>LNAC01000067.1:4495385-4632228 GCA_002007465.1 Ailurus styani | reverse complement strand
TCCCGCCGCCCCGCGCCCTCTGCGCCCCGCCGCCTGCCCGGGGGCGCCCTGCCGCTGCCCCCGCGCTCGTCCCCTCCCTGGAAACCGTGCTTCCGACCTCCTCCTCCTCCGCGGATGCGTCCTGACTCGCGCCACCAGGTGGGAGACGTTTCCGTTCCCGAGGGCCCGCCGCGGGGCCGGGCCTGAGCCGCGAACTCAGGCGACGGAAAGCAAATAGAGAACGTTGGTTAGAAACGCCGTTTTCTGTGTCTCCCCAGGTTTCTGGACAGGTGTTCTGCCGTGTTCCATACGGTGTTCTGAGTCCCTTAAACCTTCCCTGAGTTCTCGAAGTAACCTAGGGCCTCTCGCCGTGTATCTGAGGCCTACGTGGGCTTCTCCGGAAAGCAAATGTGGAATACAGGAATCCTCCCTGGAAAAGCAGAAACTGCTCTGTGGTAGTCTAGCTCAGAGAACTGGCATGAAATGAGAACATTTCCCCCGTTTTTAAATGCCTCTTACCTTTTACCAAGATGGCCTTAACCCCACCTGTAGATACTTCTACCAACAGGAGTCCCAGCTCTGAAACACGAAAAGGGGCTGAAGGAGTGGGAAAAAGAAAGTATTTGGGGGAAAAAATAATAAAAGCGAGCAAGAACGGTATACAGTCTTTGTGGGTAGAGTGTTTAGAGACGGGTCCTGGATAATTTAGGGGATGGCGTGTTTAGGAACTAGAACTGGGATTCTTTCCCTAACGTCAAAGGCGCAGATATGGGTGATGTGAGGATGTTACACATCAGGATATTATATTGTCCCGGCTTAAAAGTGGAGCCTTTCCGCAGACACACAGATGTATGAAATAGATTCGGCCTTTGTTTGGGGTTCTTTTCTTTTATCTATCTTTCTTTCCTTTTTCCTTTTTTTTTTTTTTTTTTTTGAGTATAATAAAACTTGTTGGAAGTGGAATCATTTTGCCTAAAGTAGCCTCTACCTCCAATGAAGCGTAGACTTGCAGTGAATCAGAAGGGAAGCTTATATGCTAATAGGTATATAATCTGAAGGGAGCGCTTTCAAAAATGAACATATTACACTCGAGACAGCCACAGCACCATATCTCTAGAATGGCCGGTCACACATTGGTGAGGATCAGAATCCACCCTTCCGAGGGTTGTTGAAACAGTCCTGGAGCAGAGAAATTTCCCTGGGTGCTTTTTGTCCCTTGCACATTTTAACCAGCTGTATAATGGGAGAAAGCATTACTGAGCTAACTAGAAACTAGTCAGAGATCTACACATTCAGGACGCTGGACCTTGGTTTGCAAAGCTGCAGAAAGCCAGTGCCCACCAAGATCTGAGTAGCCATGTCCTCATTTGCCAAATTCATGCCAGGTGTCATAATCTACCATTGCTTAATCTGATGGCAAAATTTGTATTAACTCTGAGATTGTCCAAGAAAAAAATCATGTAATAATATCTGTAGAATTCCCAGCTGGCTTCTTGCAATTTTTCCTTGCCATGTTGGAGTACTAACTTGGCATGCCTCGGTCCTGGAGGAGTAGTGAGTGCTTCGGACTGTCCAGACCCCCACCACCATCCCACTCCTCCATGCTCTTGGCTTAAATGACTACTTCTCAGAGAGTGCAGACCACCCAAACTAAAGAAATCTCCCAGTAGAATTTGTCTTGACTAGTCTATCTTACTGCCCGTTTGCTACCTCCACAGTAAGCCCCACGAAAGGGACCTTCCTGTCCCCTTCAAGTCTCTATCTCTAAGATCTAGAAGAGTGACACATAGAAAGAGTAAAATTGGTGAATCACCCAGGAGTTTGCTGTAGCCGAGGACCTTCCCGGCACTGCCTTCCTAAAATTATAGACGTGGGACCCAGTTCTGTCCAATGGAGCTTTACAGAAAGTCTGCCAAGGACTTCTGGGAAAGACTGGAGAGTTGTTGGCCCTTCCTGGCAACTTTATGTCAGCTTAGTATGCTCCCTGTGAAACCACCCACTCTGGCTCAGACCACCTTATCTCCTCTGTAGAGTTCAGGCTCCAATTCTGTGTTACAGTCTGCAAGGGCTGTCATAACAAGGCACCCCACACTGGGTGGCTGAAGCCACAGAAATTTGTGGTCTCACTGTTTTGGAGGCTGGAAGTCCAAAATCAAGGTCTGAGTAAGGTTAGTTTCTTCTGAGGACTGTAAGGGAAGGACTTATTCCAGGCTTCTCTCCTTGGCTTGTAGTTGGCCATCTTCATGTCCACGTGACATTCTCCCTGTACACCTGTCTCGGTGTGCAAATTTTATTCTTTTCTAAGGATACCGGCCATGTTGGATTAGAGTCCACTCTAATTAACTCATTCTAACATAATTCACTCTGTAAAGAGCCTATCTTCTGTAAGGAGATACTGGGACTTCAACCTATGAATTTTAGGGACGACCTAATTCAACACATAATATTATGTAAACAAAAAAGTCAGCAGGTCTCCGGGGCCCATTCTTCTGTATTGAAGTAGGGCCAGCTGGTGTGAAGCAGCCAAGAGAAGCATGTACAGGCCATAACCATGAGAAGATGACAGGCAAGTTCTGCCTGAGTGACCAATACCTTAGTCAGAAAAGGCCAAGACAGGAGCAACTTCATAAGGCTTGCTGGAAAGTACCATCACTTACATTGTACAGTATTAGGGTTAAGTCTTATTGAGGGGAAAGATTATCTCTCAATGGAATTTTTCAGATTTCAACAGAAATTCTGATGATGGAAAATAATGTGAAGTCTGAGGAAGTTCTAAAGACCAAATTTGCCAGATCCCACCTTTCATCATAAAGACCACCTATCAGACAGCTTCAGTTGTCTTCTCTGCACAGAGATATCTCTTGATGGTTCACTTCTGACCAAGGTCCATGGTCTGGAAATGAAATGGCTCTTTCTTCTTAGATTTTCACTTTCTACACCTTCGTTTATTCCATTAATGCTTTCTTTTGGCTACCAATATGTGCCAGGCACTCTGTTAGCAGAACTAGGTTGTCTCAATTTGGGTGCTGACCCCCCCACCAAAAAAAAGACTCCATTAAAGTATATTCAGAATCTGGAATCGAAGGAAGGCCAGTAGCATGGAACACAGTAAGTAGTGGAAGCAGAGTGTAGGGGAGAAGAGGATGAATAGGGTGGCAGGATTATGTTAAGTAGGGTTTGAAGCCATGATAAAGAGTTAGCTTTTATTCCAGGAGCAAACGAAAGTCATTGGAGGATTTAAAAAATTTTTTTAAATATATTACATATTATTTGCTTCAGGGGTACAGGTCTGTGATCCATCAGTCTTAGACAATTCACAGCACTCACCATAGCACACACCCTCCCCAATGTCCATCACCCAGCCACCCCATCCCTCCCACCCCCCTCCACTCCAGCAAGCCTCAGTTTGTTTCCTGAGACCAAGAGTCTCTTAAGGTTTGTCTCCCTCTCTGATTTTGTTTTGTTTCATTTTTCCCTCCCTTCCCCTGTGATCTTCTATCTTGTTTCTCAAATTCCTCAAATTAGTGGGATCGTATGATAATTGTTATTGGAGGACTTTAAGCAGGATGTGACATGATCTGGTTTGGGTTGTTAGCCATTCTGGCTATGTTGTGGAAGTAGGCTATTAAAGTACCAGAGTTATAGCCAAGAAACCTTCAGCCATGTTGGGTCAAGTTCCCCAGGAAACAGACTCCAAGATGGAGAAATGCATGTAAGCCATTTATTGAGGAAAACGCATAGGGAAATGAAGGCCATGGGGTTGGACGAGAGCAGATGAATTGCAGCAGGGAGCTCTGGAGCCCGGGTGGTCCTACAGAGTTTATCCATGGTGAGGTGAGGGGGCTGGACCTCGATATTCCCACAGCAGCTCGTCGTCATTGGCCAGTCACTGGATACAGGCTTTCAGCCCTTAAGTTGAGAGCTGCCTGCGGCAAACGCTCCGCAGCAGGTGAGGACAAGCGTACCTCAGGCCTGGAGGAGTGGGATGGGGATGGGGGTCTGGAGAGTCCACGGCACCCACTACAGTCCAAGCCTTGCCCAGGTGGGATTCACTAGCATCATGCAGTACCTCTGGGAGCAGCTTCCCCGGGATTCTGGTGGGCTGCTTTTCCTAGGGAAACTTAACAAGAGAAAGAAATGAGTTAAAATCACAGCCCCTGGCTCTGCAGCTGGTCTCAGGCTGCAACAGATATTCATCATCTCCCTCCACTTCTGCCTATTCCAGACTCCCCTCACCCTTCAGTAGGCCCTTTGCTGATCTAGATGGCTTACCTTGTGGGGCGATCCCTGGTCCTCCTTGCTGAGAGATCTGAACCACCGGCATCAGCCCTCGTCACATGCTAGCTATTTTATTTGTGCCTTTACCATCAAAATTGGGCAAGGAAGTACCAAGCTGTCCACAGGTGGACCACCCAAGTTCCAAACACATCCTTCCCTTACCCCACAGCAACCCTACCTCTTCCTCATGATCAGGGTCAATTGCTCTGACCAGGATCATGACTCTTTTACTTGCCTATTAGTCTCATGTGCAAAGAGCCCAAAGTCACAAAGTTATGACGAGTTAAAGTTTAAGATTTACTTATTTGTTTCAGAGAGAGAGCAAGCAGGGGAAGGTCAGAGAGAATCTCAGGCAGACTCCCTGGTGAGCATGGAGCCCATCATGGGGCTCAATCCCATGACCCTGAGATCATGACCTATGCTGAAATCAAGACACAGACACTTAACTGAGCCACCCAGGTGACCCCCGAAAGTTAAAGTTTAATGTCCATTGGTGGAATATTCCCCCCCACAAGGAACCAGTACTTCTGAATGTACAGAGCCCAGTTTCAGAGTGACAGGAAGCACAAATTCCCCCAAGTGATGGGTAAGCATGGCCACTCCTACTTCAACCTCTTAGTTCTAGAATCCATGTATTTGACCTCTTTGGGTCACAGCGCCATACACTGGCTGTTAATTTAGGGTATACACTGCAGTGTGGAGGACGGCACCCCATCCTGTGGAGTAGTCTCTCCAAGCTGGCACTACAGTTGTGCCTCCAAAAGGCCACTTAGTTGTTCTGTTAAGATAGTCGTCCAAAGCCACTTTGGAGATTTTATGTGTCCCTCCACTGAATGTGTTGAGGCTGGAAAACCATCTCTAAGAAGAGATCTAGCAGAAGGCAGCAGGGATGGAAGGTATGCACGGGCCTGACAAAGAATTCCCTCTTGCTGTTGCTGTGTCCCCACTCTGCTAACAGCAGGGACTGACACTGAGCTTTTCATACCGCACCTTCCTGGGGAGACTACTCAGGCCCTGGTGAGAGGGCAGGTACATGGGATTCCTTCCATTCTGAAAGGCAGTGAAAAGATTCCTCCTTACTAGGACCAGTTCATATTCCAAATAGGGATTTGCCTTCCCTGCCCACAATGCCTCAGCCAGAACCACCATCAAAATGCCTCCATCATCAACACGGTATTCCACACAACATTGCCTTGGAACAGGAAACTCATTTGACAGCAACAGAGATACAACAGTTATCACCATTGCTCTTACCATGAGCTACATGACCCAGAGGCACCTGACAGGATAGCGAGATGACCTGCTGACATTCCAGCTAAGGTGCCAGTATGGCACAGCACCTCATGCGGTCAGGTCTCCATCCTCCAGGACGTGGTTTATGCACCAAGTTAACAGTTGACACGTAGTGCTTGTTTTCTGTAGTAGCTGGAATTCTGGTTGTGCAAACCAAGGAGTGAACTTTCTCACCATAACCATCAAGGACCTACTTGTGGAATTTGGGCTTCCCATTCCCACAGCCTTGGGGTCTGCCAGTTAGAAGCCCTAGTTCTCATGGGGGAAACTGCTTGCCTCGGGGAATACAGAGTCCCATTGAACTTGAAGTCATGACTACTACCTGGCCACTTTGGGGTCCTCACGCCCGTGAACCAACAGAACAAAAACAAAAAGCAGAGACTTAATTATACTAGTTGGGTCATTGATTGACCATGATTACTGTGGGGGCTAGGATGCTACTACCACGAAGGAGGATGTTTATAACCCAGAGGTCAAGGGACTTGGCTCTTGGTACTTGGGGAGCTCTTAGTACTTTTATGCCTTGCAGGAGCTATGAATTGTAAATCACAGCAGCCATTGGTCAGATAAGACAACTAAGGGCTCAGAAATAGAGGTCTGGGTCATCCCACCAGCCAAGCATCTCAGACCAGCCATATGATAGCCATGGGACACTTGGAGTGCATGGTCAGTTTCTTGTTTCTACCTTATCTTTGCTATTTCCTACCTATAGTCCTACTCTAGCCCTTTAGGTGAGAGAGAAGAGGGAAGAGGCCAAGGAACCTTCAAAATTGTCTCCCTGTCAGAAGCTAGCTTTGCATCCTCTGCATGAAGTCTAAACTGGCTCTTTCTCTAGTGAGAGTTTTCTCGGCTCTTCAAGAACCTTAGACTGTCAGGGTCCTTCCCCTAGGGTGTTGCTCCATTCCAGAATAAGCGTCTCCATTCTATAGCTTCGAGAATCTAGCATTTCATACGTCTGTTGAGGTCTCATAGCTGGTGTCCCGCCTCCACCAGAGTAGTTCGGTTTTTTTGTTGTTGTTGTTGTTGTTGTTTTAAAGATTTATTTATTTATTTGACAGAGAGAGAGATCACAAGTAGGCAGAGAGAGAGAGGAGGAAGCAGGCTCCCTCCTGAGCAGGGAGCCCGATGTGGGCCTCGATCCCAGGACCCTGAGATCATGACCTGAGCCGAAGGCAGAGGTTTTAACCCACTGAGCCACCCAGGCGCCCCAGAGTAGTTCTGTCACCACCCTCACATTATTTGCCCAACAAACTCGAGAAGGGAAGCTCAGTCCCATCACAGGAGAAGATTTCCTCTGCTCTGCTGCCCAAGCCGCTATACCCAGCCTGGCTTTCACCTGCAGGCTTGTCCACTGCATCCTCCCCGCTCCCAACTGCACAGGGCAAAGGATACGTAGATAGGTCTCTACATAGTCTCCTTAAAGTCCTTTTCTCCCTTTTGGACTTGAGGTTGGGGGCAGGTGAATAAAGAAGAGATGGCCAGCACGGCTCTCTCCAAAAAGCTCCTTCCTGGAAACCCACTCATTTCCCTTCTATATAACTTCAGGGTGGGTGAGTCAGGTAATTGACTTTCCAGTTAGAGGCTTTACTATTTTACATCTTGGCCTAGTTCCTCACTCTGGAATAAATTGTCTATTGTATCTTGAATCCCGACGTCTTGAACTAGTGAAACAGTTTTAACATATTATTTCTTAGGTATATGTACAGATTGTGGATGGTTACACAGCAAATCAATAATATACATCACCTTAAAAGGTGAGGAAGAATTAATCTTTTATTTATATACCTCTTTATCTTTTTTTAAAGATTTTATTTATTTGACAGAGAGAAAGAGATCACAAGTAGGCAGAGAGGTAAGCAGAGGGAGAGGTTGGAAGCAGGCTCCCTGCTTAGCAGAAAGCCCAATGCAGGGCTCAATCCCAGGACCCTGAGGTCATGACCCGAGCCGAAGGCAGAGGCTTTAACCCACTGAGCCACTCAGGTGCCCCAATATTACCTCTTTATCTTTTGATATATTATGATGAACCTGTGTTCCTGTGGTAAAAAATTAGAATCATATAAAAAAACAACATAGGACATATAAGTAAATTCAAATTACATATACATACAAATTAATGTTAACCATTATCTGCCATATGTCAAATAACAAAGTATAATAATTATTTCGTATGTATCGAATAAAATGACTTTGATTCTAAAGTAAAATTATAGGATTGCCTTAAACATTCTGAAGCAACTTCGTGGAGAAAAGATATTTTCACTGATTTTTATCCTGTATTTACGTGCGATGCAGTTGATTGACCTTTTAACTAGAAAATTTGAATGCGAAAATAATTAAAATGACAGGGGAATCTCAAATCAAGTTTGGGGGATAAGGGAGAAGCATGTTATATGCTTCAGTACCATCGAAAAGAAAAAGAATAAACCTAAAGAGGCACATTCTCTTCTCAGTTCGGTCAACAGCTCTAGAAATGATGAAAGCGGTCTGTAGAGTTAACTACGCCTACAGCCACATCACTAGCCTCCCAGGCAAACCTGTGCTTTAGGCACCTCCCCAAGCACACGAAGATCCAGTGGGGACAGAGGAAGAGAGGGAAGGTAAAAAAGGTGAAATTTGGCAACAAAATGTGGATAATGGAGTGCAGAGGAGTTGGAATGGCTTAGGAAAGAGGAGAAAGCAAAACAAGCAAAATCTAGTAGTCTGAAGGCGTCAAAGCTGATAAAAATAAAACTTTTGCAAAAAGAAGACCCTGAAAAGACTCAGAACTAGGTAGCATCTCTGAAGTTGCAGAGTGGACTGAAAAGAGGAAGGCTGGTTGAAAGTCTTCATGGGGTAGCTGGACCCAGCATCCTGTTTCCCCAGTAGAAAGATTCATAAGTCAGGGTACCAGGAACAGCCAAGAACTAAGAACAGATGGGCATGCTGAATGCTGAGACTCTCCTTGGCCCCTTCTCCTGGCCGCCTTCCTCACAATGGCAAACCGATCAGGCAAAAGAGCTGAGACTGACCAGCCTGACAACAAAGATCTACAGGTGCTGACATTTAGGTGTCCTTTCAAGCAAGTACACAGGTGTTGAAGTAGGGAAAGTATATAGGGGGCAGGAGTGATGGGAAAAGAATTCTACCCTCTTTCAAAGTAAAGAGTCACTAATAATTTCTAAAAAAGAAAAATAAAGAAATAGGAGTTTCAGCATGTTATTTAGAAATCTGGAAATGTTAAGCAGTACCAAAGACAAGTAAAAGTTGTTGCTTGTCACTGTGATTTTAAAGCAAAACACAACCAGGAGCTAATCAGCTTCTCAAGAAGAACCAGGGCCATCCACTTTGTGTAAAGCGGATTCTCCATCTTCCAGGCCAGGCTAATAATCACACAGACTTAGATCCAGTGCTGATGAACACAGACCATCAGAGGAGGTAAATTTTCTGTGACAGTTAACTCTTGCCACAATAATGCTGCATAACATCACCCCAAAACTCAGTGGTATACATGTATTTATACTCACACTCACGGATTTGGAGACCATTTGCAGGTTCAGTGGAGTTTGGCTGGTCTGGGTTAGGCCTAAGTGGCTCTGCTTCAGTCTGCGTGCTTCTGGGCTTGATGTCAGGCTGTGAACTCGCCCTATAGGTCTAGTTCTGGAACCCCAGCTGAGGAGCAACAGCTGCCCATTGCATGGTCTTGTCACGGTGAATCACTTCCATGGACATTCCAAGTCTCTGACTACATCATATCAAACTGATAGCCTGTTGACCCAAATGAGTCACATGGCCAAGCACAAAGTCAAGGGGCCAGGAGCTGTTATCTGCCCAGTAGGAAACCGTAGCAAGGGTTGGATATTTGACGCCACTATAGCAGAGCGAAGACATCATTGAAACTAATCATCCAATCTGCCAAAACACCATTCTTATCATTCATCATTCGTCAGATGTATTCTAATTTTGGTCTTCATTCCCATTGCATTATCAAGGTGGTTCAGTCACCTTATCCTATTCTCATTCCTCTAGCAAGAATATCTAGGATGCAAAGCCAGAATTAATGGTTAATTGTTCTGATGAGCTTCTTTATTTTTTTGTATTCTAAACCTTTTTTATGTTATTATTTTTATTCCAGATCTTTCCTTTTTAATCTAAGCTCTCTTTTATCTAAATAAGAATATAGAATACTGTAAAAGTTGTTTAATCCCATTTTATGTCATGTGGCCCATGGTCCCTTTTCTGGATTTTTAAAAGGCAGAAACTCAAAGCAAAGTAGACTGGAATGTAGGGAAGGTTATTTGATATAGAAAATATGTAGTCTAGCCAAGAAGTGATTACTCCAGAAATCCTCATGGAGAATAAAGGATTTAATGTGCGACTTGATATTTTGGAAAAACAAACTGAGGATTAATAATATCCGGGTGATGTCTCCCAAAAACACCAAAGGAAACAGTGAAGACGTCTTAAAAGAATGGTTTCCAGATGCCTAGTAAATCATGTGTCCCTAACAAATGAGAACATGGCTGAGGAAGGATATTACTTATTTTGAAAAGATATGCATTCTTTGGGCAACTAGTAGCATTTTTCACTTCAACTTCATAATATTATTAAAGAGATAGAAGCCAAGAACGTTATCCTTTCCAAATAATGAAATGGTGGATAAATTATTTACAGCGAAATCAGTTTTACCATTCAGTGTGATTTGTTTGTTAAGAAAATAAATAAATCAGTGTTTTATGGTGAGGCAATTTGTCTATTTCACTGACTGGATTTTATCTCCAAGTCTTGTGAAATGGGAGCGGATGATTGAAAAGAGGAAGGTAGAATAGCACCAGGATGGTGCGTTGCACATAGGAACGTTTTCAGATCCATAAGTTAGAAAGACTGTGGAATCTGGAAATTGATTTCTTACAAATTTCATCTACACCCACATACTCTTTGGAAAGAGCTCATGTGTTCCTAGTTCAGGAACCACTTAGTTCGTAGATAGAGCTCCCCAAATTCCTATGCCCTTTGAGGTCTTAAATCTTTTCCTCTGATACACTCCAGTATGGATTCGCATCAATCAAAATGTGCCAGAACCTATTAGCTTTCAGAGTTGGGGTCATGAAGAGCATTTAGTAACGGTCACAGGCTTTGGTTTTTCATATTGGCATCTTCTTTCAACTTTCTCTGCATTTAATTTTCTCATCCCCGAAATATTACCTGGCAAGTATTTGTGTTTGACCTGTTTTTCTCTGCATCTTGTCACTGAATTGAAGACAACAGAAACAGCAACAGCAGCAGGAAAAAGAAACCAATGTCTAGGGACCGCAAACAGATTGTAATCAGATATTATAAAAAAAATTAGAATGTGTGCATTCTCTCTGAGGGGTATTGCACTTAATCAATTACATTTCCTATTGAAGATATTAAGCGCAAATGGACCATTTCACAATTTCCATGGACATTAAGTGCTTCAAGTACCAAAAAAAAAAAAGAAAGAAAAAGGAAGTCTAAATGAACCAAATTAATCTTCTATTTCCTTCCTAACTGGCAAATCAGTTGAAAGTAGGAGGCAGAAGCATAGATTAATAAACCATATGCAATATATTGTCAGTTGTCATTTGAAGGAACTGCTTTTTCCTCTGTCATATTAATTACCCAAGTGTTACAATAACATCTCAGGAACACTTGGGGATTAGGAAAGCCATGAAGCTTTTCCCCCTCCTTTGCAGAAGTGTCTACTGTCTTAGCTTCTGTAAACTTACTCTTAGTTAAGATTAGGTTCTGGTGTGAGAAACAAAGACTCTAAAAAACACTGGCTTACTGAAGGCAAATTTATGACAGCAAGTCTGGAGTGAGCAGTTAGGGGCTCAGCAGTAGCTTTCCTCTGCAGAAGCCTGAGCGGCAGGCTCCTCCTTTACCGTGCAGGGCCCACGTGTCCAAGATCTGCCCCATCACCAGCCATCATGACTGCATTCCAGCCACCAGGAAGGAGGAAAGCAGGAGGAAAAGGGGCATGGGACACATCCTGGCTTGCTCTTCAGGAAATTGCCATGCTGCATTTCTACTTATAGCGCATTGGCCAAAATTAATCATATGGAACATTTTCGCTGTTTACATTTTGAAGCCTTCTTAATAGACACATAGAAATTTAAATTTGTTACAATTCTTTTCTAAGATTTTTACTCTTTTCATTATGAAATGACCCTGTTTTTCTCTAGTAATGGTTTTTTATCTGGAAGTATATTTTGTCAGATTTCAATAGAGGTATACCAGTTTTCTTTTTGATGTTTTCCTGAATCTTTTCCAACCTTTTACTTTTGAGTTTTCTGCAAGCTTGTATTTTAGATATGTTTACTGTAACAGAATATAGCTGATTTAAAAAAAAGCACAGTCTGTAATCTTTTGCTTGATAAAGGCATTTATTTACGCTATGTGTTATCTTTTTTTGTGCATTTATTTGTCCTATCTTTTCTGATTCTTTTTCTCTCCTCCATTGCCTTCTATTTGGATTATTTTTTTCTAACTCAATTTTACTCCCTACTATTTGAAGTCATGTACTCTGATACTACTCTTTTAGTGTCTACCACCCCCCCACCACCAAAAAACCTTCTTAATTATCAAAATCTCAAGTTAATACCTTTACCTACCTCCTGAGTATTACGCCATCCCTATCAGAATTTTATCCCCCTCTGGAATAATATGCTATTTGGTCATGTGTTTAAATTTTTTATTTAATTCTTTGAAACATTAATATTGCTGGGGTTTTTTCGTCATTAACTTTTTCAAGAATATTTATTTTATTTTATTTTATTTTATTTTATTTTATTTTATTTTTTCAGTGTTCCAAGATTCATTGTTTATGCACCACACCCAGTGCTCCATGCAATACGTGCCCTCCTTAATACCCACCACCAGGCTCACCCATCCCCCATCCCTTCTCCCCTCCATAACCCTCACTTTGTTTCTCAGAGTCCACAGTCTCTCATGGTTCATCTCCCTCTCCGATTTACCCCAATTCACTTTTCCTTTCCTTCTCCTAATGTCCTCCATGTTATTCTTTATGCTCCACAAGTAAGTGAAACCATATGATAATTGACTTTCTTTGCTTGACTTATTTCACTCAGCGTAATCTCCTCCAGTCTTGTCCATGTTGATATAACAGTTGGGTATTCATCCTTTCTAATGGAGATGTAATATTCCATTGTATATATGGACCATATCTTCTTTATCCATTCCTCTGTTGAAGGGCATCTTGGCTCTTTCCATGATTGTGGCCATTGCTGCTATGAACATTGGGGTACATATGGCCCTTCTTTTCACTACCTCTGTATCTTTGGGGTAAATACCCAGTAGTGCAATTTCAAAGTCATAGGGTAGCTCTATTTTTAATTTTTTAAGGAATCTCCACACTGTTTTCCAAGGTGGCTGCCCCAACTTGCATACCCACCAACAGTGTAAGAGGATTCCCCTTTCTCTATATCCTCTGTAGCACTTGTTTCCTGTCCTGTTAATTTTGGCCATTCTAACTGGTGTAAGATCGTATCTCAATGTGGTTTTGATTTGAATTTCCCTGATGGCTAATGATGATGACATGTGTCTGTTAGCCATTTCTCATTTTTGGAGACTTCTGCCCATTTTTTGATGAGATTATCTGTTTTTTGGGTGTTGAGTTTGAGGAGTTCTTTATAGATCTTAGATATCAGCCTTCTGTCTGTAGTGTCATTTTCTAATATCTTCTCCCATTCTATGGGTTGCCTCTTTGTTTTGTTGACTGTTTCCTTTGCTGTGCAGAAGCTTTTTATCTTGATGAAGTCCCAAAAGTTCATTTTTGCTTTTCTTTCCTTTGCCTTTGGAGACATGTCTTGAAAGAAGTTGCTGTGGCTGATGTTGAAGAGGTTACTGCCTATGTTATCCTCTAGGATTTTGACAGATTCCTGCCTTATGTTGAGGTCTTTCATCCATTTCAAGTTTATCTTTGTGTATGGTGTAAGAGAATGGTCGAGTTTCATTCTTCTATACATAGCAGTCCAATTTTCCCAGCACCATTTATTGAAGATACTCTTTTTTCCACTGGATATTTTTCCCTGTTTTGTTGAAGATTAGTTGACCATAGAGTTGCAGGTCCATATCTAGACTCTCTACTGTATTCCATTGGTCTGTGTGTCTGTTTTTGGGCCAGTACCATGCTGTCTTGGTGATCATAGCTTTGTAGTAAAGCTTGAAATCAGGCAACGTGATGCCTCAGGTTTGTTTTTCTTCTTTTTCAACATTTCCTTAGCGAATCGGGATCTTTTCTGGTTCCATACAAATTTTAGAATTGTTTGTTCCAGCACTTTGAATAATGCTGGTGGAATTTTGATCAGGATGGCATTGAAAGTATAGATTGTTCTGGGCAGTTTAGACATTTTAACAATGTTTATTCTTCCAATCCATGAGCATAGAATGCTTTTCCATCTTTTTGTGTCTTCTTCGATTTCTTTCATGAGTGTTCTGTAGTTCCTCGAGTACAGATCCTTTACCTCTTTGGTTAGGTTTAGTCCAAGGTATCTTATGGCTCTTGGTGCTATAGTAAATGGAATCGATTCTCTAATTTCCTTTTCTATATTTTCATTGCTAGTGTATAAGAAAGCACTAATTTCTGTGGATTGATTTTGTATCCTGCCACATTACTGAATTGCTGTGTGAGTTCTAGTAGTTTGGGGGTGGAGTCTTTTGGGTTTTCCATATAAAGTATCATGTCATCTGCGAAGAGAAAGAGTTTGACTTCTTCTTTGCCAATTTGAATACATTTTACTTCTTTTTGTTATCTGATTGCTTTTGCTAGGACTTCTAATACTATGTTGAACCACAATGGTGAGAGTGGACATCCTTGTCGTGTTCCTGATCTCAATGGGAATGCTGTCAGCTTTTCCCCATTAAGAATGATATTCGTGGGACACCTGGGTGGCTCAGTGGGTTAAGCCTCTGCCTTCGACTCAGGTCATGATCTCAGGGTCCTGGGATTGAGCCCCGCATCAGGCTCTCTGCTCAGCAGAGAGCCTGCTTCCCCCTCTCCCTCTGCTTACCTCTCTGCCTACTTGTGATCTCTCTTTCTGTCAAATAAATAAATAAAATCTTTTTTAAAAAAGAATGATATTCGCTGTGGGTTTTTCATAGATTTTATGAAGTTGAGGAATGTTCCCTCTATCCCTGTACTTTGAAGAGTTTTAATCAGGACTGGATACTGTATTTTGTCAAATGCTTTTTCTGCATCAGTTGAGAGGACTATGTGGTTCTTCTCTCCTCTTTTTGATTTGTTCTATCACATTGATTGGTTTGCGAATGTTGAACTACCTTTCTATCCCAGGGATAAATCCCACCTGGTCATGGTGGATAATCTTTTTAATGTACTGTTGGATCCTCCTAGCCAGGATCTTGTTGAGGATCTTGGCATCCATATTCATCAGGGATCTCGGTCTGAAATTCTCCTTTTTGATGGGGTCTTTGCCTGGTGTGGGGGTCAAGGTAATGCTGGCTTCATAGAAAGAGTCTGAAAGTTTTCCTTCTGTTTCTATTTTTTGAAACAGCTTCAGGAGGATAGGTATTATTTGAATGTTTGGTAGAATTCCCCAGGGAATCTGTCAGGACCTGGGCTCTTGGGTTTTGGGGAGGTTTTGATCACTGCTTCAATCTCGTTAGTAGATATTGGTCTATTCAGGTTGCCAATTTCTTCCTGTTTCAGTCTTGGAAGTTTATAGGTTTCCAGGAATATATCCATTTCTTCTAGGTTGCTTAACTTATTGGCATATAACTGTTGATAATAATTTATGATGTTTCTATTTCCTTGGTATTAGTCATGATCTCTCTCCTTTCATTCATAATTTTATTAATTTGGGTCCTCTCTCTTTTCTTTTGGATTAGTTTGGCCAGTGATTTATTGATCTTATTAATTCTTTCAAAGAATCAACTTCTAGTTTTGTTGATTTGTTCTACTGTATCTGTCTGTAGTTTTTAACTCATTGATCTCTGCTCGAATCTTAATTACTTCCTTCTTGTGTGTGGGGTTGGCTTAATTTGTTGTTGATTTTCCAGTTCTTTAAGGTGTAAAGAGAGTTGGTATATTCGGGATTTTCCAATTTTTTTTGAGCGAGGCTTGGATGGCTATGTATTTCCTCCTTAGGACTGCTTTTGCTGTATTCCATAGGTTTTGGACCGATATGTCTTCATTCTCATTGGTTTCCATGAATTGTTTAAGTTCTTCTTTGATTTCCTGGTTGATCCAAACATTCTTGAGCAGGATGGCCTTTAGCTTCCAAGTGTTTGAATTTCTTCCAAACTTTTTCTTGTGCTTGAGTTCCAGTTTCAAAGCATTGTGGTCTGAGAATATGCAGGGAATAATCTCAGTCTTTTGGTATTGGTTGAACCCTGATTTGTGACCCAGTATGTGGTCTGTTCTGGAGAAAGTTCCATGTGCACTCAAGAAGAATGAGTATTCTGTTGTTTTAGGATGGAATGTTCTGTATATATCTGTGAGGTCCATCTGGTCGAATGTATCACTCAAAGATCTGTTTCTTTGTAGATTTTATGCTTAGATGATCTGTCTGTTGCTGAGAGTGGCTTGTTAAGATCCCCTACAATTAATGTATTTGTTTCAATATGACTATTTTGTTTAACAGTTGTCTTATGTAGTTGGCTACTCCCATGTTGGGGGCATAAATACTTACAATTGTTAGATCTTCTTGGTGGATAGACTCTTTAAAAATGATGTAGTGTCCTTCTGTATCTCTGACTCAGTCTTTAGCTTAAAGTCTAATTTATCTGAGATGAGAATTGCTACCCCAGCTTTCTTTTGAGGCCCGTTGGCATGAAAGATGGTTCTCCATCCCTTCACTTTCAGTGTGGATGTATCTTTAGGTTCAAAATGTGTCTTATGTAGCCAGCATGGGGATGGGTCCTGTTGTTTTATCCAGTCTGCTACCTTGTGCCATTTTATGGGAGCATTTAGGCCATTGACATTGAGATTATTGAAAGATAAGTTTTTACTGACATGTTGCCTGTGAAGTCCTTGTTTCTATAAATTGTCTCTGTAAATGTCTGTTCTGTGTCACTCTTGGGTTCTTTCTTCTTTTATAGAACCCTGCTTAATATTTCTTGTAGTGCCAGCTTGGTGGTCACGTAATCTTTTAAACCTTGCCGGTCTTGGAATCTCTTTATCTCTCCATCCGTTCTGAATGTCAGCCTTGCTGAATAACGTATTCTTGGCTGCATGTTCTTCTCATAATAGTGCTCTGAATATGTCTTGCCAGCCCTTTCTGGCTTGCCAGGTTTCTGTGGACAGGTCTGATGTTATTCTGCTGGTCCTCCCTCTGTACGTGAGGGATCTTTTCCCCCTAGCTGCCCTTAAGACATATTCTCTGAATTTATGACTCGTGAATTTCACAGTTATGTGCCTGGAGGTCTTCCTAGCCTTGTTGATCTTGGGGCTGACCTCTCTTCCTCTAGGACATGTACAGTTGTTCCATTCCCCAGATTAGGTAAATTTTCACCCAGGATTTGTTCAACTATATCTTCTAGTCTTCTCTCTCTCTCCACCCCCTCAGGGATCCCAATAATTCTGACATTGGAATGTTTCATGGCATCATTTATTTCCCTAATTCTGTGTTCATGGCTTCTGGATTGTTTGTTCCAGGCCTCTTCCTGATCCTGCTTTTCTATCAGCCTGTCTTCTCGATCACTCATTCGATCTTCTGCCTCGCTTATCCTAGCTGTTAGAGTATTTAGATTAGATTGGATCTCATTGATAGCATTTTTAACTTCTGCCAGATCTGCTCTCACTTTCGCCCTTAGAGATTCTATGTTGCCACTAGCTATTGCCTGGATAATTGTTACTCTGAATTCCATTTCTGACATATTGTTTATGTCCATATCCAATAGTTCTGTGGCAGAGGTCACAGTGCCTGAATTTTTTCTCTCTTGGGTGTTCCTCCTCCTAGTCATTTTGGCAAGAGGTGGTTGAGGGGATGTATAGCTGAATATATCAACCACGATCCAATCAAGCTGCACCTTGGAAAATTTCGGAGCAATTGGAAGTCACCACCAAAAATAAAGAAAAAAGAGAAAAAGAGGAAAAAAGGAAACACCCAACCAAAATGGGCCCCCAAAGTTAAGATTTATAAGGTACAAAAACAAAAATGAACAAACAAAAAGATTGACAAAAGTAAAAGACAAGAAAAAAAAAACAGCCAAAATGAACCCCAAGAATAAGATTTATATAGTACAAAAACAAATACAAGTACATAGAAACACAGAAGAATAAGATGGGAAGGTGGTCATAAACCCTTGATGTGGACAAGGAAGGTTATTTCAGTACTTCCTGGGTATATCTTGTTATCTTTGTTAAAGGACTCAACTTTCCAGAGATACAGAAATTAAAATTGGTTTATATACAGGGATAGTATTGAATAGGGGAAAAGGATTACCTTGAAGCTTATATCTATATGTATGTTAAAAAAAAAAAAAGAAACACAGGTATATGTATGAAAAAAGTTCAAGTTTAAAAGTCATTATGGAATATGTTGTATTAAACATCTAGTTGTAATGGTAAGTAGGTTAAAAAATAGAACAAGAATCGTGAGAATAAATTTAAAAAAAAAAGTATCTATGAAATATACAGGTTTTGGGGCAATACCGGAAGCTTAATGTATTGTTTACCCCTGATGTTGGGGTTTTACAGTTTTATGGGGACCCTGTGGCTGTTGTTCTCTTGTTCTTTTGGCTCGTCTTCTGGGGGAGGGGTCTGCCGCGTTGTTTTCCAGTCAATCTTGCTTGGGCTGAGTTGCCCTGCCCCTATCAAAGGGCTGGGGTCCGTGGAAGCCAGTGTTTTAGGCTTTTGTTCTCTGGAGGTTCTCCTCCTTTGGAGGCTTTTTGAGGCTTTTCAGAAGGTTAGTGCAAAGTAAACTGTCCACACCCACACCTCCGCCTCAGAGAGAAGCCTCAGTGTGCACCCCTCTGGATGGTCCAGAACACGCAGACTCCCCCTCTGCAAACCCCGCTGAACACCGCAACCTCCCACAGGCGGTGCACACCCCCAGCCACTGTTCCAGTGGTCGCCTGAGGCCCCCCTTGTCTTTGCACCCCCATGCCACTAGAACCTCCAACAATACTCGTGTGAAGCCCAGTTCCAGTGGCTGCCGTTGCTGGGCCTGCCGTCTGGGGTCCATGCCCACGCCGGTGCGCTCACATCCGGCAGTGGCGGCGCAGGTCACAGAAGGCTGCATATCCGGGGACCGCGGGCTGGCTCTCAGGCACAGGTGGGCGCCAGCTGTGACTGTCCTGGGACCGTGGGCTTAGGTCCGTGCCTGGGGCTGCCTGATTTCTCCAGATGCCTCTTAAGACCCTTTGTTCTTTTTGAGTGCTTTTAACCAGAGTCCAAGTTATTGCTGGTCCCCAAGCACAGGGCACTTTTGTATTGGGGTATTACTTTCCAGTGTGTCACTTCTGGTGACTTCCTCCCCCTTCTTTTTATCCTCTGAGATCAGTCCGAGCATTCCCACTTCACTGTCCTCTCCACTGATGTTCTTCTGCGTCTGTAGAGATCTAGAAGAGTATAATCTTACATCTCAGGCTGATTTCATGGGTGTTCCGAGTGTTCTGGTAGATATATAGCTCACTTCAGGGGACCCATTGAAACAGGTTCTCCTACTTCTCTGCCATCTTGCCCCTCCTCCAATATTGCTGTTTTTTAAAGTCATCATTTTCTATTTTCTATTTTTTTTTAAGATTTTATTTATTTATTTGACAGAGAGAGAGAGATTACAAGTAAGCAGAGAGACAGGCAGAGAGGGAGAGGAGGAAGCAGGCTCCCTGCTGAGCAGAGAGCCCGATGGGGGCCTCGATCCCAGGACCCTGAGATCATGACCTGAGCCGAAAGGAGAGGCTTTAACCCACTGAGCCACCCAGGCGCCCTATTTTCTATTTTTTTGTATTTATCCATATGTTTATCATTTTTTTATTCTCCCATTTCTTTTTAAAATAGAATTACTGAGGTATGATTGACATACAACAAACTGCACATATTAAATGTTTACAATTTGATAAGTTTCAACATATGGGGAATAATCCCTACAATCAAGAGAATGAACATATCATCTCCAAAAGGTTTCTTGTGCCCCTTTTAATCCTTCACTCCTGCCACTTCATTTTACTGATGGTTTTAATGTGTTAGGCAGGAGCAGAAATCCAAATCCAATCACTGATCCTATTAGTGAACCTCTCTCTCCATTTCTGTTTGCATCCAGACTTTGAATATGAAATCACTTTCCTTCCATCTCCAGTACACTCTTTAGACCTTCCCTTAGGGAAGCTCTGCTAATGCATAGCTCCCCTCAGTTTTTGATGGCCTGAGAATATCACCATTTAGCTTCACGCAGAAAAGATTTTTATTCTCAAAATAGAGCTCTAGGTTCAAAATAGTTTTCCCTTTGCCCATTGAATATTATCATTCCTCCATCTCCTGGCTTCCTTTGTTGCCATCAGGAAATCAGCAGTTTGTTATACATTTGAAGGTAATTAGTCTCTTTTAAAGATCTTCTCTGGGGGCACCTGGGTGGCCCAGTTGGTTAAGCATCTGACTCTTGATTTCAGCTCAAATCATGATCTCAGGGTTCTGATCTCAGCCCTCTGCATCAGGCTCCATGCTAGGCATGGAGCCTGCTTGAGATTCTCTCTCCCTCTGCCCCTCCTTGCCCTGCCTCTCTCCTTCTTAAAAAATAAAATAAAGAACTAAAATATATTGCAAAATACTCACCACGATAGGTAAGTGCAGTTATCATTTGTCACCACACAAAGTTATTACAATATTAGGACTGTATTTTCTATACTGTACTTTTTATCCCTGTGGCTTATTTCTTTTGTAACTGGAGATTTGTACTTCTTATTCCCACCTATTTTTCATATCACCCTACCTCCCTTACCCTTTGGCAACCACCAGTTTTCTGTATTTATGAGTCTGTTTCTCCTTTTGTTTTGATTTTGTCTATTTGTTTTGTTTTGTTGATTCCACTTGTAAGTGAAATTGTATAGGATTGTCTTTCTCTGTCTGACTTATTTCACTTAACTTAATACCGCTTGCTCTAACCATGTCACAAATGGCAAGATTTCATTCCTTTTTAAAGGCTTAGTAATATTCCATTGTGTATCTATATCATATCTTCTTTATCCATTCATTTATCAACAGATAAGTTGCTTCCAAATTTTGACTATTGTAAATAATGCTGCAAAGAACATAGGGGTGTTTATAGCTTTTCAATAGTTAGTGTTTTCATTTTCTTGGGTTAAATACCCAGAAGTGGAATTACTGGATTATGTAGGAGTTCTATTTTTAATTTTTTGAGGAATCTCCATACTGTTTTTCATAGGGGCTGCACCAATTTACATTCCTCCCAATAGTGTATAAGAATTCCCTTTTCTCTACATCCTTGCCAATACTTGTTATTTCTTGTCTTTTTTTCTAGTCATTCTAACAGGTGTAGGGTGATATCTCATTATGGTTTTGATTTGCATTTCCCTAATGATTAGTGATGCTGAGCATCTTTTCATATGTACATCTTTGTTGGAAAATGTCTTTTCTGGTCCTCTGCCCACTTTTTAATCAGATTATTATTATTATTATTATTATTATTATTATTATTATTATTTTGCTGTTGAGTTGTCGGGGTTCTTTAAACATTTTGGACATTAATCTCATTGCATATATCATTTGCAAATATCCTTTTTAAAGATATTTATTTTTTAAAGAGTATTTATTTAACAGAGAGAAAGAGAGAGGTAGTGATAGAGCACAAGCAGGGGAGTAACAGGCAAAGGGAGAGGGAGAAGCAGACTCCCCACTGAGCAAGGAGCCCAATACAGGGCTCCATTCCAGGACCTTGGGATCATGACCTGAGCTGAGGACACATGCTTAACCCACTGAGCCACCCAGGTGCCTCTCATTTGCAAATATCTACTCCCATTCAGTAGATTGCCTTTTTGTTTTGTTGATGGTTTCCTTCACTGTGCAAAACATTTTTATTTTGATGCAGTCCCAATAGTTTATTTTTACTTTTGTTTTTCTTGCTTAGCAATAAAAATAGTGCTAATACCAATATCTGATAGTTTACTGCCTGTGTTTTCTATTAGGAATTTTATGGTTTTAGGTATTTCATTTAGGTCTCCAGTCTATTTTAAGCTTATTTTTATGTGTGGTATAAGAAAGTGGGTTAGTTTCATTTTTCTGCATGTAACTCTCCAGTTTTCCCAGCACCAATTGTTGAAGAAACTGTCTTTCCACTGTATATTTTCTCCTCCTTCATTGTAAGTTAGTTGACCATGTTATTGTAGATTTATTTCTGGGCTATTTTGTTCCATGGATTATGTGTCTGTTTTTGTGCCAGGACTGCAATGTCTTGAATACTGCAGCTTTGTAATATAGTTTCAAATCTGGGATTGTGATACGACCATCTTAGTTCCTCTTTTTTAAGATTGCTTTGGCTATTTGAGGTCTTCGTGGTTGCATACAGATTTTAGGAATATTTGTTCTAGTTCTGTGAAAAATGCTACTGTTATTATGATAGGGATTGTATTGAGTCTGTAGATTGCTTTGGATAATATGGACTTTTTTTTTTTTTAAATAGATTCCACACCCAGTGTGTAGCCCAGTGTAGGGGCTTGATCTCACGACCCTGAGATCAACACCTGAGCTGAGATCAAGAGTCAAGGCTCTCAACCAACTGAGCCACCCAAGCACCCAGGTAGTATGGACATTTCAATAGTATTGATTCATTCCATTCATGAGCATGATGTATCTTTTCATTTATTTTTTCATCTTTAATTTCTTTCATCAATGTCATAGTTTTCAGAGTATCTGTCTGTCACCTCCTGTTTAAATTTATTCCTAGGTATTTTATTCTTTTTGGATGCAATTCTAAATGGGATTATTTCCCTAATTTTTCTTTCTGATAGTTTATTATTAGTATATATATATATCTTTTTCCATCCCTTCACTTTCAGTCTGTATTTGTCTTTAGGTCTAAAGTAAGTCTCTTGTAGGTAGAGTATAGATGGGTCTCATTTTTTTTTTCCAGTCACCCTGTGTCTTTTAATTAGAGCATTTAGTCCATGAATATATTGATAAATATGTACTTGTTATATATTATTTGTTCATTGTTTTCTGGTTGCTTTTGTAATTCTTTTCTGTTCCTTTCTTTTTCTACTGCTCTCTTCTGTTGTGATTTAATAACTTTGTTGTTATTTGTGAATTTTTCTTTATTTTTTGTGTATCTATTATATGTTTTTGGATTGAAGTTCATATATAACATCTTACATTTATAGCAGTCTATGTTAAGTTGAAGGTTCCTTAAGTTTGAACACAGTCGAGGGGCACCTGGGTGGCTCAGTGGGTTATGCCTCTGCCTTCAGCTCAGGTCATGATCTCAGGGTCCTGGGATCAAGCCCCGTGTCCAGCTGCCTGCTCAGCGGGGAGCCTGCTTCTTCCTCTCTCTCTGCCTGCCTCTCTGCCTACTTGTAATCTCTCTCTCTGTCAAATAAATAAAAAAAATCTTTAAAAAAAAAAAGTTTGAACACAGTCTAAAAGCACCAAATTTTACTCCACCTTCCATGTTTTGTGTATATGATGTCATAACGTACATGTTTTTATTTTGTGTATCCCTTGACAAGTTTCTTTATTTATAATTGATTGTACTATTTTTGTCTTTTAACCTTCATACTAAAACTGTCATGTTTAACTTGTTTGCCTGGGAAACTTTTATCTTTCCTTCAGTTCTGAATGACAATCTTACCAGGTAGAGTATCCTTGATTGTAGGTTTTTTTCCTTTAACTCCCTCTGGCCTGCTGACTTTCTGCAGAATTAGTTGATAGCCTTATGGGATTTCTCTCATACATAACTGTTTGCTTTTCTCTTACTGTTTTTATGATTCTTTCCTTAATTATTGCCATTTTAATTATAATATATTTTGGTAGACCTTCTTGGGTTCATCTTGTTTAGGATTCTCTGTGCACCCTGGACCTGGATGTCTGTATCCTTACCCAGATTAGACAAATTTTCAGCTATTATTTCTTCAAATAAATCTTCTTCCCTTCTCTCTCTACTCCTCTAGGACCCTTATAATGCAAATGTAATTATGCTTGATATTGTCCTAGAGATCCCATTTTCTTATTCTTTTTGTCTTTTTAACTGTTCAGCTTTGATAATTTTTACTCTACATATTCCAGATTGCTGATCCACTCTTTTGCATCCTTTAATCTGCTGTTGACTCCCTGTAGTGTATTTTTATTTCAGTTATTATATCCTTTACCTGTGCTGGGTTTTTTTTTTTTTTTTTTTTTTTTTTTTAAAGATTTTATTTATTTATTTCACAGAGGGAGAGAGATCACAAGGAGGCAGAGAGGCAGGCAGAGAGAGAGAGGGGGAAGCAGGCTCCCCGCTGAGCAGGGAGCCCGATGCGGGCTTCGATCCCAGGACCCTGAGATCATGACCTGAGCCGAAAGCAGAGGCATTAACCCACTGAGCCACCCAGGCGCCCTGTGCTGGGTTTTTTGAGTGTTTGTTTTTTGTGTTAGTTTTTGGGAATTGGGTTGTATTTTATATCTCTTTGTTGAGATTCTCACTGAATTCATCCACTCTTCTGTCAGTCTGGTATCTTTATTACTTTGAACTCTATTAAGTAGATTACTTATTTCCATTTCATTTAACTCTTTTTCTGAGGTTTTTTTCTTGTTCTTGCATTTGGGACATATTCCTTTGTCTCCTCATTTTGTCTGACTCTCTGTATTTATTTCTGTGTATTAGGTAGGTCAACTATGTCTCCTCCAATAATGGCCTTATGAAGAAGGCATCCTGTGGTGCCCAGTAGAGCAATCAATCTGGTCACCAGAACCAGGTGCTCCACAGATGTTCTCCCTGTGGGCTGCATGGGCCCTCCTGCTGTGGCTGTGACACAACTGCTGCAGGTATGCTAGTGGGCAGGGCTGGCCCTCAGCCTCACTGTCAGCTGTGCCCACTGTAGGCACACTGGTGGGCAGGGCTTGTGGGTTCCACAGGGGATCACCAGAGTAGGGCAAGTGGTGCTAGCAAGGGAGATAGAGAGTATCAGAACTGGCTCTCACAAGCTTCCCGCCAGCTAAACAGCACAAGAAAAATGGCATCTGCTTCTAGAGAAAACTGCAGGTCCCCGCCCCTCCGGCACATGTCCTAAAATTATTCAATAAATTTCTTTTATGTATAACCCAGGTGCTTTTCAAATTGCTGCCTCTATGCTGGGTCTGGGAGTAAGTAATAGGACACACTGGCCCTTTAAGAGTGAAGACTCAGTTTCCTATAGCCCTGCCATTTCCCACAGTGAATCCCTGCTGATTTTCAGTCAGTTATGGAGCAGGTCCCCAGGACTGGAGCTGCCCAGTGGGGTTTGATTCCTTTGCTCCTCCACACCTGTGATAGGCCTCCTTCTTGTGGGTACCCTCACTGGGGGTTGGCTCCAACCACATCTCAGTCCCTCCTACTCTTCTTGATGTGGCCTTCTCTTTAAATCATTAACTATGGAAGATCTATTCTGTCAGTGTTCAGATTGTTTTCAGAGTGAGTTGCATTACATGTTGTTGTTGCTTTGTTTTGTCTGCTTGTGGGAGGAGGTGAATATATATATATATATATATATATATATATATATATTGCTTGTGGCAGGGAGTATATGTATAAACACACACACACACATACACACACACTCACTAGAAAGTGGAACTGCTATGGCAAAGAGAATGTGCACTTAAAAAATTTTTAGACATATTACACATGACTTTCTGAGGATTCTATCAATTTATAGCCTACCAATATATATATATCCATGTCCTTGACAACACTGGATATTCTCAATCTTTATTTTGCTGATATGTTGAGAATGTTACTTAATCTGCTGATATCTTGCAATTAGTGAGGCTAAACATATTTGTTTACTTCTGTTGACCATTTGGTTTTCTCTTCTGTGTGATTGCTGTTTGTCTAATTTACCCATTATCATAATCTTTTCTGGCTCATTTTCCTATTAATTTGTAGATATTTTTTGAATGTTATGAATTTTAATGTCTGTCTTTTAAACTTTTTATCCAGGAATAACTTTGAAAATATAAATATGAACTAGTATAAATTAAAATCAAAATGTTTTCATAATAGACATAGTTTTTGGGGCAAAGATAGGCATTGTATAATTGTTCTAACAGTGAACATTGTGATAGTCCCCTCTATCAATTCTTTGCTATTCTTCTCAAGTTTTATACTATGAGTATGATAGTGCTCTTTATGACTACTTTTAGAATTGATACTTTTCATTTCCTGTTACTAGTCATTACTTGAATTGAGTGCTTTACTTGCAATTTGTGGCTATTCAAGTTGAAGCAAAAGAGCCTACCAGTGAGTAGTAATTGCGTATTTTATTGTTGAGAAATTTAAATATAATTGCTTCCTCAATCTTTTTTCAAACAGTGCTGGAGATTCGCTTACTAATAGTCATAATTAGGGAACTATTTCTAGTCAGATTTCTAATGCTTTACTAGAGCAATACTTATTGCCAGAGACTCTAATTTGTTTTTAATTTCAAGTATTTAACATGTAATCAGTTTTCACCAGATAATTCCATTTCCATCATTTATCTAGAGCATTTATATTTACATTTAACAATTATTGTTGGAGGGAGATTTTAGCATTGTTGGAATCTGAAAGTTCTACTAATCTATATTTTACTATTTCAGAAAATATATTATTTCAAATGACTACTGTAATCTCTATTTCTTATAAAATTTATGCTTGACTTCCTCAATCAATTCTTTGGGGATGTGAGATTTTTGTAAAGTTATTGAGGAAGCCATTTTGTGATAATTATAAAACATTGACTGTAGCTATTGGTGATTTTTTATAGGTCTTTATAATGTGAGAGGAATTGGTTGACTGCATAAATTGAAATAAACTGAAAAATTATAAACATTTTTATTACCCCATAGGAATGCTTTCCTTAGTGGTGTAGAATGCATATCATACAAAATGATTTAACATCAAAGAGTTTTTTTAACTGCTTTGATTGCACATTGATATTGCTTTTTATTGCATATTGCTTTAAACCAGGAACATTCAGGACTTCACAAACTCAAGTTATATAAACATTTAGAGGAAGAATGTGTAAATTGTCTTAAAAATCAAGCCTATACTTTGAGATGTAAAATTGGTTAAGTCTCAGAGTTAAAAATCAACATGACTTAGAAATTACATTTCTCAGAATTTTCCCAAAGAACTTGCTAGTAAACATGCCAGACAAACATAAGTTCATCTGATTCAGGATTGATCCAAAAGTTAAAGGGATGACAACAAAGTATTTGCAATTTTGTATTTCACTGAATATCTGATTAAATCAGTTAAAACATTCTTTGGCATTTAAATAATATGGAGTATCTTTCTAATTGTTTCTACAACATATAACATAAGGTGACAAAAGTTTTTTTTAAAACTCATATTCAGTCATTCAAAGTGAATTAAATAAGACAGGGGGTTGGGGGAGGTGATAATGAATTTTCATTCAACAAATCTTTATGTAACTGGCCTGCGGGAATAAGTGATTACACATAATTGGCTTTCTCGAGGTACTGATGGATAAGAACTATTAAACCTGGAACTTCCTCAGTAAAGTAAAACTGTATTTAGCTGGTCTGTTATAAGTGATGCTACTTCTTCCTACTAAATTGCTGTAAGCAGGTTATTTGGAATCTGAGCCCAAAGTTACCTATCTAAATTATCAGTCAAACTCTGGGATTCTCTGAATTTGGGATGCAGGGTATTATCAGCCATGGCCAGAAGAGAGCAAGTTCAAAATGGAAGACAACACAGCAAACAGAAGAATTCAGGTGTATTTGTGTAGGATCAGGTTAAGTCAAGAGCAGGAATTATAGCAGCATACCAAGGTTAGAGGAGGGCACTCCATGGGTGTACTTTTCTCCCAGCATCCTAGAAGACCAGAGATACACTAGCATTGAAAGAAGAGAGCAAGAGGGCCTTACCTTGTTGTCTACCACTAGGTGAAATCTCTAGTTTCCTAGCTGAGTCTTGTTTTAAACTATGTCCTATTCTTAGTAAAACTGGAAAGTTAACTTCTATAACTAACCCTGAATTTTATAACAGATGTGTAAGTCACATTAAGTTTTGTATGTGGAACATATAGCTATGTATCATGAAGACAATCATAGTTTTCTTTTTAAAAATCTATTTATCATCTATGCTAAATATTTATTAGAGGCAACTTCTAGTACTAACAATTCAAATATTTAACATGATTCATGTATTACTTGGCAGTCTAGTCCGTTCTATATTTTCCTTTGCAATTTAGTCAATTCTATATTTTCTTTTGCAAAAGTATTTAATTAACTTAGCTCTGTACTTAAGTCAGTACATAGAAAGTTAAATAAGGCATGACATTCAATAAATAAAGCTGCATTTTGGGAAAACACCTTGGGGAGAAAGTACTGTAGTCTTTCTTTTTCAATATGACACTGGTTTAAACAAATACGGTATATCCATGTGAAAGACTATTACACATCTTTTAAAAAGAGTGAGAAAGAGCATATAGACTGAAATATAAAAGCTCTAAAATTATACTTTTTTTATTTTTAAAGATTTTTATTTATTTATTTGACAGAGAGATTACAAGTAGGCAGAGAGGCAGGCAGAGAGAGAGAGGAGGAAGCAGGCTCCCTGCTGAGCAGAGTGCCCGATGCGGGCCTTGATCCCAGGACCCTGAGATCATGACCTGAGCCGAAGGCAGAGGCTTTAACCCACTGAGCCACCCAGGTGCCCTAAAATTATATTGTATTTTAAAAAGTCAGGATATTAAACAATCTTTAAGTAGATTTCTGAGGGTGAAGGGCAAGCTGTCTACTAAACCAAAGACCCTAAAAAGAAAAGATGTCTATGGAGAAGTAGAGTTGGTTCAAAGGCACAGCTCAACAATGAAGTCTCTGGGTATTTGTCAGCTTACAGAATGCAGAGGGGGAAGCAGTACTTAAGAGACCTTCCTAACCTTCCCAGCCCAAGTGAGGTGGCCAAGTGATCTCCTTTCAGGAGATGCCGTTAGTCAAGTGGCTGATGTGATCGCCACAGCAGGTTGTCATAACAGTAAGTAGATCCACCTCCACAGCCTGCCCTCCTGTTCCCGTGTTGTGACCCATATGGAGCAGTACCGTGGCCAGGATGGGGGCAGACTGGGACCTGCCACAGAGGGAGGGTCTAGTGCATTCTGCCATGCTGTGCACTTTTCATTGCTTTGGCTTCATACATTCCTGTGTCTTGTGGAGAAGCCAGATGGACCTGATTTCTCTGGTGAGTTACCGTCAAACATGTGACCTGTGTTCTTTAGTTTCTTTCATTATATTCCTTTGAGATGCTGAAACATCAACCCTATACTTTAACAAATAGCACCTGGACTTTCTCATCTTGTTTCTTTCTGAAGCAATCGCAAAACACTTTAGTAAAAAAGATTTATGACAGCTCTTCTATTTTTTTCCATTTTATATGTCTGCTAAATTCCATTTTTAAAACATTATGGAGAAAGCCACTGGTGGAATCGCAATGTCTAGAAATGTTAACTTCTCTGTAAAAATAAGGCCACTCAAATCTTGTTAAACTGATATTGTATTCATTGTGCCTCTTAATGCCCACATTCATTCCAAAGGACTTATAAAATGAAATCATCAAAAAGTTCCCAGCTGCACAAGTCTTTTGAAACTTTTCTATCGTAACAGAGTCTGCGTTACACATTACAAAAACACGCAAGGGGGCTTAAAGATAGTTTAACAAAAAGACTAGAAAGGGAGAATATCCAGGTGGCTTTTTAAGTGTGGAACATAATAAAATGGTGTTTGGAAAGTATTATGCCAAGATGTAATAACTAGAAAACAAGAATGTCCATTTATAAGTTCAAGTGTAACTTTAAGTCATAAATAGAAGAAATGTTGAGAATGGAAAGGGAAGAAATAACATGAGCACTTATTAAATGTGAAACAAATAGACTAAAATCCTTTAGCTATGGAAGAGCAATAGGACAGTATATTTTGGACCCATCCTTCTGAAGCTTTGTCCTAGGGCTCTGAGTTATAGATTACTTTAGTCTTCTCAGGGAAGGAAATCACTTGAGTATTTAAAACAGACAGCCTGATGCAGGAAACTGGTCACCCAGGGGAAGGCAGAGCTGAAATGCCCAACTGCAGACTGGGATACAACCCATAGATTTACACTGCCAAGAGGCCACCATTACCCCTGGACCAGACTGTGGAGGCAAAGGGTGACGGTGATCAGAGGGGAGCTGGAAATGCCTCAGCTACTGCATCAGATGTTGCCAGGAACAGATAGGGAGCAGCAGAAATACCTGGCTTCTCCCTCTTCCCTCCTGCTATCTCCTACGAGGGTCCTCACTGACCATTCCCAGCACGGGGACCAGCCTGCAGGGTTCACCCTTCCTGCAGTGCAGAGCAGAGGAAGAATGAGGAATGGATCCCAGAGAAAATGGGCTTGGGACCAGCACAAACGTTGTGTACATTAGCAGAAAGACACTCTTCCTTCCTTATGTTCAGGTGAGAACATCCCACTGGGAGGGACCTGCGTCACACCCTTGTGATCACAGAACTCTCCTACTGCATAGTGCCTTTGCTAAAGCAAGTATGTTCACCCCTGACTGTTCCTTGTGTCTTGACAATATTGCTCTGCTGCATTACTTAAAGTAATATTTCAGTTTGGCCATACACATTTTTTAAAGGGCCCATTTGGCTTGTAGTCTGGGTGTCATGCTGTAATTCATCCACTGGCCTTTGGGTAGAGCACACTTTATAACAACATCAGAGGCAGGTTAAGTGCAAGTCCAGCTGGGCAGTTGTCCATGGCACCAACCTTTGAGGAGCACTAAGAGATCAGTGGAGCATTAAAACATCTCTGGAAATGTCACTGTGGGGGGGGGGAATACAACTAAGAAACAAAACAAAAAAACAACCTGCATTTCTCAAAATTCTTCTAAAGAAGAAATGTACTTTATCTGGTTGAACTTTTTAATCCACTTTTAGACACTGTCTCTCCCCATTTCCCAGGTCAAAAGGCTACTCTTTGTATTTGTTTGGAAACAAACAGAAAACCAAATCCAAACTGTAAAGGAACTCTCTTGGCTTATATAATTAAAAAAGAAGGATCAGGGCAAACTTCAGGCAAGTCTTGCTCTGCATCCTAGTGATGTCCCCCAGTACCCTGCCTTCCTCCTTCTTGGCCTCCTGGTTGCGGTACGACCACGAGCAACATGCCCACAAGGAAAGAGAGGTCTCTTCCCTCAACACTAGATATTAAGGTTATCATTTATTGGCCAGGCTGGGCTTCTTTGGAAATACAGTTTCCTTAAAAATGTTGTGTTTTCCCCCATTAATCTGTTACATAACCTAAGATGTTTGAAATGTATATAGAAGGTGAGGGCGTTCAGGCCCAAGCTTATTTGCTTTTATAGGAAATTCCCATCTTCCTATTTTCTCTGGCATCAGTTTCAGCTTGTGAAGGACAATTAAGCTTTTCCAACCTTGAAAAGCTTCAGGTTATCAGGCTACCAGACCCTATGGATAGCCAGTTCCATAGAATAGTATCTCTTAGGCAAGCCAGCAGAAGAAATCTCTTAACCATCATGGTAGAACAGCTTGTTGGTCAATTTAAATTCGAAAGGAAATATAAAAGGATAATAAGTATTATAAACACTCTATTTTCACTCATCCATTCACTAATTCTTCGGTGTGAGGCCAAGGTCTTTTCTTCAAGTGTGGGTTTTTCTCATATAAACTTAATCCATAATGCATTGAGGCATCTAAGATTTACACTTTCTTTAAGTAGTGAGAATTCCACAAGAACCTTGTAAAGTATATGAGAGAAAAATCCTTTTAAATTTTATAATTTCCCCCAATTTTTACAGCTTGAGAGCAATTTTTTTAAACAATTGACTTTTATCAAGTCATTCCAAAGTATTTAATTTAGTTTTTTTTTTTTTTAAAGATTTTATTTATTTATTTCACAGAGGGAGAGAGATCACAAGGAGGCAGAGAGGCAGGCAGAGAGAGAGAGAGAGGGGGAAGCAGGCTCCCTGCCGAGCAGGGATCCCGATGCGGGCCTCGATCCCAGGACGCTGAGATCATGACCTGAGCCGAAAGCAGAGGCTTTAACCCACTGAGCCACCCAGGCGCCCTAATTTAGTTTTCATAGGGGGAAAAAAACCCTACTATTGTTATATTTATAGTTAATTGGTTTCTGTAATTCTATAATAATTAAAGTATGTAATTACAATAAGTGTTACTGGCGTAAATAAGTTTAGGAAAAGAGACAATCTAGGTAGTTGTGAAACTCAATTGGTGGGAACAGGTATGGTTGGTGGATTAAGGGTAACACCTATAGTCATGAACATTCTGAAGACTATAGGCTTCTGTCATCCTTTTATAGAAGGATGGATCATATAATTTGACTAATCAGTTCAGCAGAGGTTGGATAAGACAGCAACTATTATTTTATATTTTCTCTCTATTTTCAGAAAGGCTTACCTGCAGCCTAAGCTTGTATCACTCACATAAGGCCTAACTCAGGGTTGGAATATATTTTCAAAATCTCCAAAATCCTGATGGTTTGCTTTTTTTGTTTTGTTTTGTTTGTTTTGTTTTTTACCAGACGTCTTAATGCTATAGCCTTGGTAGAAATGTACTCAGAGTCCCAGAGTACAAAAGGAAATATTTTAACCAGTTGCAACATACAAAAGTTGCCAACTTCCCTGTTTGGGATAGAGAGAATCATCCTCATTACCTTCCAGCCTACTTTTTCAGCTCAGTCTATTCTACATTTTAGAATCTATTCTGTGTAACATCCCATTTTATGATCAATTCTGTATAAGTTATGCTTTTGATTGCAAGTAATAGAAGAGACTTACCCAAATTGGGTTAATCAACAAAAATATATTGGTTCATGTAAAAACTCCAGAGGATGAAACTAATGTAATGTCGTATGTCAACTACATTTTAAAAAACAAAACAAAACTCCGGAGAATGAGCACATTTCAGGCAAGTCTCAGAGATCCAGTGTAGTTGTGTAGATTGTGCACTGCTCAAAGGAGCATGGGCAAGGAGGCAAGTGGGACCCAAGTTCAGCTTACCCACTCAGGCGTGGAGCTGGATCTATTTGGAGAATGGGATGCCATTTTATGTACATGAAGGGGCCTCTAATAGTAAAACCATGCTCCTGCAGACAAATTTGTCTTGTTTACCAGAGGTAATTTATATTCTAATACTGGGAGCCTTGGCAGCTCAACAATGTCAGCCAAGAATCAGTTTATTTTTCCCTATTATCCATTTTTTCTTATGTCAGCAAGCCACATCCTTAGGTTGGCTCTACTTGGACTCACCAGATGAAGGCCAGCATCAGCCAAGTCATCCTTTGTCTTTGCCAGTAGGAGAGTGAACTCCTCAATCATTGAATATGTTAACCTCCATATTTGTTCAACTGGGGTCTTGTATCTATCACTAAACCAATCTCTTTGGCAGGGAGATTTAGCATGTTGGCTAAGGTAGGATTTTTAGCTGCCATTTTGCTATTTTTCTTTTAAATGTCTTATGTCTTTTCTATTTCTCCAGTAGTCCCTCTTTAATTTTAAATAAATATTTTCTAGTATACCATTTTAATTTCCTTGTATTTCTTTTAGTGGACTTTTCCACTTGTTTCCTTTTTGGTTTTCCTAGGGATTACAATTAACATCTCAATTTAAAACAATCTAGCTCAGATTGATACCAGCTAATATACTTCTGTCTCTTCCCTCCTTCATGCTATTGTTGTCATACAAATTAAGTTTTTATATATTATAAACCCATCAACAGTCTTACTGCTTTATACAGTCTTTAAATTTTTGACATAACTGTAGATTTACATGCACTTATAAGAAATAGGGAAATTTAGGTACCTGTTACACAATTTTCCTTCAAAACTATAGCCTGCATTTCTCAGAGATAAATGTCCAGGCATACAATTGCTGGTATATATGGTAGTTGCACGTTTATTCTGTAAATTGCCAAACTGTCTTCCAGAACAATTGTACCATTTTACATTCCCATCAGAAATATATGGGTAATCCATTTTCTCTGTATCTTCACCAGTGTTTGATATTGTCACTGTTTTTTCTTTTAGTCATTCTGATAGGTATGTATTGATATCTCATTGTGGTTTTCATTTGTATTTCCATGATGGATAAGGAGGTAGATTTGTTTCATTTATTTGTCCTTTATATGTCCTCTTTGGTGAAATATCACTTCGTATCAATTTCCCATTTAATACTTGAATTGTTCGGGGTTTAAATTTTTTAATTTTAATTTTTTAATAGAGTTTATTTTTTAGAGGAGTTTTAGGTTCAAAGTGAAATCAAGCAGAAAGTAGAGAGAGTTATTCTATACTCCCTGCCACTACACATGCCCAGGCTCCCCCAGGATCAACATCTCCCAAAAGAGGGGTACATTTGTTACAATGAGTGTACCTACATTGATGCATCATAATTACCCAAAGGCCATAGTTTACAAAGTCCAAGGTTCAGACCTGGTATTGTATATTCTATGGCTTTCAACAAATGTATGTGTAATGACATGTATCCACATTATAGTATCATACAAAGTAGTTTCACTGTCCTAAAAGTCCTTAGTGTTCCCCCATCCCCTATTCAACACTCCCTCCCACTCACCATGGATTTTTTTTTTTAACTGTCTCCATAGTTTTGCTTTTTCCAGAAGGTCATAATATAGTTGGGATCATACAGTATGTAGCCTTTTAAGGTTTGTATCTTTCATTTAGTAATATGCTGTTAAGTTTCCTCATGTCTTTTTATGGATTGATAGCTTATTTCTTTTTAGCATTGAATAACATTCCATTGTCTGTGTATACCACAGTTTGTTCATTTCCCTGCTGAAGGATATCTTGGTTTCTTCTAAGTCTTGGCAGTTATGAATAGAGCTGCTGTAAATATCTATGTGAAGGTTTCTTTGTGAACATGAGTTTTCAACTCATTTGGGTAAATACCAAGGAGTATGTTTTGCTGGATCATGTGGTAGGAGTTTCTTACAAAACTGCCCAACTGTCTTTCAAAGTGCCTCTGTCATTTTGCATTCCCATAAGCAGTGAATGAATGTTCTTGTTGCTCCATATCCTTTTCAACATCTGGTGGTGTCACTGTTTTGAATGTCAGTTATTCTATTTAGTGGTATCTTGTTATTCTAATTTGCAGTTCCCTTATGACTTATGATATGGAGCATCTTTTCATAGCTTATTTATCATCTCTGTATCTTCTCTGGTGAGGTGTCTGTTCAAGTCTTTTGCCCATCTTTTTAATCAGGTTGTGCAATTTCTTATTTTTAAGTTTTAAGACTTTCTTACACATTTTGAATAATAGCCCATTACCAGATAAATCTTTTAAAATATTTTCTCCCAGCCTGTGGCTTATCTTCTCATTCTTTTGTAAGTGTCTTTTGCAAAACAGAAGTTTTTGATAAAGTTCAGATTATGAATTATTTTCTAGATGTTGCCTTTGGTTGTTTTTTGGGTTTTTTTGTTTTGTTTTGTTTTTTTACTATTGAATTTGCCTATTCTTTATGCATTCAAGATACTAGTCATTTGTCAGATATGTGGCTTGCAAAAATCATCTCCCACTCTTGTAACTTTTTGTATCCTCTTAGCGGGGTTTTACGTAGAGCAAACTTTTCTAATTTTAATGAAATCCCCTTTGCCCAGTTTCATTTTAGGGGTCATGGTTTTGGTGTTTAATCTAAGAACTAATCAGAGAACTGAAGATTATCCTATTTTTTCCCCTAAATGTGTATGTAGTTTCATAGTTCGCATTAAGGACTGATCCATTTTGATCAGTGTGAAGTGTAAGATTTAGGTCAAGGTTTTTTCTTTTTCTTTCTTTCTTTCTTTCTTTTTTTTCGTTTCTTTTGCCCATAATGTCCAGCTGTTCCACCGCCATTTGTTAAAAAGGCTATCTTTCTTTAATTGAATTGTATTTTCAATTTTCTCTAAAATCAGTCAAGCATGTTTTTTTATGGGTCTGTTTCTGAGTTCTTTATTTTACACCATGAGTTTATGTGTCTGTCCTTCCAAAACTACCACACAGTCTTGATTACCATAACTCTAAAATAAGTTTTAAATGAGGTAAAGTAATTATTCATATTTATTCTTCTTTTTCCAAAAAGAAATTAGTTATTTAAGTTCCTTGACTTTCCGTATAGACTTTGCAATAATTTTGTCCATAGCTACAAAAAGTCTTGCTGAATTTTGGAAAGTCCTGCATTAAACCTGTATCTCAATTTAAGGATAACTGACATCTTTATTATGTTGAGTCTTACAGTCCATGAACCTAGTATGTTTCTCCACTTTTAGATTATTTTTTGTTTCTTTCATCAGTGTTTTGTAGTTTTTGGCATACTAGTAACTGGACACGTTTTGAAAGATATACACCTAAGTATCTAATATATTAAATGACTATAAATGGCATTGGCTTTTTAATTTTTGTGTTTACATATTCAGTATTAGTATATAGAAATGATCATATTTCATCTTTCTCTTATAACCTGTGACATTTATGAGCTCCTTTGGTTGTTCTAGTTCTTTCATAGAATCCTTGGGATATTCTATGCAGACAGTCATGTCATCTGTAAAGAGAGATGGCTTTATTTTTTCCTTTTGTATTTGTATGTCTTTTATTTCCTTTTTTTTTTTTTTTGCCTTAATGCACTGAACAGAACTGCCAGCACTATGTTGAATGAGTCGCCAGAGCAGACATCCTTGCCTGCTTCCAGATCATAGAGGGAAAAATTCACTTTTATCATTAACTGTGATGTTGAATGAAGTTTTTATAACATTCTTTATCAAATGGAGAATGTTCCCCCTCTCTTAATTTTCTGAGAGATTTTATCCTAAATGGGTGTGGGATTTTATCAAATACTTTTTCTACATTAGTCGATATGATCATGTGATTTTTCTACTTTAGTCTATTAATGTGGTGGTACATTGATTTGTGAAGATTAAACCAACCTTGCATCCTTGAAATAGATGCCATTTAGTCATGTGTACATGCATTTTTATATGTTGCTGAAATTATTAAAGATTTTTGTCTATATTCATGAGAGATACTCCTCTGTAGTATTTTTAAATTGACTTTATCTGGTTTTGATATCAAGGTCTAATAAGAGATTAATACAATGAATTGGCAAGTGTTCCCTCCTCTTCTATTTTTTGGAAGAGATTTGTACAGTTGGTATTACTGTTTTACAACTTTTTTTAATGAAATGGTCTAGCTCCAGAGATTTCTTTCTTGACAGTTTTAAATTTTTAATGCCATTCTCTTAATAGTTATAAGGGATACTCAATTGTCTATTTTTTTTAGAGACAGAGGGGTAGGGGCAAAGGGAGAGGTAGAGAGAATCTTAAGCAGACTCCATACCCAGCATGGATCCTGAGGCTCAGTCTCACAACCCTGAGACCATGACCTGAGCTGAAATCAAGAGTTGGATGCTTAACTGACTGAGACACCCAACTGCCCTTCAATTGAATATTTTATAATTGATGAATTGTATTTTTGTTTTTTGAAGAATTGATTTACCTAAGTTGTCAAATTTATATATGTAAAATTATTCAGTGTTCCTTTATTATCCTTTTGATGTCTGTAATGCCTATGGAGATAGCTCCCTATTTCTTTCTTCACATTGGTAACTCATATCTTAACTCTTTTTACCTTTTGTGAGTTTTATTGACCTTTTCAAAGATCATTGATCTTTATTTAATTGGTTTTCTTTATATATATTTTGTTTCCAATTTTATTGATTCCTCTTTAAACTTTATTATTTACCTCCTTGTATTTACTTTGGGTTTCCTTTGCTCTTCTTTGTTTAGTTCTTCAAGCAAAATCTTAGATTATTAATTTGACATTTTCCCTTTTTTCTAACATGCACATTAAGTGATACATATTTCCCTCTTGCACTGCTTCAGTAGCATCCCACACGTTTTGTTACAGTGTATTTTTATTTTCATTCTGTTCAATGTATTTTCTTTGATTTGTTTAGAAATGTGTTTTTTAGTCTTAAGTGTTTGGAGATTTTCCAGTTATCTTTTTGTTACTGATTTCTAGTTTGATTCCATTGTGATGAGAGAATTTACTTTTATGATTTTAATTTTTTTTTAATTTGTTGAAGTTTGATAGCTCAGGATGTGATCTGTCTTGGCATATGTTTCATGGGTTCTTAAAAAGAATGTGTATTCTGATATTGTGGAGTGGGAATGCTCTAAAAATATGGATTATATCCTGGTGCAAATTGGTAGTGTGTTCAGTTCTATCATTTCTGTGTCTAGTTATTCTGTCAGTGTTGGGAGAGGGACTTTGAAGTCTCCAACTGTAATTGTGGAGCTGTCTACTTCTTCTTTCAGCTGCTTTAGTTTGATGTCCTCAGAGTCCTGTTTTTTGGATCAGACATATTTGGGATTGCTAGGTCTTCTTGGTGAATTGGTGGTTTTTATCATTATGTAATATCCTTCTCTGTCCCTGCTAATTTTCTTTGTCCTGAAGTCTACTTTATCTGATATTAATCGAGACACTTTCGTGTCATTTAATTAATATTTGTATGATATACCTTTTTCCATTTTTTCATTTTCATTCTATCTATATCATTATATATACTGAAGTGAATTTTTGTTGACAGAATGTAGTTAGGTCATGTTTTTTTTAGTCCTCTTTGCTTTTTCTGGTCTTTCTGCAAGTTATTTGAACACATTTTATAATTTCATTTTAATTTATCTATAGAATCTTTGATCTGTATGGGTTTTTAATTGTTGTCCTAGGTAATATGTTGTATATACATAACTTATCACAGTCTACTGGTGCCAACAATATACCAGTTCAAGTGAAATATAAAACCTTTCACCTCCCTTACATCTTTTTACCTTTAAGATAATTTAATTTTCTTAAGTATTTTTCTGTATACATTTTCCTTTTCTTTTTTCTATATACCTTTAGAAACACATCAGAGAATGTTATAATTTTTGTTTCAAACATGAAAAATGATTTAGAGAACTCAATAAGAGTCTATTTATATACCCACATTTTTGCCTACTGTATTTTTTCTTTCTTCCTGATAATCCAAAGTTATTTCTTTAAGTGTTTCCTTCTGATTAGAGAAATTTCTTGAGCTACATTTTTTTTAGATTAAGTCTCCTGTGACACATTCTCTTAGTTTTCTTTAATTTGAGAATACCTTGGTTTCCCCCTTAATTCCTGAAGTATATTTTTGCTGGGTATAAGATTTGAGTTGACAGTACTTTTCTTTCAACACTTGGAAAATACTTATCATTTCCTTCTGGCCTCATGGTTTCTGATGAGAAATGTACTGTTGCTATAATTGGATGTTCCTCTGTAAGTAAGGTTTTGTTTTCCTCTGATTGCTTTCAGTATTTTTTTTTTTTGTCTTTAGTTTTCAGAAATTTAATATTAATGCAGCATGACATTGATTTCTGTGGCTGTTTCCTGCCTGTTTGTGGTTTGCTTAGCTCTTGAACTATGTCTCTTACCAAATATGTGAAGCTTGAGCTATTATTTGAGTACTTTTTCAATTCTACCTTCCTTTTCTTCTTTGGGATTCTGATAATTTATATGTAGATCTGTTGTTCCACAGGTCTCTAAAGGGTTTTTCATTTTTCCCATTCTACTTTCTCTGTTGTTCAGATTGGTTAATTTTTTATTGTTTTATCATCCCATTTTCTGATTCTTTCCTCTGTCCCTCCATGTGATTGTTGAATTTATCAACTGAGCTTTATATTTTGGTTATTATATTTTTTATTTCTCTTATTTCAGTTTGATTCTTCTCTGTATATCCTGTCACATTTTTGTGACTTTTTATTTCCTTTCTTAGACTGTATTTTTTCTTTCCAGAATGTTTGTATTTGGTGTCAAAGCATTTTTATCATGGCTACTTTGAAATACCTGACAATAATTCTAGCATCTCTTTCACTACAGTGTTGTCACCTATTTATTGTGTTTTCCATTACCAAGTCCTTCTTGGCTCTTGATATTATGATTTTTTAATTAAAACTTGGACATTTAATATAAAAGACATTCTGGATCTTCTTTAAACCTTCTATTTTAGTTGGTTTTCTCTCACACCACTTGGCAGAGAATGGGCATTGCCTTATTATTGTCAAGTGTATGTAGAAATCCAGAAATCCAGATTCCCCAAGCAGTCTCTATTGTCCCCAGCAAGGTATTCCTGGATAATGCTGTGTGGTGGGAGTTCTAGTTCCCACATGGTGTCCACAGACACAACTGGGGGATGACTTTGTTAACACTAAAAAATGGTGTAAGTCCTAGCTCTCCACTAGCCTCCTCTCACACTTTACCCCAGCAGGGAGGGGAAGGAGTGCCTTGCTACTTCCCACTGGGGGTTGGAAGTTCAGGCTTCACACATTTTCCCCACTGATACCACCTGGGATTCATTACTGGGTGGTGGGAATGAACATCCTGCATCACTACTTGGCCTTTTTTGACAACAGCCCGGCAGAAGTGCTGGGGCACTTCATTAGAGCCTTCTGAGTGTAGAAGTCAGGACACCTCACTTGAACTGTGTTGGTATGGGTTGGAGTGGAGCCATAGTTTTCTCTAGGGTGTTTTGCTGGAGTAGAGTACTTATTGTCTAAAAAGTGTCTGTCTTGCTAGGCTTCTCCTATCCTGTTATTTTGGCAGCTGAGAGCAGACTTATGTTGAGGCCTTTTTTTACCTTTCCTATTGGTGTTTCTGGGTTGCTAGATTCTTCAGCTACAAATCTGGGATATATGAGGCAAAAAGGAAAACCAAGGCTCTCACCACATTGTCATATCAATTTGGATGCTTTTTACTTCTTTTTCTCATCTGATTGCTGTGGCTAGGACTTCCAGTACTATGTTGAATAAAAGTGATGAGAGCGGGCATCCTTGTCTTGTTCCTCAACTTAGAGGAACAGCTTTCACCTTTTCATAACTGAGTATGATGTTAGCTGTTCGTTTGTCATTTATGGCTGTTATTATGTTGAGGTATGTTTCCCTCTATACCCACTTTGTTAAGAGTTCTTAATCATGAGTGGATGTTGAGTTTTATCAAATGCTCTTTCTGATCTATTGAGATGATCATGATTTTTATCCTCCATTTGTTTACATTTATCATGTTGATTGCTTTATAGCTATTGAACCATGAACTGCATCACTGAGAGGCAGCCATCCTGATAGGATAGTGGAATGATCTGTTGACATTCCAGGTAAGGTGCCAGTATGGCACAGCACCTCATGGGGTCAGATCTCCATCCTTCAAGACATGGTTTATGCACTGAGTTAATGGTGAACGTGTAGTGCTGTTTTCTCTAGTAGCTGGAGCCAGAGGCACAATGGGCAACACTCTTCTGATCTGGGCTGCCCATAATTTAGAACCATGCTATTAAACTGAACTCTGTTATTCTCACTTTCTTTGGAAAAAATAACATTATCTGCAACATTGAATAAGGGCCAAGTTAGAAAGCAAGTTCTGACATTAATTGACTGTGAAGGCTTTTTTTCCTGATAGTCTGTACTTGTTTGTTTTCTCATTAAAGGGATCATTAAAGTCTTCCTTTCAGAATATTAGAATGGTTATAAAGTGAAATATAGAATAGAATTAGCTTTCCCTCCATCATTATCACTAAAGCTCCAAAGTACCAAGACTCTACAGAAATGATGTGGAGATTTTGCCTTTTGTACTGTATTCAATCTTGTTATCCAGTAACAGGACATCTAGATCAGTGGTTCTCAATGGGGCAGTACTCATAATACAGAAGTATTATAAAAGGTATTTCACTGTCAAAATGATAAGAAGGGGACATCATTGACATTTAGTGATGAGGACCAAGAATATCATACATCCTTATTTCATGATATACGCCTGTATTGCTATAAACATTCCTCTTAAAACTGCTTTTGCTGAATCTCTTAGATTTTGGAACATTGTCTTTCCATTTTCATTTTCTCAAGGTATTTTTTAAATTTCCTCTTTGATATCTTTGTTGACCCAGTGGTTGTTTAGTAGCATATTGTTTAGCTTTTATGTGTTTGTATTTTTTCTGGGTATTTTTTCTTGTTACTGATTTTTAGTTTCATATCATTGTGCTCAGAAAAGACGATGAACTTTCTTGAATTTATTTAGACATTGAGACATTTTGTTTTGTATGTGGAGTGTTAAAGTTTCCTACTATGATTGTATTACTGTCAGTTTCTCCTTTTTTGTCCCTTAATATTTGTTTTATATATTCAAGTGCCCCTATGATGGGTGCATAGACATTTACAATTCTTATGTTTCTTGTTCAATTGACATCTTTATCATTACATAACATCCTTCTTTGTCTTGTCATAGTCTTTGTTTTAGAGTCTGTTTTGTCTAAATCAGTATTGCTACCCCAGGTTTCTTTTTGTTTCCATTTGCATATAATATCTGTTCCATCCCTTCACTTTCAGTCTGTGTTTATCTTTAGGTCTGAAGTCTGAAGTTAGTCTCTTATAGGCAGCTTATAGATGGGTTTGCTTGTTTTTTAACCTGTTCAGTTACCCTATGTCTTTGATTGGAACATTTAGTTCATGTATATGTAAAGTAATTACTGATTGGTATGTACTTATTTCCATTTTGTTAATTGTTTTCTGGTTGTTTTTTTTAATACCTCTTCTCTTGCTACCCTCTTTTGTAATTTGATAACTTTCTTTATTGTTATGTCTTGATTCTTTTCTGTTTATTTTTTGTATATCTATTATAGGTTTTTGTGGCTACTATTGGGGTTCATATGTAACAACTTATGTAGATAGTGGTTTATATTAAGTTGATGGTCACTTAAGTTCGAACACATTTTAAAGCATTATGTTTTTATTCCCCACCACATTTTGTTTTGATGTCATATTTTACATATTTTTGATTTTGTGTATTCCTTAACTCATTATTGTATATGTAGTTCATTTTACTATTTTTGTCTTTAAATCCTCATAGTGGCTTTATAAGTGATTGATTCATTTACCTTTATTGTCGATTTGCTTTAACCAGTGAGATTTTTTTTCTTTTCAAATTTTTCTTATTTCTAATTATGGCCTTTTTTTTTCCCACTTAAAGAAGTCCCTTTAACAGTTCTAGAAAGTTAAGTTTAGTGGTGATGAACTCCTTTACCTTTAATTTTTTTGGGAAAACTCTCAATCTCTCCTTCAATTCTGAATGATAATGTTGCTAAGAAGAGTACTCTTGGTTTTTTCCTTTCAGCACTTTGAATATATCAAGCCAGTCCTACAAATTTTCAGGCCTACAAACTTTCTGCTGAAAATCAGCTGGTGGCCTTATAGATGTTGCCTTATACTGCTGCTTCTGAGATTCTCTCTTTAATTTTTGACATTTTAGTTATTTGTGCCTTGGTGTGGATCTCTCTGTTTTCATCTTGTTTGGGACACTGTTCTTCCTGGACTTGGATGTCTGTTTCCTTTCTTAGGTAATGGAGGTTTTCTGCTTTTTTCTTTAAATAAGTTTTCTGCCTCTTTCTCACTCCTTCTGGGACTCCTATAATAGGAATGATAGCCTACTTGATGTTTTTCTAGAGGTCCCTTAAACTATTCTCATTTTTTAAAAAGATTTAGTTATTTGTTTTTGAGAGAGAGTGTGTGTGTGTGTGAGCAGGGGTAGGGACAGAGGAAGAAGGAGAGAAGCAGACTCCGTGCTGAGTGCAGAGCCTGATGTGGGGCTCAACCCCACGTACCTGAGACCATGACCTTAGCTGAAAATAAGCCAGATGCTCAACCAACTGAGCTACCCAGGCACCCCAACTATCCTCATTTTTTAAATTCTTTTTTCTCTCATCTTTCAGTTTGGCTGATTTCCATTACCCTGTCTTCCAGATTTCAGATCCATTCTTCCGCATCTTCTAATCTGCTTTTGATTCCTTGTAGTGTCTCTTTCATTTCAGTTATTGTATTCTTTAGCTCTGATTGGTTTTTTTATATTCTTTTTATCTCTTTGTTGAAGTTCTCACTATGTTTATCTCTTCTTCTCCTGAGTTTGGTAAGCATGTTTACTTTGTACTCCTTGTCAGGCTTATTGCTTATCTCTGTTTCATTGAATTTCTTTTCTGACGTTTTGTCTGTTCTTTCATTTGGAACACATTCCTCTGTCTCCTCAGTTGGCTGATTCTGTGTGTTTGCTTCCATGTGTTAAGTAGGCTAGCTATATCTTTTGGGCTTGAGTGAGTGGCCATATATGGAAGTCACTGTGTAGGTCCCAGAAGCACAGTCTCCTCTAGCCACTAGAACAAGGCCCTCCAGGGATATCCTCTGCCTCTGTGGGTAGTCTGTAAGTGCCCTCCTGTTGTGGATGGGCCTCTACTGCTGCAGGCATGCTGGTGTGTGGGGCTGGCCCCCAGCCTGCCTGGCTATGATGCTCACCCATGACTGTTAAACGCACAGTGGTGTGCAGGACTGGTTCCCCCACCCTACTCCAGGGCAGGCACCATTTTGGTGCACCACACGTCCAGTTGAGGCTACCTATTGTGTGTCGTAGGATGAGAGCTGGTTTCAGAGGCTGGTGGTCCCAGCTGAGGCCGCCTATTTGAGTATGACAGGTTAAGAGTCATTTTGGGAGGGGACCGACGGGAGTGGGCAGGTTGGGTTTGGCAGATCTGCAGGGGAATTCCAGGGCAGGGTGAGTGGTGCTAGCAAGGCAGATGGAAAGTACCAGAACTAGTACCTGCCAGGAGCATCTGGGGGGCACAATAGGTTGAGCATCTGCCTTCAGCTCAGGTCATGATCCCAAAGTCCTGGGATTGAGCCCTGAGTCAGGCTCCCTGCTGGGCAGGGAACCTGCTTCTGCCTCAGCCCTTCCCCTTGCTCATGCACATGTTCTCTCTTTCTTTCTCTCTCCCTCTCAAAAAAAAATTTAAAAAGCTAGTACCTGCCAATTAGGGGTCAATTAGGCAGAACGAAGTCAAGAAAAATGGCGCCTGCCAGTGTTTCTAATCATGGAGGACATTTCTACAAATTTCTGCCCCTTCGCCACATGCTGTAAAATTAGTCAATAGATCCCCTTCACGTATAGCTCAAGCACTGTTCAAACTGCATCTTCATATTGAGTCTCAGAGCAAGTGGGTTTGTGCATGGGCCCTTTAAGGAGTGGAGTCTCAGTTTCTTTAGTTTTCTAGTTCTCCCAGAATTAAGCCCCACTGATTTTCAAAGCCAAACATTCTGGTGGCTGGTCTTCCAGTGACGGTCTTCAGGGCAGGTGGTGTTCACTGTGGGGCTTAAAACACCCCACTAGTGGATTGTCATTCTGGGGGTGTGGGTCCCAACCAAACCATGTCTCTGCCTTTCTTATCCTTCTCAATGTGTCTTTTTCTTTGTATCTTTAACTGTGGAAAAAGTGTTCCGCTACCTTCAGGTTGTTCTTAGAGATAGTTGCTCTGTATATAGTTGCAGCCTTGGCGTGTGTGGGGGAGGAGGTGAGCTCAGGATCTTTCTACTTCTCTGTCTGATCAGGATCTCTTCTCTTTGTCTTTTTACAGTTGGCTATGATAATGTCCGGATGTGGATCTCTGAGTTAATCCTACTTAGAGCTTATTGAGCTTGGATTTTTTTCATCAGATTTGGAGTGTTAGAATATTCTTTCTGTTCCTTTCTCTTTCTCCATTTCTTCTGAGTCCCCCTTTGTACACATGTATGTTTGATTATATTTTAGAGGACTCTGAAGCTCCATTTATTTTTTCTTTTTTCTATCTGTTCCTTAGACTGGATAATCTCCACTGACTTTCTAGTTTGCTGATTCCTTCTTCCATCAGTTCAAGTCTGCTGTTGACATCTTCTTGTGAATTTTTCATTTCAGCTATTCTTTTTGGGACTCCACAAATTTCTCTTTTGTTCTTTTTGAATAATTTTATAATTTCTATCTCTTTAGTGATCTTCTATATTTGGTGAGGTAGTGTTCTTTAATTCTTTAGATGTAGTTTTCTTTAGTTCTCTGAACATATTTATGACAGTTTATTTAAAATTTTTGTCAGTTGGGTCCAGTTTCTGGGCTTTGTCAGAGACAGTTCTACTGATTGCCTTTTGCATGTGTGTGGGAGAGAGGGGCATATTTTTATATTGTAATTTTTTTTGAAAATTGGACATTTAAAATAACAAAATGTTGAATCTCTGGAAATCAAATTCCCCATCCTCTCACCAGGGTTTGTTGTAGCTGTTTATTATGATTGTTGTTATTTATTTAGTGACTTTTTTGACTATTTCTATAAAAAAGTCTGTATTTTTTCTTGCACATAACAAATGAAGTCTCTGTTCAGTTATCTTAATATGCAGCAAATGATTGAATAGAGATTTCCTTAAATACCTTGAACTGCTAGGTGTGTCCTTTCCTGAGGGGGGTCTGTGAGTGGGGTATGTTATCCATGCTGTAGCATGCAGGTTTTAACTATGCCTTACTCCTCCCTTCCTGCTTGTGCAGAGCCTCAAGGTCAGCCAGAGGTGAGAGATTAGGTTGCCTCAGGTCTTTCTTGAATATGTGCACAGCCCTGCACATGAATATGTCCTTCTAGAATTCCAGCAATGTCAGAGCTTTTCAAAGTCCCCTATGAAAAACTCATTTCCCAATTTTTCCTTTTGAATTTTTTGGTAACCTCTTATTAGCACCAAATGGTATTGCTGCCTTAGGCAGCTGCTATATTAAATAACTGCCACTAATTGTATTCAACCAATGCCATAATGATAGGGCTGTTCACATTGAGTGAGCCCTCAGTCAAGTTAAATAAAGACTAGAGTGTATCCAGGAGCCATCAGGCAGGTCAAAGAGAGACAATTATCTGTGGATTGGGCTTTAGGAGAGCTCCACTCCCATGCTCCACTCCTGTGTCTGCTAGGCCGCTGGTTTTCACTGTGATGGTGCAGCTGTTGATTTCAAGTTACTGAGGAGCTGGGGCAAGGGGGATAGGAATGGGGTAAATCCCAAAGCTTGTTATTTTTACCTACATTCAGCTGTTTTCCTTTAATAAACCCTCAAACTATTGCAATTCTTTGATTAATATGAAACATCTAATGAGGTTGATTCTGACCATTTTTGCCGTGGTCTCATTGTGGATTTTTAGAGGTCCTTACCTCTACCACTCAAGAAAGCTTCACTTCAGTGTTATTTTGACATTATTCCTTCTCTTCCATCTCTCACACTTCACAAGTCTCTCTCAGTAGTAGATGTCCCTTCCTAGCTCAGAAGAAATTGAGTGGGAATTAACTGCAACGTCCTTGCTCTAACTCAGGAACTCACCATCCTCTTCCTGTCATCATAGAAGAGATATCCTTACTCCCTCAAACCCAGCACTGCTCTGCTACAATTTCCACTGGCTTCCCATCTCACTCAGAACAAATCCAAAGCCCTTTCTGTGGTCTAAGAGGAGTCCCAAAATATACTTACCACTACCCCTCTGATCTCATCTCCAGCCACCCTCCCCTTGCTCACACTGCTCCTGCTTGCTGGTCTTCTTGCTATGCCTTTAGCAGTGAAAAATGCTCCTACCTCAGGGACTTTGTACTTGCCGTTTTCTTTGTTTTGCTCACTTTGCCCTTAGTGTCGACATGGTTTACTTCCTCAATTCCTTTATAGATTTGCTCAAATTATCAGAGAAATCCTCTCCAAGAACAGATGATTCCATCATCTTTCATCTTATCAAGGTCTCTATTGGATATCTCCCCTTTCTTTCCTGACCTTCAACTACAAATTTTAAGTGCTACTTTCTTTTCTTAAGATAAACCTTTCCTTTGTCCCCATTTTCCCTGCTAATTACCCTTCTGTCTTTCTCCTCTACTTCAGTGCTTAACTTTTGGAGATTTTTGTACTTTTTAAGATATTTTATACTTCCATCTTCTGCTCTCTCACCTTGTACTCACCTCTTAACCCTCTACAACCTTACGTTTATGCACCTCATTCAAATTGCTCAAGGTCACCAACAAGCTTCTTGCTGCCAGAAGCAATGGATGGTTTCACAACCTAATGTGACTTGACCTTTTGCCAGCATTTGGTACTATTGGCCACTCCCTCCTGTAAGTATTCACTTCAGGAGCTCAAATGACATTGTACTCTCCTGGTTCTCCTTTCATTGCTGCTGTCACCTTGGGTCTCCTTTGCAATTCCTTCTCTTCTGTCTGTCCCTTAAATGTAACTCTCAAAATTCCATCCCAGGCTTACCTTTCTTGTCATTCTCCATACTGTCTGGGTGACTCTCCATCCTTGGATGTTCACTTGCATGGTGGTGCCTCCCAGATCTAAAACTGCAGCCTGGTTCCTTCTCCAGAGTTTCAGATCCATATATGCAACTGTTACCTGGCCCTACACAGATGCCTCAGACTTAATATATTAAAACTTGAATTCATGTCCCCCAGGCACCTTTGCTAGTAGCTGCTCTCTCCTTTACCACCTATAGCCAATACCACCACCATCTGTTGATTGTAACTCCAAAATGGTCACCACCCTAATTTAGGCCACCACCATCTCTCATTAGCATTATTTTACCCATTGTTTTTTAGATATTAAAATCATTCTCAGAGTTTATGAAGCCCAGCATGATACAACTCTTGCTTATTATCTCTTCAGTTTCATCTTGAGCCTCAACCCTCAAAATCTGTGATCTAGTCATGCTGTGTTTCTTCACTCTTCTCACTCCTGAACTTTAGAGCAGCTCTCTCTCTCCTCTGGCTTTCTCTTCTGAGTGTTTTCAGGTCTTGGTTTAGCTTTCCTTCCTCCAAGAAACCTCCAACTCTCCACATCTATATTACATACTTGTATTTGTGCCATATTATTATACAAGACTCTCTGTTAAGCAGACGCTAATTGGGCAAGGGACAAAAGAGAAAAGTGATGAATATATGGAACTGAAAACCTGCTGGGGGTACATTATAAAAAGCCCAATAGAAAGAATACAGACCCTGCTCTTTAAAATAAAATGTTATCAACATCTACTCAGGTGTACTGGGGTGGTGATGACTAAGGTCCACTAGCAGAGCATGGAAAAGAGATGTCAGATATTTGGCCAGAGTGAGAATAACAAATTTGTAAGACTAGTGGAGGGGCCAGCATCCCAGGTAATGGGTTGAAGGAGCCAATCAGAGAACTGACTTGAAAACTACAAAGTTCCAGGAACTTGCTTTTGATTTAAAAATCTGGGGTAAGTATATCTTCCAGGTGTCCACAAGGAGCTGGATCTCCACAATCACAGTAATAAAAATCAAACCACAGATTCTATGCCCATACTTGTCCTTATTTCTAGATCTAATAGTCAAATTAGGCCTAATAGATCTTGTGCCTGGAATGATTATCACTGAGTGCCCAGCTGTCTCTTCCTCTCGCTGCTCGTAACGCATGCCTGACTGCAGAACCACACCTTAGTCAGAAAATGATTCCGTTCCTATCTGGCCACTGTTGTACTAGATGGCTGGCTTATAGTTCATTCATCACCCACTAAAGATGACCCTGCTAAGAGATGACCTTAGCTTCCGTTAACTTGGAGATTAGAGATTAGGCATTATTATTAGGATGGCAGAAAATCTATTCATATATGAGTAAGAAATCTGGAATTAAATTTGTACTAATTCACCTTTTGGGGTGTGTGTGTGTGTGTGTGTGTGTGTGTGTGTATGTGTGTTTGAGAAGGCTTGCAAGTACACATTGATAAGAAATCAGCTTTTGGAAGTCATCCTGCCAACCAGTATATTTTATCTTAGACTGTTAAATTAACTTGATGAAAATATAAGACTGGGCGAAATATCAGATGACAAGAATAGACGATATCATTTGTAGGAGTGTCAAAATTCACTGTCTACATAGACTTTTTCACTTGACTTAAAGAGCAGAAACCCACACATCAGGAGTATAACCAAAACAATAAAAAATAAAAAATCCTTCTTTCATTGTGCTGCAGGCAAGCAGCCTGGAAGAATTCTTCAAAAACTCCAACTGTGAAGAAAGGTACTGTCATGTCATTTGAGTTCTTGCCACTCTGCTTTGTGCTTTGGCATTTCTCACAATCTTATTTCTAACTGCCTAAGCAGGTCTTTCATTCTATGTGGAAGAAGCGATGTTTCCCTAGCTTCATTTTACAGGACAAGCCAAATATATAATCAGAGACAGGCTCTGGAGAGCAGGGAATGGGTGTAGCAAGATTTTCCTCTTCTTGGGTAGCTGTACCCCAATTGCCTGTATGTAGATCAAAGTGCAGTCTCAGGACTGGCAGCGGCAGCCTCACCTGGGCGCACGTTAGAAATGCAAATTCTCAGAGCCTCCCCCACACTTACAGAATCGGACATTCTGACACAGAGCCCAGAAATCTGTTCTGACAGACTCTCTAGGTAATCCTGATGCTACTACCAGGGGGAACCACTCCCTTTGCTAATCTCACACACCCCAGATCAGGGGCAGAAAACAAGACCTATACTTGTCCAATTAGAGTAAATGTCAGGAATTTACCAGAAGCTCCCAGAAGACTCCTGTTCTTCCAGCTGTCTTGAAGTCAGTTTCCTGTACAGCTGGCTTATAATCCCAAATGGAGAACCTGTCTGAGAATGAAGCCAACACATGGAAGAAAGCCCAGTGAGCTGGGCCAAGCCCTTTGCCTCAAGGCAAAGAGAACCAGGTCCTGATAATGTTGCTGGAGTCCAGACATCAAATAAGACTTCGAGCCAGTTCTACCATGGGCTATCCAGATACAAAAATGGATTACCTTTTTACTGAAGCCAGTTTGGCCCAGATATCTTGACACTTAAGACTGAAGGAATTATAAGGGATACAATATGCAAATGATATTCTGTGCCAATCAGCAGAGATAAGCATCTTTTAAAAGCCACTAAACTGATGAGAACTCACTCTTAGTGGAGAACCTTGCCTCCTGAAGTATGAAGAAAATTAAGATCATTGGGACACTCTTATCAACATGGCCTTTCTCTTCACTCTGAGATGAGGTGGTAACTTCTCTGGAAGGCTACCTCACCCACTGTATCCTTGATCCTTTACCTTCCCACATCTCCCAGGATTTTGCTCCTTAGGCCACTCCTTTTTCCTTCTATAGCCTCTCTTACATCCTTTCTGCCATCAGTCTGTAAATATGCCCAAGTCTCTCATCCTAAAAAATTCCTCTCTTGACACTAAGCTTTCTTGTGGTATGGTCTAGCCACTTGACTATCATTCTCATTCAGACCCTGCAAGTAAGTAAGATAGATTTACTATTTTCATTGTCTCACCTCCCAGTGCACTTCAGTTTGACTTCTCCCTTTGCCGCTTACCTGAAAATGCTTTCATTTAGATTACCAATGGCCATCCCATGCTGAATCCCATGGACATTGTACTAACCTTTCTTGGGTTCTCTGCTGTATTTGACATCATTGGTCATTCTTTCCTTCTTATTTTCTACTTTCTTCACACTCTGGCTTCTACATGTATCTAGTAAAAGTTGGTGTAACCTGGGATTCTGTCCTTAGTACATTGTTCCTCTCCTTATATTCTCTCCGTGGATGATGTCATCCATTCTCATGTTTCAACTAGCATCTGTGTTCCATGGATTCAAGAAACTGGATATCCATCCCAGATCTCTCTCTAGATTCCAGACTCATACATCCAACTACCTACTGAATATTACATTGATGTTCTATTGTCTTCTTACATTCAGCATGTCCACTTAATGTCATTTGCCATAAAGGAAATGCAAATCAAAACCACAGTGTGATACCACCTCACGGATGTTAGGATGGCTATTAACAAAATAAACAAAAACAACAACAACAAAATAAAACCCAAAAGAGACAACAAGTGTTGTGGATGTGGAGAACGTGGAGAAATTGGAATCCTTTACATTGTTGGTGAGGATGCAAAGTGGTGCAGTTGTTATGGAAAGGAATGTGGGGGTTCCTTATAAAATTAAAAATTGAACTGCCATAGGACTTAACAATTCTACTTCTGGATATTTATCCAAAGGAATTGAAATCAGAATCTTGAAGAGAAACCTGCACACCCATGCTCATTGAAGCATTATCCACAGTAGCCAAGATGCGGAAACAACCTAAATGTCCATCAATGGAATAATGAATTTTTGAAAATTTACATACAATGGAATATTTTTCAGCCTTAAAAAGGATGGGAATCCTAGAATAAGTGACAACATGTATGAACCTTGAAGACGTGCTAAGTGAAATAAGCCAGTCACAGAACAAATACAGCACAATTCCACTTCTATGAGGCATCTAAAATAGTCAAACTCATTGAGGCAAAGTATAGAATGGAGTTTTCCAGAGCCTGAGAGAGGTGAAAATGGGGAGTTGCTAATTAGCGGATATGAAATTTCAGATTTTATTCCAAAAAAGTAGAAAAGGAAGGAAAACTTCTAAATTCATTCCATGAGGCTAGTATCACCCTGATAGCAAAGACACTACAAACAAAGAGAACTGCAGGCCAATATCTCTAACGAACATAGATACAAGAATCCTCAAAAAAATACTAGCAAATGGAATCCAACAATACAGTAAAAAAAAAAAATCATTCACCACAATCAAGTAGGATTTATTCCTGGGATGCAAGAGTGGTTCAATATTTGCAAATCAATCAATGTGATATATTACATCAACAAGAGAGGATAAAACCATTTGATCATTTCAAGAGATGCAGAAAAAGCACTTGACAAAGTACATCGATTTATGATAAAAACCCTCAACAAAGTAGGCTTAGAGGCAACATACCTCAGTATAATAAAGGCTACTATGAAAATCTCACAGCTAATGTCATACTCAGTGGTGAAAAATTGAGGGCTTTCCCCTTAGGATCAGGAACAAGACAAGAATGTTCACTCTCACCACATTAGCCACAGCAATCAGATAAGAAATGTAAGTTCTAACCAGACAAATCAGACAAGGAAAAAGAAAGAAAAGTCATCTAAATTGGTAAGGAAGAAGGGAAATGCTCAGTATTTGCAGATGACAACATGTTATACATAGAAAACCCTAAGTGGTCCACCAATAAACTGATAAATAAATTCAGTAAGGTCACAAGATACAAAATCAATATATAGAAATCCACTGCACTTCTTTACACTGATAATGAAGTAGCAGAAAGAGAAATTAAGAAAACAATCCCATTTGCAATTGCACCAAAAACAGTAAAAATACCTAGGAATAAATTTAAACAAGGAGATGAAAACTATACTCTGAAAACTGTAAGACATTGATGAAAGAAATTGAAGATGACACAAACAAATAGAAAAGTACTCCATATTCATGGGAAGAACAAGTATTGCTAAAATGTCCATACTACCCAAAACAATGACAGATTTAATGCAATCCCTATCAAAATCCCAACAACATTTTTCACTGTACTAGAACAAATAATCCTAAAAATTTTCGAAACCACAAAAGCCCCTGAATAGCCACAACAGTCTTGAATAAGAAGGAAACTGAAGGTATCACAATTCCAGATTTCAAAATATACTACAAAGCTGTAGTAATCAAAACAGGTTGGTACTAGCACAGAGACTGCTGGGAAGTCGGTCGAATGAATCGGAGGGCCCTGGGCTCACCTTGTCTCCTGGGTGTACCTAGATAATACTCACATCAGTGTGAATAACCCAGAAGACGACCTGAGGACTGGTGGATCAGACCCTCTAACTCAACGTAGACAAGAGGCACATCAAAGAAGGTAGGAAGGGTAGAGACACAGTTTGGTGCTAACTGGACTCACAGGGCCTTCCTCATGAAAGAGGGAGCCAGCCAGGGCCTAGAGAGGGGAGAGAAAAAGACCCGCACAACAGGGGAGCCCAGGCAGGGAAGACAAATCCCCATAACATTTGGCTTTGAAAACCAAAGGGGCCAAATTTTGAATATCATGAGTTCTTACAACCAGCAGGACTTAAAACCTGGCATTTTAAAAACCAGCAGCTTGGCTCTCAGGGAGCTGGGAGGGTGAGAGGAAGCCGAGTCCTTGTCCTTAAAGAGACAGCAGAACAAACAGCCTGTGGAGACATAGGGTAGAAGCAGCCATTTGGGAAAATGCCTGGGGCATAGGGGAGAGTTGTTTACTCGTCTCAGAGTGTGTCCAGAAGGGACAGACTCTAGGACCAGAGGAGCAGGCAGGTGCCATTTCTCTCCCTTGCTCGCCGGCCAAGGTACTTGGCTGCTTGTGGGAACCAGTCTAACTTGCTCACACTGCTGCCTGCCGCCCCCTCCTCCACCTCGGAGCTATGCTTCCGTGGATCCACCCCTCTAGCCTGGCCTGCCTCAGTTCTGGTGCTGCAGGGCCTTTTCCACAAGGACCCACGGGCCCACAGACCTTGCTAACCCTACCCCTTCAGCCCCCATGCACATGGTGGACCTTCCCCCCCACAAACGCCCTTGGTCAGATCCCATCAAAGCAGTACCACACAGCTGGCAGAGTGCAAGCAGCCCAGACAGGGGGCAGCACCACTCCAATGTGAGTCCTGCCCCAGGGAGAAGGGAGAAAAACCACACTCACCAGTCTGACGGTGGCCCAGCAGCAGGCTGGTTGCAGACAGCTGGTCTGACTGCAGCCCTGCCCCCCAATAAAAGCTTCTCAGGGGACAGCATAGGGAGAGTGCCCTGCAGCTTGGTGCTACTTCATCTCTGGAAAATGCCTGGTCTGACTCAACTCAAGCCCAAGGCGGCCCCAGACTGGCCCACTAACACAGGGACCAGACCCCACCCCCACCAGGCAAGGAGAGCCATTTCAGGCGACTGGACTGAAGGTAGACACAGCTCAGCCACAACAATAGGACTCCCCCAAAGCACCATTTTCTGGTGAAAAGGAGACAATGCACCACAGGGTCCTATAGGATGTATTCTTTATAAAGCCATTACTTTCAAGAGCAGGAAACACAGCTGATTTTCCTAACACATAGACTGAAACTGGACCACTTTCTTTCACCATACCCAAAAATAAATCCAAAATGCATTAAAGATCTAAATACATGACCCGAAACCATAAAAATGTGAGAAGAGAGCACAGACAATAAATTCTGACATCAGCTATAGCAACATTTTTCTAGATGTCTCCTGAAGCAAGGGAAACAAATGCAGGAATAAACTATAGGGACCACATAAAAATAAAAATCTTCTGCACAGTGAAGGAAACAATCGGCAAAACTAAAAGACAACCTACTGAATGGGAGAAGATATTTGCAAATGACATATTCAATAAAGGGTTAGTATGTATGTATGTATGTAAGAACTACAACTTGAAAACCAAATAATCCAATTAAAAAGTGGGCGGAAGACATGAATAAACAATTCTCCAAAGAAGACATCGTGATGGCCAACAGACACACGAGAAGATGCTTCTCGTCACTCATCATCAGAGAAGTACAAGTCAAAACTGCAGTGAGTTCTCACCTCACACCTGTCAGAATGGCCAAAATAAAAAACATAAAAAACAGGTGTTGGCGAGGATGTGGAGAAAAAGAAGCCCTCTCGCACTGTTACTGGGAATGCAAACTCGTGCAGCCACTGTGCAAAACAGGATAGAGGTTCCTCAAAACAATACAAATAGAAATAAATAAAATTACCAGTAATTCTACTACTGGGTATTTACTCAAAGAAGAGGAAAACTAATTTGAAAAGACATATGCACCCCTATGTTTATTGCAGTGTTATTTACAATAGCCAAATAATGGAAGCAGCCCAAGCATCCACTGATAGATGAATGGATAAGGAAGATGTATGTACAATGGAATATTATTCAGTTATAAAAAGAATGAAATCTTGCCATTTGCAAAAACATAGATGGTGCTAGAAAGTATAATGCAAGTGAAACAAGTCATCCAGAGAAAGATAAAAACCATATGATTTCACTTATATGTGGACTTTAAAAAACAAAGAACAAAAGATACAAACAGAATTTTAACCATAGAGAACAAACCGATGGTTGCCAGAGAGGAGGTGGGGTGGGGGAGAGGGTAGAAATAAGTGATGGGGATTAAAGAGGACACTTACTGTGATGAGTACTGAGTAATGAATGGAAGTGTGGAATCACTATATTGTACACCTGAAACTAATGTAACAACTATACTGGAATTAAAATTTTTTAAATTCTCGTTTTATAGGATAAATAAGTTTAGAGATGTGTCATACCACATTGTGCCTGTAGAGAATGATGTTCTCTTTTACACTTAAAATTTATTAAGAAGGTAGACCTTATATTGAGTGTTGTTACCACAATAAAACCAAAAGGGAGAGAGATGTTAGGATGCAGCTAAGAGATTTGGTAGGATTCAGTGGCAGAATGTATGTATCTTGTTTTCTGTTTCAGAATCTTGTTTTCTGTTCCTGGGTAACCCTCTACCACAGGAACGGGGTGGCGGGGGCACTGCTGACCTCAGCAGTTTCTTAAAACAGTGGTCCTTTGAGCCCCCTAGAAGCCACTTGCATTCATTGACATGCAGTCCACTCCATCTCCAGAGCCAGGAACAGAGACTTTCCTTAGTGTCAGATCCTTCTCACACTTCAAATCTATTTTTTTCTCTCTTTTTTCTATTTTCTTTTTTCTTTTTTGGGAAAAGATTAGTCCCTCTTAAGGGCATGCCTGATTAGACCACGATGATCTCCTTTTCTCCAAGTCAGCTGATTTGGAACCTTAGTTACGTCTGCCAAATCCCCTTACAGCAGCACCAAAATCAGTATTCGAACAACCGGGAGAAGGTGTACGTACGCCAAAGGGTGGGGATTCTGAGGGTCATCTCAGAATTCTGCCGACTACAGTGAAGAATAGGGGGAGGTGAAGGGACCCAGGGAGAGTCTAGCTGGGCACATCCGAGGAACTGTGGAGCCATTAACTGTGGCTGAGAATGCAGACGGTAGAGGAGTTTGGGCGGGAAGGGGAGTTCAAATGTAGATACATGAGGTAAAGAGTTTAAGAGAAAAAAACACTCAACTCTGTAATATTTTGTATATAAGTATGTCTCCCTGCCAGGCTTATAGGGGCTGAGCCTCCATAGTACTTTCTTATTTAGGAATTTTCAGCTATTGATGAAAAGGAAATAAGTTATAAAAAGGAACTGATCTTTAGGGACTATGGGGATGAAAGAAGTATACTTTATACAAATATTTTGTTCCTCTCAGCTATCTGAAAGTTCTAAAGAATATTCTCTAATTCATGATGGGTTATAAAATGTGCCCAAAAATGAGGGGCCAGATTTCTATTCTCTAATTCTCGAGAGAACCTGGCCCCAAGTTTTCATTACAGTTGGCATTTCTACCTCGTGGCAGGAAATGGCAGTCTGCTGGATAACGGCTTTGCATATTTCTGCCACCTGATGATTTCAGTGTGGAGAGTTACAAGGCTAATTTTTCTTTTTCCTCAAGAACCTGTCCATAAGTCTGAAATATCAACTACAGTGGATAGCACTTCCAGAGACTACCAAATGGTCTTCCATTGTCCGGCAAAATAAATGGTCATTGTTTCTCCCACCTTCCCACAAATTACTGAGATGCCAAGCATTGCAGGTGGGAGAGAGGAGTCAACTATAACCAAATCATTTCTGCCTTCATCCTACCGAGACTGTGTGCAGAGGTGGACATAGTTAAGGGAGATAAATACGATGACTCTAACCAGTATTTCAGAGATACGTGTGAAGTGCCAGAGCTCCATGGATGGAAGTGAGGGTCAAAATCTAGCCAGTGGATAGATCCGAAAAGACATTTTATACCAGGATTAGATAGTTTTATGTTGTGTTATATATAGATGCCTGGCATCTAGGTCTCCAGGAATGTGTGTGGTTTTATTCTTTCAAAATTTGTCTCATTTTTAATACAACTTTATTGAGGTGAATGTTAATATTTAAAGTGTAATTTGATCAGCTTTGACAAATATATATATCTATGAAATTATTACTAAAATTAAAAATAATGAGCATATCCATTAACCCCAAGAGTTTCCTCACACCTTTCATAATACCTCTCTTCCTTTCCATCTCCATACTCTGGAATCACTGAATGCTATCAGTATAAATTACTTGGAAATTTCTATAAATGGAACCATTTGTGATGTTCTCTTTTCCTGTCTAGCTTTGTTCATTCAGCATAATGGTTTTAAGATTCTTCCATATTGTTACATGTCTCATTCATTTACTCTTTTCTGTTCTGGAGTTCTGTTCTCGTCTATGGATATATTAGAATTTATTTATCCTTTTGCCTGTTGATGGACATTTAGGTTTCCAGTTTGGGGCTATAACAAATAATACTGAGGTGGACATCTGTGGATCAGTTTTTATGTGAACATATGCTTTTGTTTCCCTTTAGTGAATATCTAGAAGTAGAATGACTACATTATATGATAAAAGTATGTTTAACTTTAGAAACTGCAAAATCATTTTCCAAAGCGGCTTACCATTGGTCCTTCCCTTCAGCAATGTATGAGCGTTCCAGTTGCTCCAAGGTCTTGCCATAATGTGGCAGGGTCAGTCTTTTTAATTTGAGTCATCCTAATGGCCATATAGAATCTGTGGTTTCAGTTTGCATTTCCCTGTTGATGAGTGATGTTGAGCATCTTTTATGTGCTTATTGGCCATTTATATATTTTCTTTTGTGAAATGTTAACTTTTTTTGCCCATTTTTAAAATTATTGAGTTGTAAGACGTCACAAGGATTTAAGCAAGAGAGTATCCTAACCAAATTAATGTTTTAGAAAAATCACTCAAGCAGGGAATATTGAGGATGTATCATAGCAGGGCCAGACTGAAGAAGGGCCAGTTGTGGGGGGCGGTGATTGGCATCCAAAGGGTGCTACAGCACTTTGCAGTGGGTTAAGGAGAGGCGTCTCTGAGATACAACTGACAGGTTCTGGTGACCACTTTTACCTACGAGGGTTAATCAAGGAAATCTGATTCACCTGGAAATGAGGGTTTAGAATTCAAGGGGGAACACAACCACCACCAAATTCACCACCAAATTTCTATGTCGCCCTCACCATGTGCCAAGCACAATTCTGAGCATTGTCAAAAATATTAAGTCAGGATTGATCCTCACAACAGTCCTAATGAGGTGGGCATTACTACTATCCACACTTTACAGAGGAGGAAACTGAGGCAGAGAGTGAGAAGGTGTCATGCCTGTAACATACACACACAAAATCACAGTCAGTGTGATTAAATGTATAGAAAACAATATGGTTTAAAGGATAGTGAAACATGGTTTGGGAACCAGGCAGTAGGGAGCTTAGCCACTGTATCTACCACACACTGACTGCATGACCTGGGGCAGGTTCCTCAGACTCTGTGCATCTCTCTTTTCTTATTTGTAGAACCAGGATACTGCTTTCGATTAGACTGGGGTGAGCAGTAAATGAGGAAGCTTGTTCAGAGTTCCTAGAACAAACTGTGTGTCCAGCCACTGTTCATGCTCATCCTACTTCCCAGTAGATGTAGTCATAGGAGCAAGTGAGATGGTCAGGGAAAGCCTGGAGAAGAGAAGGCTGGAGAAAAGAGGTAAAGCTAAGCAGGGCTCCCTTGGTGATAGCACACGAGGCATAAAGGAAAGGGACTGGGAGAGCATGGGCAAATAGTACCACTCACTAGCGATCAGGATTCCAAACTAGCGCACATCACGCATTTCCAGCAAGGGCACACAGGTGAAATCTCTCTTACCTCCTACACTCAGTCAAGGTACACTTTTTACAAACTAAAGCACCCTTAGGATATACTGTAACCAAAGTTGAGATGTGATATTTGTGAGGCATTTATTCACTTTGTAAAACCTCAACTATAAATGTAGAATGAGCTCAACAGAAAAACAGTTAGAATAATACAGAACAGGATGCACTGGAAATCGAGAATCTTTGGTACCCGCATGCTTCCAGGTGCACCACCAGTGCTAGTTGGTTTGGACCGTCCCAGACATTTTTTGTACACCTTCAGACATGGGAATATAGCACCCTTCATGTCAATATACGTGCACTATTTAATATTTAAATTATAAAAAAGCAATACAAAAATCCCTCATATTTTTAAATAGTGGCATAATAATCAAAACTCTATTATACCATTGTTTATCATTCTCTTTCTGATGATAGGTTGATTTTAATTTTTTCTATAATAAATTTGACTGCAGTTAACATTCCAGTATAAGTAGGAGAATGCAAATGAAACTGGTCTAAAGGCATGTGTATTTTAAATTGTGATGTGACTGTAAAATTGCCCTCCAAAAATGTTTTAGTAATTTGAAGCGTATAATAGCTAATATTCATTGAACATTTACCAGATGCAAACACTATACTAAGGGCTTTATGTACAGCATCTCAACAAACTCTATTGGGTCCTTCCTATTATTACTTTCTTTTGGTAGATAAAGAAAGGAAGGCCTGGGCAGGATGAGTAAATTGAATGAGGTAACATAGGTAAGAAGTAGTGTAGGAATGATTTGAACCCAAATCTTTGGTACTGTCAAATCGTGCTGATTCTTTTTCGTATCACTACTGGTTTGATTCATGCCTTCCTCTTTCCTCAATTCCTTTTTATTGGTAGAGTTCCTCTTTGAATCTTTCTTCCAGGCAGAATATAGGATATAGGGGTGGTAAATATGTCTAAGCTCTTGTATGTCTAAATGAGTTCATTTTATTGTCACTCTTGAATGATAGTCTGGTGTGAGCAGTGGCTGGTTATAGAATTCTAGGCTCAGACCCATTTTTCCCACAGTACATAATGCGTCCTTTTTCATTTGATACCCTGATGCACATGAGATAATTGGTGCCCGGCAGATTCCTTTTCCCTCCCTCCCTCTCACCCTCCTCCTCCTCTTCCTCCTCCTCCTCTTTCTTTTTCTTCTTCTCTTCATCTCTCTCTGTCTCTTTCTCATCATGGGATTCTTTCTCTATTGCTGAGTTTACAAATTTTCAAAAGAAATATCTGGATCTTTAAATCTGAAGGCCTCTCTTTAATTTAGGGAAGACGGGAGATCCTACTAGGTAGGCTCTCTTGGGTCTGTTTCCCACATATCCATATTTTTTCTTAATTTGCATCCCTGTCTTTTTAAAGTTACATTCTAGGGGTATCTATTAGCTTGATTTTTTTAAATTTAATATTTAGGTCTTCAGTAATATCTGTCATGTTATTTATAATTTTATGAGATATTTTCTGAAAGTATTTCTGACCTTAAAGATGTTTTCTTCTTCAGTAGCCTAATTATAGCAGTCGTCTCTGTAGGGATGCCTGCTTATGCTCAGTTATACACTAACCATATCGCAATATAATATTAAATCCGGATGAGCACTGAAATTAAGAGTGTAAAATAGGTGGGATTTGAATGGCCAATGCATCCAGTAATGAGCCCCATCATACTCTATGGTCCCTTTCTAGAAGAGAAATTTTGTACCATCTCTTTTGCTATCCAGACATGAAATCCACAGATTGTGTAATCTGCAGAATGAAGAAGAAACCCCATTGTAAATAAGGGAGAAATCAAGGGGAAGCCACTGAGCACAGAATACACATTTTGACATGTACACACTTGAGCAGCTCTTCTCTGAAGAGAGCGGTCGTCAGGGGCGCCTGGGTGCTGCGGTCGGTTGAGCGTCCATCTCTTGGTTTTGGCTCAGGTGGTGATCTCGGGATTGGGAGATGGAGCCCTGCATCTGTTGGGCTCCACACAGAGTTTCTCTCCTTCTCCCTCTGCCCCTGCAAACCCTCCCCCTGACCTGGGACTCTCTCTCTCTCTCAAATAAGTAAATTTTTTTTAAAAAAGCCNAAACATTAGGAAAAACTTATTTTAAAATTTAAGGTGAATTTACTGTAGTGTTTAAATATTTTCTTGAAAAATTTTAACATTCCAATATATGGGGTTTTTTTGCTTTTTTCCTAACAGCAAAAAAGTTAATAGAAATTCAGACTCTTGGGCGCCTGGGTGGCTCAGTGGGTTAAAGCCTCTGCTTTCGGCTCAGGTCATGATCTCAGCGTCCTGGGATCGAGGCCCGCATCGGGCTCTCTGCTCAGCAGGGAGCCTGCTTCCTCCTCTCCCTGTCTCTCTGCCTGCCTCTCTGCCTACTTGTAATCTCTCTCTGTGTGTCAAATAAATAAATAAAATCTTTAAAAAAATAAATAAATAAAATAAAAAGCCAGCAGCTGTCAAGTGCACGCACTCACTGCTCATGCCACAGCAAGGCGTTTGCCCTGACATGAGGCACAGGGTGACCAGTGCTATTGCCGTTAATGACCCCAGGTTCCAGAATGGTGAAGAACTCATACTACCTTCTGAAAAAAACAAAATACAATCTTCTTTTGATTTGCATGGTAGTGCATTCTTGGAAAATTCAGTGTATATGATAGCTTAGCCAAAATAGCACTCATGTCCTCATTTCCCAAGTTGCTCGAGCCAATGTTTATTTTTATTTTTTTCCTCAGCAAAGTTTTTAAGGCAACAAATGTTCCTGAGCTCAGTTTTAGTCCTGTTTCATAGATCGAGAGCTTCAGTGTTTCCTAAACAAGTTACAGTTTCATTTTCATTTCCTCCGTGATCAGACTACTTAAAAATTTTTTCACAAAACTTTTCTAGGTGTTTTTTTCCCCCTTTGGTTTCTGTTTGTCATTCATTTTCAGTTCTGTAGGACTGTGGTGATAAAATGTAATTTGAAGTATTTCAATATGTTGGAACTTAATGAGGTTTTCCTTGTGGCTTATTGAGGATCGTGTTTCGTAAATGCTCTGTGGGGTTCTTCAGTAGAAGGTGCAGCGTCAATTTGCAGGTTAAAGCATTCTCTTCATGGGTATGAGATCTCCAGAGAAATTAAGACATTCGGATCTTCTACACCACTTTTCTTCACAGTCTAAGAGAAGTGATTTAAAAATAACCAAATAATGTGGTTTTGTTGATTATGTTTCTCGAGTTTTGCTTTATGTCTTCTGTCTGTGCTCTTCCTTTTGCGGCTTGTACCACTATTTACTACAGGAGGACATTTGACCCAATTAATAAACATTGAATTCAATTTTAATATTATTATTATTGCCTCCTTTGCTTTCTTTTTGTTTGCATCTGCCTGGCTTATCGTTGCCAGTCCTTTTACTTATGCTATATAGCTTCTCTTTAACATTTACAGTAATTATATTTTTCTGTAGCCATGGTTTTTTTTTTTTAAAGATTTTATTTATTCATTTGAATGAGACAGAGACAGCACAAGCAGGGGGAGGGGGAGGGGGTGAGGGAGAAGCAGGCTCCCTGCTGAGGAAGGAGCCCGAAATGGGACTTGATCTCAGGACACTGGGATCATCACCTGAGCCAAAGCCAGACGCTTAACTGACTGAACCCCCCAGGGCCCCTATAGCCATGGTTATTTAAATGTATTCCTGTTTAGACATTTTATATGTTCACCTACTACTAATTAGAGTACCTGGAGCAGGGGTACGTGGGTGGCTCAGTTGGCTAAGGTCTGACTCTTGGTTTCAGCTCAGCTCATGATTCAGATTCCTGGGGTCGAGCCCTGCATCGGGCTCTGCGCTCAGCGTGGAGTCTGTTAGAGATTCTCTCTCTCTCTTCCTCTCCTCCTCCCACTCATGGTGCGCTCTCTCTTTCTGAAATAAATAAAATCTTAAAAAAAAAAAAATGTGCCTGGGGCAAAGTAAAGGCTCAACAGATGAAGTCTTCGGTATTACTTTTGCCCAAGTCGATTAAAATAGGTATTACTTTGTTCAAAACGTTAGACCCACAAGCGTGATAAATTTGTAAATCCAAAAACATAAGAACAACTTTCCCCAAACTTTAAGGTTGAAATCTCATCCACGTTGTAGAGGGAAAAAAGTGCAACCCAAGAAAAATAAAATTTAAATGTAGTCTCTTGCTTTGGCCCACTGTATAGGTTTCAGAATTTTTTTTTCAGATTAAAAAAAATCCAGTATAGTGGACACACACTGTTACATTAGTTTCAGGTGTTCAGAGATTTGACAACTTGGTTTGTAATGCTGTGCTCACCACAAGCATAGCTACCATCTGTTACCACAGAACACTATTACGGTACCACTGACTACATTTCCTACACTGTGTCTTTTTTTCATCCCCATGACCTGTGCATTCCATAACGGGAAACCTGTGTCTCCCTCTCCCTTCCTTCGTTTTGCTCACACTCCCATCCTACTCTCTGGCAACCATCAATTTCTTCTATTTGTTTTGTGTGATTTTTTTTTTTTTAGATCCCATAAAACTGAAATCATGTGGTATTTGTCTTTGCCTGACATATTTCACTTAGCACAATACTCTCTAGGTCCACCTATGTTGTCACAGGTGACAAAATCTCATTCTTTTTTATGGTTGAGTAATATACCTCTGTGTGTGTGTGTGTGTGTGTGTGTGTGTGTGTGTGTGTGTGCACGTACACACACATCACTGTTATCCATTCATGTATTGATGGACACTTTAGTTGCGTCCCTGTTTTGGCTGTTGTAAATAATGCTGCAATAAACATAGGGCTGCATACATTTTTTCAAACTAGTGTTTTCATTTTCATTGGGTAAATACCCAGTAGTAGAGTTACTGGGACCACAGTATTTGGACCATATGGCATTTTTATTTTATATTTTGAGGAACCTCCATATTGTTTTCCCACCAGAGCTGCACTGATTAACATTCCCACCAACAGTGCATAAGCATTTCTTTTCCCCGACATCCCCGCCAACACTTATTTCTTGTCTTTCTAATTCTGGCCATTCTTACAGATACAAGGTGATATCTCATTGTGGTTTTGACTGGTATTTCTCTAATGATTAGTGAGGTTGAGCATCTTTTCATGTGTCTGTTGGCCATCTGGATGTCTTTGGAAAAATGTTTGTGTAGGTCCCCTGCCCATTTTTAATTGGATTACTTGTAGGGTTTTTGGTGTATAGTTGTGTAAGTTATTTATATATTTTTGGATATATTTTTTAAAGATTTTATTTGTCAGAGAGAGCGCGAGCACAAGCAGGGAGAGCAGCAGACAGAGGGAGAAGTAGACTCCCAGTTGAGCAGGGAGCCCGATTGGGACTCCATCCCCGGATCAGGATCCTGGGATCGTGACCTGAGCTGAAGGCAGACGCCCAACCAACTGAGCCACTCAGGCGCCCTTGCTGATGGTTCCTTTTGCTGTGCAAAACCTTTTTAATTTTTTTTGGTGTAGTACCAATAATTTATTTTTGCTTTCATTTCCCTTGCCTGAGAAGACCAATCTAGAAAAATGTTAAAACTGAGGTCAAAGAATTTACTGCTTATGTTTTCTTGCAGTTTTATGGTTTCATATCTCATATTTAGGTCTTTAATTCATTTTGAATTTATTTTTGTGTATGTTGTAAGTGGTACAGTTTCACTCTTTTGCATGTAGCTGTCCAGTTTTCCCAACACCATTTGTTGAAGAGACTGTTTTATCCCCATTGTATATTCATGCCTCTTTTGTTGTAGATTAATGTGCCATGTAAGTGTGAGTGTATTTCTGGGCTCTAGTTTGTTCTATAAAATCATTCGTTTCTAGTTCTGTAAAAAATGCTATTGGTATTTTGATAGGGATTGCATTGAATCTGTAGATTGCTTTGTGTAATGTGGACATTTTAACAATATTAGTTCTTTCCGTTTGTGTCATATTCAGTTTCTTTCATTGGTGTTTTATAGTTTTCCAACTATAGGTCTTTCACTCCTTGGTTAGGTTCATACCTAGATGTTTTATTCTTTTTGGTACAACTGTAAATGGAATTGTAGCTTAATATCTTTCTGCTAGCTTTTACTAGTGTTTAGAAACACAAGCAGTTTCTGTGTATTTTGTGTCATGAATCTTTATTGAATTCATTTATTATTTCTAATAGTTTTTTGGTGGAGTGTTTAGGTTTTCTTATGTATAGTATTATATCATCTGCAAATAGAGTTTTACTTCTTCCTTACCAATTTGGATGCCTTTTATTTGTTTTTGCTATGGCTAAGACTTCCAGTACTAAGTTGACTAAAAATGGTGAGAGTGGACATCCCTCCCTGTCTTGCTCCTGACCTTAGGAAAAAGTGCTTAGTTTTTCACCATTGACTATGATGTTAGCCATAGGTTTTTCACATATGGCTTTTATCATTTTGAGTTATGTTCCCTCTAAACCCACTTCTTGAGAGTTTTTAATATGAATGGATGTTGAATTGTATCAAATGCTTTTCTGCATCTATTGAGATGATGATATGATTTTTGTGGTCCCAGAGTGTTTTCAAGTTCAATCACTATGTCGACAACTCCAGGGCATGTGACAGCTGAGCAGAAAGACTGCTTTTGGTAAGTGAAAGCAAATCATGGGAGTGGTCTAAGTTACTCATGGATGCTGCTTTCCCAATAAACAGCCTAACAGTGACTTAAACCATCAGAATCATTATATTTTTTCAGCTTTGTTAAAATATAATGGACATATAACATTGTGTGAGTTTAGGATGTACAATGTGGTGATTTAATACATATATTGTGAGAGGATTACCACAATATGGTTAGTATTGCCAACACCTCATATAATTACCTTCTTTTTTGTGTGTGGTGATAAAGTCTACTCTTAACTATACTTTATAATGTACTTGAAAGTTGTTAACTATAGTCAGTTATGTTGTACATTTGATCCCCAGAATTTATTTACCTTATAACTGGAAGTTTGTACCCTTGACCAGCATCTCCCCATTTCCCCTACCCTCCAGCCCCAGGTAACTACCATTTTATGTTGAGTTTGCCTTTTTCAGAATCCACATATAAATGAGAAGATACAGTTATTGCCTTTCTCTGATTTACTCCATTTAGAAGAAGACCCTCAAAGTCCATCCTTGTTGCTGCAAAAAGCAGAATTTCCTTCTTCTTCATAGTTGAATAATATTGGTGTGTATTTCCATTCTTTATGCATTCATCTGTTGATGGACACTTAGGTTGTTTCCTTGTCCTGCCTATTAGGAGTAATGCTGCAGTGAACCTGGGAGTACAGATACCGTTTTGGGATAGTGATTTTCTTTCAGATATATACCTAGAAGCGGGATTGCTGGATCATAATACAGTTGTTTGTAATTTTTTGAGGCCCCCATAAAGTTTTCCGTAGTGGCTGCACCAATCTATATTCCCACCAACAGGCCATGAGAACCTTAATTGTGTATTTAGCAATTAGTGGGAGGAGGTCCCAGGATTGGTTCAACAGTTCAATGCTATTATGGATTTAGGATCTTTTTTCTACTTGGTCATTATTGGCCTTTATTATCCTCTGGTTTAAGGTTGGCATTATGGCCAGGCTTACTGGCAGTATGGCCAACTCATATTGGCAAACATCACAAAATAATTGGAGTAGCGCAAAGGATAGGGGCATAAAAGATCTTTTACCTCATGCAGTTGTTTGATCTTTGACAAAGTAAGTCAGGGGAACAATTCTTATTCACAGCCTCTCCAACAGACATTATGTAGAATTGGGTAGCACAACCAACTCGGCTTAATCCCTGCAAAGTGCAAGTTGTCCTGATTGACCGCTAAGGACTGGGACTCCAGCGGATGAAGCAAATGGCGTACTGTGCTGCACAGGTGTGCTTCTGATGGTAGCCGCTTTTTGTGGCTTAACCGGTTCCTACAGGCATAGGTACAGCAAGTCCTGTCCGACGTAAAGCTATAGCATTTTGAGAAAATTATAAATTGTGCATGCATAAGAAGGGAAAACCTTCTCCAAATTACCAAATCTTGTGTCTCCAGCTCTGGCTCAAGTCATAGCCACACCAGGAAGCACACTACGATGAAAAGAGTGCGGGTGCAAGGAGGTGGGTCCTGATTCCACTACGCATCAGCATGGGTCACCTTAGGCAAGGTACTGAAGCCCTGCCCCTCACTTTTCTCAGTTGTAAAAATAGGAAGATCTCTTTCATGTAAGGGAGCTTTGAGCATTAAATGAGATAGGGAATGGAAATCATACAGACGTTTGATGATTACTAAGTACAGTTGGGTCTGCAATTGTTGGTATGTGTGTAAGACAACTGTTTCAAAAAACACTGCCTGCCTTCCAGGAGCTTGCGAGTAAGGGAGCAAGCATTTGTGAAGGAAATGTGGTAGCGGAAGAAAGGGCATTAATACAATTATGGGACATTTCTTTCAAATCAATGTAAGTTATTGCATACCAGTGGCTAAAAATAAAAATTTGTTTACTTCCCTACTGAGGATTACTTAATTAGGTCCTGATGTATCCCTTGGAAGCAATGGATGTTTTTTACGTAATAAAACCGTCCTAGAAATTATTAGGAAACTTCCAGTGAATTTGCTAATGGAGAACTGTTTATATGGGGTGATTATTTATAGAGCTATTTTAAAATTGTGTGATGTGAGAATAATCACTATAACACAGGAGTTCACAGTAAATTTCTGTCCCAGGTTTTGTTCCAAGTACTTTACATGGATCAGCTCTTCATGCCCACGATTCCATGAGGTAAGCAGAATTATTATGTCTATTTTCAGAGAGGTTAAATGACTGTTTTAAGGTTGCAAAGCTGGGGCGAATTGGCTCGACTGCTGAAGCAAGGCCAGTGTTAATTAGCTTGTGTGTCAAAGCAGGTAGCAGTCTGTCCTCATGTACAGCTGAATAAAAGTTTAGTTGTGCCTGGCTGGACTTGAGGAACAGGATGTGGATAATGCTCTAGTTCCTGATGGGGAGGAGGGATGATCCCATCACGGATGGGCCCCGACTGTCCACCCCCCTTTATTTCTCCATATCTTTAAATGGCTGCACTGTATGGGTAGGAGCAGGACTAGTGAAGTCCATCTGTCCAACAACCTTGTTAAATCCAATAAATTATTTGATGGAAACAAATATGAAGTTTAGACATGGCAAGTTCAAATAAACCACTTGGTATCAGAGCAGAGAACAGAATTTGTTTAACCATGGGAAACAATATCCTAAATACCCAAGTGCAAGAACAACTGTGCAGAAAGTACACATCTAATTTGAAGATACTTTATTAAGATCAGAGGTTTTCCATTATATTTATTTAGAAATCCTTATTAGTCAAAAAGAAAATAAATAGAAATCTAGATCTTCAAGAACCTTTTAATAACAGTTTTGTCAATTTTAAATTATTTAATTATTACGATTTAGATACATTCAATCATTATACGATACCAGGAATGTCAGCCTTAAAGCTATTAAGAACATCTATATGAGTAAGACAAGGGGAAAGAAATATTTCAATTTCACCTTTTTCTTTTTAACGGACTCCAGTTTGGTAATCATGGGAATACAGCATTTCCTGATCTTGGATTTTAAATATATGGACTTAAAAATATAAACATTCCTCTTCTCTCAAAGAGTGGCTGACACTGTTTTGGGAGCTGGCTGAACTAGTATAGTGAGGAGTACCATGTGCGTCTCCTTGGAGGGCTGGCTGCAGACACAAGTCCAGGGCCTTCTACAATAGTTATCAACGAGGCCCTGGCACTACCTTACTCAGTTTTAACCTAATCTCTAGCCATCAGAATGGCCATGTAAAGGTCACTTGCAAAGCCATGTACCTACTAAAAGAGTTCTCAAATTGCTAAGGTGCCCCTTTTCATTAAAACAACAACAAAAAAACACTGTTCAGTTCTAGTGTGGAAAGAGAGAAGGGCCTGGACAGTTATATTTTGTAATAATACACCATTGCCACCAACAGCCAGAAGGACTCCGTTTCCACCACGCTACGCTAGCCTCTACCCCCACAGTAAAGAATTTGGTTGGAATGCCAAAATTATTCAGACGATTGCCTAGATAATTGTATGTTTCCCATTACTTTTTGTATAGGAAGTTTTGATTTACAGGAGATATAGTCAGTATTCAAAGAGAAGTCTATTCTACCCATTTTCTTAGAGCAGCCATACAACTTTAAAGTATGGCAACCCTCCTCCCACTCTTTTAAAAAACTAAATGGCTTGCTGTTGGGTTTATAAACTTAGAACTTACTGTTTGGATCATGTTAAGTAACACTTAGTCTGATTGTTTTAGTGTGTCAAGGCCATTGCAGTAGTTTTTGTCTCTTGTTTCTAATGTGAAATTTGACATGTCTGAAGGCAATCCAGTGGATAACGCTACCAAATGTGCAGTGAGCATGTAACACTTGTGGGTCTGTGTACAAACAAAGGTCAAATATTTACATGGAATGTTGACCCTTATAAAACTTTTAAATTAGGACATCTTTACATACATTTTATGAATAGCTCCATTTGATAATTAAAAAAATATGCCTTTGAGAGATTTCATAAATATATAAAATTTCACTACATTCTAGTTTTCTTTAAACATGACATCTAAGCTCTCTTTACAAATCAACAAAAAATATTTTCTGTTTGAAAGTCACAGATGCAATGATTTTTGATTGGCAGGGTCTTACTGCATGCAAGAATGGTAAGACATATTCTCTTATACAACTTATGGCCCTTTGCAGTATCTTGAGCTATGTGATTTATTTGCTGAAGTTCAGTAGTAACAAAGAAAAATGAGAGCCCATCTAAATATTTATAGTACAAGAGTCTTAAAATTCTTTAAAAATGGTAAGATTCAGATGGTACCTGACCAGTGTTAAGAATTATTTTGTTGATGAACAGGTAAATTAACATTACATGAAAAGTTTTCTAAAATACATCTTAGTGCAATTTAAATGTATGTGATCAACTGCACATGTGAAAAATGATCACTGTATCAGTAACATGTAAATCATCTACTTTTGGAATAGGAATCACATTCTTACAGTTTATTGGATGGTGACTCCAGAAATCCTATCTGAGGATTTACAAATAAAAATGTCCTTTGTAATCATGACTTGCCCCAAGATATCACCAACCTTACTTACAATGACTAATCCCATAAGGAAGTGCTTTTAGTTACATATATAATTTTTAAAAGTCATATCTTCCCTCATTAAAGATTCGAGTCACTGATCTGTAGTCCTAAGAGGCCTTCTCAAGCTATAACATGCAGGCCATTCACTAAGGCAAATGTGTCATAATTCCTTTAAGAAAGATTGTTAAATATACTCAGACTACATTGTAGATATGTAATGAAAAGATTGCGCTTTTAAAATAATAAGAGGATGCCTTACTGTCAGCCTAAGTGAACCTAGTGACCCATCCAAAGAACAGCAAAGCTGTCCTGTTTGCCCGGAGCTGCTCAAGGCTGCAAAGTTAATATAGTACGGTGCACATTCTGATTTTGGATCTTCTACTCAAATACTGTGCTTGAAGTAAGGCTGGAGAAAGATAGATACAAACAAAACCAACACTCAGTTTTAAGCAAGATTGCACGTCTATAACAGTGATATAGATTAAAAACCCTACCACCAGAATGGTAACTGATTTCATCATGCACTCTACAAAAAAGGTGATTAGGGCAATGTCCCTTAGTTACGAATGTAACCAGCTCACTGGAACCCAGTGAGCCTCTGTCTCTAATTTGTCAAAAGTTGTTTTTAGCTCATTGAAGGCCACAGTGAGGTCATCGTTTACTATAATTTTGTCAAAAAGATGACCATACTGATTTTCCATTATCTGTGCAGATTTAATCATTTCCTGAAAGTCTTCTTCCTACAAAAGGAAATATTAAAAAGCTTTGGTTAACCAGGCAATTATATCACTTTACATGGATGCAGACATTTCTGTAACTGGTTTATCAAATGCAATCCTGTGTTTATTCTTTCAACTGTTTATTATTCAGTCACAAATGAAAATGACCCTCTTGACCTGCAAGTTCTTCAAACGTCATAACTTCTAACACTTTCTCTCAGATCTGCTTATAACTCAACTGCTCACACAAAGTTTCCACCTTTCATGAATTTCAGGATTATCACTCAATCATTACAGGAATATTTCAGTCACTATAACAGGAAGCTCTATTCATAGAAGCACAGAAAGCCATTACCATGCAATCACTCAAAATGTATGTACCTAAATACAGTTCTGCTTTTATTGAGTTTTGGATCACAGCAGCTACTACACCATGTCTTCCAAAGGTAGTGGCTCCCACATGTGTGATTTCAAGTACCATTTACATTTCCTTACTGAGCCTCACTGTACTTACTGTAAAAGGCTTTGCAGCACCTTGGTCATCTCTGCTTGAAATAATCTTTGCATTTTTTCTTGTCTCCCTCAAGCGCTCTATTGATGGCGGCTTTATAAATATCACGTAAGGCTTAAATTCTAAGGTCCTTAAATGCTTCACTGTCTGCAAGGAAGAAAATAAGTTTTATTTCTTCATAACGTCATGAGTGAATTTTACAGTAAAACCAAAGTTTCTTTCAAGGGAGAAAATTCCTTAAAATTATATAATCAGGTGACAATTAAATTTCATAATTATACACCCCTGAAAAAATCTTGGAGAATATAACTTGCCTTTTAAGAGGTTTTGTGGGGGGCAGGGGAGGTAGGAGACCAATTATCATCAGGTCCCAGGAGTTCAGCCAGATAGGTTGATACCATTCTGAACACCTTAAAACTCAACAGGAGATCGAACAGAAGAGCAGCAATTCTAGAAACAGAAAATCGACCGCTTTCTGGAAGTGTATATTTTTCTGGGGTTGTTTCTACCCTTTTAGTATTTTGTTCTCTCATTCATCTATTTTTTTTTAAGATTTTATTTATTTGACAGAGATCACAAGTAGGCAGAGAGAGAGGAGGAAGCAGGCTCCCTGCTGAGCAGGGAGCCCAATGTGGGGCTCGATTCCAGGACCCTGAGATCATGACCTGAGCTGAAGGCAGAGGCTTTAACCCACTGAGCCACCCAGCCGCCCCTCTCATTCATCTATTCTTATCTGGATAAAGTGACAAGGTGGAAAAACTCACCACAAGAAAAAGAACACGAGGCAATACCAGCAGCTAGGGACCTAATAAATATGGACATTGGTAATATGTCAGAACTAGAGTTCAGAATGACAATTATCAAGGTGATAACTGGGCTCGAAAAAAGTATGGAAGATTAATATTAGAAAATCCCTTTATGGAGAAATAAAATAAAATCTAACCAAGTTGAAATTTAAAAAAAAGCATTAATGAGTGGCAATCAAAAATGGAGGCTCTTACTGCTAGGATAAATGAGGCAGAAGAGAGAATTAGTGATATAGAAGACCAAATGATGGAGAATAAAGAATGATGGAGAAAGAGAGAAACAACTACTGGACCATGAGGGGAGAATTCGAGAGATAAGTGATACCATAAGACAATAGAGTAATTGGGATGCCAGGAGAAGAAGAAGAGAGAGAGAGAGATGGGCAGAAGGTATATAAGAGCAAATTATAGCAGAGAATTTCCCTAATTTGGCAAAGGGAACAAGCATCAAAATCCAGGAGGCACAGAGAACCCCCCTCAAAATCAATACAAATAGGTCTATGCCCCATCCTCTAATAGTAAAACTTACAAGTCTTAGTGACAAAGAGAAAATCCTGAAAGCAGCTCAGGACTAGAGGTTTGTAATGTACAATAGTAGAAATATTAGATTGGCAGCACACCTATCTACAGAGACCTGGCAGGCCAGAAAGGACTGGCATGATATATTCAGAGCACTAAAGGAGAAAAGCATGCAGCCAAGAATACTATATCCAGCTAGGCTGTCAGTGAAAATAGAAGGAATGATCAAAAGCTTCCAGGACAAACAAAAATTAAAAGAATTTGCAAACACCAAGCCAGCCCTACGGGAAATACTGAAAGGGGTCCTCTAAGCAAGGAGAGAGCCAACAAGTAACAGACCAGAAATGAACAGAGACAATATACAGTAACAGTCACCTTACAGGCAATACAATGGCACTAAATTAATATCTTTCAATAGTTACCCTGAACATAAATGGGCTAAATGCCCCAATCAAAAGACACAGGGTATCAGAATGGATAAATAAACAAGAGCCATCGATATGTTGTCTGCAAGAAACTCATTTTAGACCCAAAGACACCTCCAGATTTAAAGTAAGGGGGTGGGAAACAATTTACCATGCTAATAGACATCAAAAGAAAGCTGGGATGGCAATCCTTATATCAGATAAATTAGATTTTAAGCCAAAGAATCTCAGATGAGGAAGGACACTATATCACACTTAAAAGTCTGTCCAACAAGAAGATCTAACAATTTTAAGTATCTATGCCCCTAACATGGGAGCAGCCAGTTATATAAACCAATTAATAACAAAATCAAAGAAACACATCAATGTGTTAATAACACCCCCCTCACTAAAATGGACAGATCTTCTAAGCAGAAGATCAACAAGGAAATAAAGGCTTTAAATGACACATGGGACCAGATGGACATCATAGATATATTTAGAACATTCCATCCCAAAACAACAGAATACACATTCTTCTCTAGTGCACATGGAACATTCTCCAGAATAGATCACATCCTGGGTCACAAATCAGGTCTTACCTGGTACCAAAAGACTGAGATCATTCCCTGCATATTTTTGGACCACAATGCTTTGAAACTAGAACTCAACAACAAGGGCGCCTGGGTGGCTCAGTGGGTTAAAGCCGCTGCCTTCGGCTCAGTTCATGATCCCAGGGTCCTGGGATCAAGGCCCACATCGGGCTCTCTGCTCAGCAGGGAGCCTGCTTCCTCCTCTCTCCTCTCTCTCTGCCCGCCTCTCTGCCTACTTGTAATCTCTCTCTCTGTGTCAAATGAATAAATAAAATCTTTAAAAAAAAAAAAGAACTCAACAACAAGAGGAAAGTTGGAAAGAACTCAAATACATGGAGGCTAAACCAGAGCATTCTACTAAAGAATGAATGGGTCAACCAGGAAATTAAAGAAGAATTAAAAAAATTCATGGAAACAAATGAAAATGAAAACACAACTGTTCAAAATCTTTGGGACACAGCAAAGGCAGTCCTGAGAGGAAAGTATATAAAAATACAAGCCTTTCTCAAGAAACAAGAAAGGTCTCAAGTACACAACCTAACCCTACACCTAAAGGAGCTGGAGAAAGAACATCAAGAAAGCCTAAACTCAGCAGGAGAAGAGAAATAATAAAGATCAGAGTAGAAATCAATGAAATAAAAACCAAAAGAACGGTAGAACAAATTAATGCAACTAGGAGCTGGTTCTTTGAAAGAATAAGATGGATAAACCCCTGGCCAGACTTAATCCAAAAGAAAAGAGAAAGGACCCAAATTAATAAAATCATGAATGAAAGAGGAGAGATCACANACAAACAATTCTAAGAACATATTATGAGCAACTCTACACCAGCAAATTTGACAATCTGGAAGAAACAGATGCATTCCTAGAGACATATAAACTACCGAAACTGAACTAAGAAGAAATAGAAAACCTGAACAGACCCAAAACCAGTAAGGAGATTGAAGCAGTCATCAAAAATCTCCCAACAAACAAGAGCCCAGGGCCAGACGGCTTCCCAGGGGAATTCTACCAAACATTCAAAGGAGAATTAATACTTATTCTCCTGAAACTGTTCCAAAAAACAGAAACGGAAGGAAAACTTCCAAACTCATTTTATGAGGCAAGCATTACCTTGATCCCCAAACCAAAGACCCCATCAAAAAGGAGAATTACAGGCAAATATCTTTGATGAACACAGATGCAAAAATTCTCACCAAAATACTAGCCAATAGGATCCAACACTACATTAAAAGGATTATTCACTACAACCAAGTGGGATTTATTCCTGGGCTGCAAGGCTGGTTCAACATCCACAAATCAATCAATGTGATACAATACATCCATAAAAGAAAGAACATGAACCACGTGATAGTTTCAATAGATGCTGAAAAAGCATTTGACAAAGTACAGCATCCTTTCTTGATCAAAACTCTTCACAGTGTAGGCATAGACAGTACATAAGTCAATACCACCAAAGCTATCTATGAAAAACCCACAGCAAATATCATTCTCAATGGGGAAAAACAGAGCTTTTCCCCTGAAGTCAGGAACAGGGCAGGGTTTTCCACTATCACCACTGCTATTCAACATAGTACTAGAAGTCCTAGCCTCACCAATCAGACAACAAAAAGAAATAAAAGGCATCCAAATCGACAGGGAAGAAGTCAAACTCTCACTCTTTACAGATGATATACTTTATGTAGAAAACCCAAAAGACTCCCCTCCAAAACTGCTAGAACTCATACAGGAATTCAGTAGTCAGGATATAAAATCAGTGCACAGAAATCAGTTGCATTTCTATACACCAACAACAAGACAGAAGAAAGAGAAATTAAGGAGTCGATCCCATTTACAATTGCACCCAAAACCATACAATACCTAGGAATAAACCTAACCAAAGAGGCTAAGAATCTATACTCAGAAAACTATAAAGTACTCATGAAAGAAACTGAGGAAGACACAAAGAAATGGAAAAACATTCCATGCTCATGAATTGGAAGAACAAATATTGTGAAAATGTCTATGCTACCTAAAGCAATCTACACATTTAATGCAATCCCTATCAAAATACCATCAATTTTTTTCAAATAAATGAAAAAAATAGTCCTAAAATTTATATGGAACCAGAAAAGACCCCAAATAGCCAGAGGAATGTTGAAAAAGAAAACCAAAGTTAGTGGTGTCACAATTCTAGACTTCAAGTTCTATTACAAAGCTGTAATCATCAAGACAGTATGGTACTGGCACAGAAACAGACACACAGATCAGTGAAACAGAATAGAGAGCCCAGAAATGGACCCTCAACTCTGCGGTCAACTAATCTTTGACAAAGCAGGAAAGAATGTCCAATGGAAAAAAAGACAGTTTCTTCAACAAAGAGTGTTGGGAAAATTGGACAGCCACATGCAGAAGAATGAAACTGGACCATTTCCTTATACCACACACAAAAATAGACTCAGTATGGATGAGTGAGACATCATCCATCAAAATGTGAGACAGGAATCCATCAAAATCCTTGAGAACACAGGCAGCAACCTCTTCAACCTCAGCCACAGCAGCTTCTTCCTAGAAACATCACCAAAGGCAAGGGAAGCAAGGGCAAAAATGAAATCTTGGGATTTCATCAAGATCAAAAGCTTTTGCAAAGCAACGGAAAAACAGTCAACAAAACCAAAAGAAAACTGACAGACCAAGAGAAGATATTTGAAAATGCCATCAGATAAAAGGCCAGTATCCAAAATCTATAAGGAACTTATCAAACTCAACACCCAAAGAACAAATAACGAAAATCAAAAAATGGGCAGAAGACATAAACACACATTTCTGCAAAGACATCCAAGTGGCCAACAGACACATGACAATGTGCTCAACATCCGTCAGCATCAGGGAAATACAAATCAAAACCACAGTGAGATACCACCTCACACCAGTCAAAATAGCTAAAATTAACAAGTCAGGAAATGACAGATGTTAGCGAGGATGTGGAGAAAGGGGAACCCTCCAACACTGTTGGTGGGAATGCAAGCTGGTGCGGCCACTCTGGAAAACATTATTGGAGGTTCCTCAAAAAAGTTGAAAATAGAGCTACCTTACGACCCAGCAATCGCACTACTGGGTATTTACCCTAAAAATACAAATGTAGTGATCCAAAGGGACACATGCACCCGAATGTTTATAGCAGCAATGTCCACAATAGCCAAACTATGGAAAGAACCTAGATGTCCATCAACAGATGAATGGATAAAGAAGATGTGGGAGATATAATACATAGACAATGGAATACTATGCAGTCATCAAAAGAAACGTCATCTTGCCATTTGCAACAACGTGGATGGAACCAGAGGGTATTATGTTAAACAAAATAAGTCAATCAGAGAAAGAAAATTATCATATGATTTCTTGGATATGAGGAATTTGAGGGGCAGGGTTGGGGGTTGTGGGGGGAAGGGAGGGAAAAAATGAAACAAGATGGGATTAGGAAGGAGACAAACCATAACAGACTCTTAATCTCACAAAACAAACTGAGGATTACTGGGGGGTGGAGGGGTAGGGATAGGGTGGCTGAGTTATGGACATTGGAGAGGGTATGTTCTATGGTGAGTGCTGTGGCATGTGTATGCCTGATGATTCACAGACCTATACTCCTGGGGCAAATAATACATTATATTTTAATTGAAAAAATAAAATGTTTTGATATCTGTCAATTCATACTGAACAGAAGCAGCTAAAATACCATAAAACTGATTTTTAAATCAAATATTCAAAAGATGCTATGAGTTAAGTATCTGTCTGCACATGAAAGTCTTCCAACCATCCCATCTAAGCCTCTTCCTGGTATCACATAGGAGTCTGTCATTCTGTCTTGTTTGCCATTCTGTTCTTTGGAATGTCCTAAAAGGGCAAGGTTTCTGCTTTCCATGAAGCTTGTCAACGTTCCCCTGTCAAAACATCTTACATTATTTATGATATGCTTCTGAGGATTCATCTACAATCCAGGGGGAATGGTAAAAGCGGGGGGTGGGGGGTGAGGGATTCTCTTGACCTGTGCGTCAGGGCCTCCCCAGAATGTGAGTCTAAACCCTAAACTCTCCTGAAAGGTTACTGTGGGGGGTGGGGTGGGGCCAGAGAGTCTCTATGTCTGGAGGGCTGGTGATGCTCTGGGGATGGAGTTGGACCCACAGTGAGGGAGCTGGACATGACTAGACCCAGGGCACCAGCAGAGAGATTCGGCACAAGCAGGAGTCCCACTCATCGCCGGTACCTAAGTGAAGGGGTCAGCTGCCCTATTGATTCTTGGGAAGCTTTTACAACAGATTCATCTTCCTGAAGAGGAATGAAGGGCCTCTCCAGGCCATTCTGGCTCTTGGAAGTTGTGCACCCATCAGTGGAGTGAGACTCTGTGGCCCCTGGGCAACAAGGAAAAAGCTATGGGTTGGGTCTCTGCTGGAGATGTGGTTCAGTAAGAATTGAATGGCTTCATCCACTGGCATCCTCGGTCCATAAGCATTCCCCGGCTGCCAGCAAGGATTCAGCTGACAGCTGCAGGAAGGATCTCATTCAGTTCAATTCCTATGAAATGCCCCACAGCTCTAGGTAGGGGGTGTACACTTAGAATATGTAGAGAATCAAAATAAAGAGGGCCAACAACCAAAATGTCCACTGTAAAAATTATAAACACTTATAATCATACTTGACACTTAAGAATACATTATACATGTAGCAATGTATTTTTTTAATAAAAACTACACAGAAGAAATATCTAAGAGTCTTTGTACTTGGCGAACATGGAATATAAACAAGAGTTACCAACAGATCTTGTGGCTTCCCCTACTCCTTTTCTCTAACATTATGGGTCCTTTTGTCCCCTGCCACTCCACCAAAGACCTCTCAAATTACATTTAAATGCTTTTGTCATTAGGAAAGCCCAGATATGCCAAAAGTGAGTAGCCTTCAGATTTACCCCCAGATCAAAAGGTTCACATGAAGTGTGATAGCTCGCATGGGCCAGAGGGTACTGAATAATTCATTGTTCACTTACATGAGGCTGAACATCCAACAAACAAACTTTGTTTTTAGCGAGGACAGATCGCACGGAGTCTATACTTGTGCCGTAGTAGTTGTTTTTATATTCACCGTATTCAATAAACCTGTAGGAAATCAGATCTGCATCAGAGCCATTTGTGAATTAATTGTAGATATAAGTGGAAAGACATAATTCAAATATATAAAAGATTTTTGCTGAACATGTAATTTTTTTTTTACTGTGTTCAATAAAGTAAGTAGGGCCAAGTCCTCCAGAATGTCGATTTTTAAAAATCTTGTATTTTACATTTTCAAATCAGTAACACTTGCTTGTATTACACTTAAGCAGAAAAAAAGTACTTCAGTCCAGCAGTACTCTGTTTTCCATCACCTCTTTTTCAGAACTAATGCAATGCAATAAAACAGTGAATAAGCCAAACAATAGAAACTACTGAAATTTCACTGCATGCTACAGAATAACCACACTCAGCTTTCGAACGACAGGAGGAACTGCTTGGTGGCTAATGGAAGCAGGGCAGCCGATTATGTGCTATAAAAACACAATCGTTGTGCCAAAAGTGGAAAAAAGCATTTTGATGTTTCAATAAAATCCCCAAATCCTGCATTAAAACACACATCGCTCCCTGATACCCTACAATATTCACGCTGGAGCAAACGGAGGACCTGGGGAGGTGGGGGAGTTAGAGCTGGCCAGAGGACATGATACAAACAAGGTGATAAACAGTATTTTAATTTTTTGAAGAGCCAATGAGGGGGAGAGAAGCGTGTGGAAGAGATGGTGGAACTAGGGATCTATTACATCTTTGTCAGTTTCTTAAAGAAAATTCTATTGAAATTCTGTGTTAAGATTCAATGAGTGGGGTGGAAAGAAGTCACAATAATATATGAGCAACAGTCCCTCATCCTTCAAAATAATTCCTGCCCATTTAACTTACCAGAAATGTAGCAACTCTAGGTTATTAAAAAATTACAGGTGAAGATTGGTAACACCTACTAACTGAATTATCACCTTTTATCCATTTCAAATATTAAAAAACTTAAAATTTATTTCAAATGGAAGGGAACCCTCAGTTACCTAAAACTGGATACAGAGGCACAGGCTTAAAAACAACAGTCATACAAAAAACTTCCACATACTTGTTATTTTGTACATCTGTCTCGAACAAATGCTTGGAAATGAAAATATATTCTACACCATCGCTCTCCTGGCTTCTTCTTGCTCTGGTCGTGTCTGCAGTTTAATTAAAAAGAGTTTATAAAAGTTGACATCAGCCACCTGAAGGAAGATACTAAAAAAGAAATCATCATGTATTAAAGTATTTTTCAGGGCATCTGGGTGACTCAGTAGGTTAAGGGTCTGCCTTCAGCTCAGGCCACGATCCAGAGTCCCGGGATCTAGTGCCACATCAGGCTCCCTGCTCAGCAGAGAGCCTACTTCTCCCTCTGCCCCTCAACGTGTTTGTGCTCACTTGTGCTCTCTCTCAAATAAATCTTTAAAAAAAATAAAAAATAATGTATTTCTCATAAGCCAAACTTAAAAACTTAGAAAAAAAGCAAATTAGCTAATAAAGTGTCATTCAGATTTTCTACCAATAGGAAAGTACAACACTGATTTGAATGTGGATTCAAAATTAAATTGCATTTGTCTGTGCTATTCATTATTTTGAGGTGCTCCAATATGTTAAATAAAAATGGTATTTTTGGGTGCCTGGGTGGCTCAGATGGTTAAGCATCTGCCTTCAGCTCAGGTCACAATCCCAGAGTCCTGGGATCGAGTCCCACATCAGGATCCCTGCTCAGTGGGGAGTCTGCTTCTCCCTCTCTCTCTGCCCCTCCCCCTGCTTGTGCTCTCTCTTGCTCTATTAAGTAAATAAATAAAATCTTTAAAAAAATGGTATCTTGACCCTTGAAAAACTCCTGTTTTTTGCAAATAATATGCTTATTGTCATATTTACTGATCGCTATTCATACAAGTCTAATGCCTACTAGGTTGTAAGGTAAATGCTGAGTTTATTTTACTGTCTTCCATACACAGCATAGTGAGTATGCCATCAATGCCTTGTTTTACTGACTGAATTCAAAGACCTCTATGTGCTATTCATTCCTCCTTTGCAAAATTATGAACACTTTAGAATACTACTGAACTTCTAAATGTTCAGTAATGTTGCATATCTGCTACTAAGTTATAATGGAGCAGAAAATACAGGATTAACCATAAAAACATAACCAAGAAGAAGTGAAAAACTGACTGTAGCCCATCCTTCCTGCAGATGATAGCTAAAAACTCTGGGCCCAGACAACTATCTCAGCACTGTGAAAATAAATAAAGCAGGTAGACTGTGGAAAGGAATCTACCTGCAAAGGGCAGAAGTTTCAACTTTATTTCTTCTTAGCTTTGCCCTAAGGGTGGGAACATTTACAGAACATCCTGGTGTTCTGTGTGACTAAATTTCCAGTAGGAGTCCTTTTTGGTGAAAAGAACCAAGAAGAAACAACAAAGCCCTTACAAATTGAAGAGTGTGGAGGTAATCCAGTAAGACTGGTGAAGAAGACATTCTAAAGCTGTGAAGAAATCAATACCAGCTGAAGAATAATGCCTGAGCTATACACTAAGCAGTTCAGACTCCAGCATAGCAATGTTTTCAGACACGAACTGAGATTAGAATACACAAGTCTCAGCCTAACCCATGAAAAACAGCAGCACAGAACACCCCCAAACCAATGTAGAAAAGGCTTAGAGAACTGAGCTGAGATTTGAACTAGGCACACCAGAATCAGACTCACCCCTGAACCACATGTGATGGGGAAGACCCAAACCAGTATAGCAAAAACTTAAGAGAATTGAACTGAGATTGACACCACAACTCAAAGAAAATGGGACAGAACTTATGATGTAAACCTAAAAGGGTGATTACTTGCTAAAACAAAACATTCTCCAGAATGTTGATGCCCCTCCATTGTCTTCCTGCTTTACTCATTTTCAAAGTGCTCAGACAGCTGTCTCAGGCCCAGAGTTTTTAGTTGTAATCAGCAGTAAGGATGGGCTATACCCAGGTTTTCACTTGCTGTGTTGGCACTGCAACTCCTCAGGGTTTCTGTTTGTTTTTAAAGTTAATCCTATATTTTCTGCTCCATTGTAAGCAGGACCTAGAGTTAATAAAACACTGCATTCAAAACATCCCGAATGCAATTTAAAATTATTGAATATAAAAGAATCAAGAAATTATGACCAGTTCTTAAGGGGAAAATGATAGACGGCAACTCTGAATGACCCAGAAGTTAGAACTACTAGACAAAGAATTTAAGGCAACTATTTATAACTGTGTTTTATAAGGTAAAGGAAAACACATCTGAAATGGATGAAAATATAAATTCTCAGAAAAATAGAAACGATAAAGAAGAACCAAATGGAAATTTTAGAACAGAAATATACAATATCTAACAAACAAGTTACTAGATGGGTTAGGTAGCAGAATGAAGAGGACAGAGAAGAAAGCCATTGAACTTTAAGGTAGATCAATGGAAATTATAAAGTCTGAGCAACAAAGAGACAAAAAAAGATTGAAAAGATATAAATGGAACCCAAGGGATTTGTGTAATGTGTAATTTGGATACCAGAGGAGACGCAAAAGATACTGAGGCCAAAAAAAAAAAAAAAAAAAGTATTTGAAGAAATAATGGCCCCAAACAAATTTGAATTTGGTGAAAGACACATATTACAAATTTCAGAAGCTCAACAAATCTCCAATAGGATAAATTCAAAGAAAAGTCATGCCTCAGCACATTAAAACCAGAGTACTAACAGCCAAAGATAAAGAAAAAAATCTTGAAAGCATCTAGTAAAAACTAATACAGCACATATGAGGAATAATGACTTCAGTGACTACAGATTTATTATAAATCATAAAAACAAGGACTCAATGAAATAAAATCTAAAAGAACTTCACCTAAAATAGACTTCAGGAGAAAAAGGCAAACATCTTTTCAGAAGAAGAGAAACTAAGAGAATTCATCAGCGTATCTGTTCTAAAAGAATATTCAAGGAAGTTTTTAAGCTAAAAGGAAATGTTAAGAAGGAAATTTTTATCTTCAAGGAATGAAGAAAGAGCAACAGAAAGAATAGTTGAGTAGAAACAGAAGTCTACTTTTTCCTCTTAGATTCCTTAAACAAATATACACATTATATATATAGACATGATATGTAAACATATATATATATCACATGTATATAATATATATAATAGACATACATATTAAAAACTGATTTAAAAGCTGTAATATCTGGTAGAGTTTTCAATGTATGCAAACATAACACATTTGTCAACTAGCGCAAAAAGGACTAGGGAAAAAGGGATTTGTATGATTGCAAGGTTTCTATATATTATGTGAAATGGCATGAAGTTAACTCTAAGTAGATTGTGACTGGTTAGACATTAAGCATGTTGTAATCCCTAGAGCATCCAGTGACAAGTAATGCAAAGACATAAAAGCAGAGTGCCAATAGGTAAACTGAAATGGAACACTAATAAACATTCAAATAGTAATTTAAAAAAATAAGCAAAAAAACAGGGTAAACAAAATATAGTAGTAGCTTAAATTTAATCATTTCCATAATTCAATAAATGTTCATTGGTTTATATACTCCAATTAAAAGGCAGGGAGAGAATAGGTGAAAAAGCAAGACCCTAGTATGTGCTATCTATAAGTTTATAAGACAGACACATTAGATAGAAAGACACAGATAAGCTGAAAGTGAACAGATGGAAGACAGTGTATGTACCATGTAAACAGTAAGCATAAGGCAGCTAAAGTGGCTACTTCAGTATCAGACAAAAGAGACTTCAAGGAAAAGTATGATCGGAGATAAAGAATGTTTCATAATGGTAAGAGAAACTTACAACAATTATACAGATGTAGTGAAAAGAAGGGCCATATGTACCCCAATGTTCATAACAACAATGCCCACAATTGCCAAACTGTGGAAAGAGCCAAGATCTCCTTCAGCAGATAAATGGATAAAGAAGATGTGGTCCATATATACAATGGAATATTACTCAGCCATCAGGAAGGATGAATATCCAACTTTTGTATCAACATGGACGGGTCTGGAGATTATGCTGAGTGAAATAGGTCAAGCAGAGAAAGTCAATTATCACATGGTTTCATTTTACTTGTGGAACATAAGGAATAAAATGGAAGACTCTAGGGGAAGGAAAGGAAAAGTGAACTGGGGTAAATCGGAAGGGGAGACGAACCATGAGAGACAGTGGACTCTGAGAATCAAACAGGGTTATGGAGGGGTGGGGGGATGGGTGAGCCTGGTGGTGGGTATTAAGGAGGGCACGTATTGCATGGAGCAGTGGGTGTGGTGCATATAAACAATGAATCTTGGATCATTGAATTAATAAAATTTAAAAAAATCACCAATATAGATAATATTATGCATTACTTTATGCCAACATATTTGACAATTTAGATGACAATTTAGGATGAATTTCTTGAAAAGTATAAAGAATCAAAATTGAAACAAGAGGAGATAATATCTGAACAGCCCTGTATCTACTGAATAAATCTATTATATAAAGATTTTATTTATTTACTTGATAAAGAGAGAACACACACAAGCAGGGGGAGGCCCAGAGGAAGTAGTGTACTCCCTGCTGAGCAGGTAGCCTGATGTGAGATTCTGTCCCAGGATCATGACCTGAGCCAAAAGCAGATGCCTAACTGACTGAGCCACACAGGCACCCCTAAATAAATCTGTTTTTCAAAACCTTCCCCCAAAGACTCCTAGATGGCTGATGAAGTCTGTCCTCCATTAAGAATGAAATAACACAAATCCTACACCAACATATTTTTGCATAAAGAGGAATCACTGCTTAATTCATTTTATGATATTCGTATATAACCCTAACACCAAAATCTAACAAAGACATTAGAAAACATTGCAGACCAATCTCCATCATAAATTTAGGTGCAAAAGTCCTTAACAAAAATATTAGCAAGTCAATTTCGACAACACATTTTTTAAAAAGATACAAGATCACGACCAAGTAGAGTTTATCTCATGAATAAGAGGTAGGCCGAACTTTGAAAATCAATGGAATTCACCGTATTAACAGAAAGAAGGGCAATACATCATCATTTCAATGTATCCAGAAAGAGCATTAGAAAAAGTTTCAACACCCATTCAGGACAAAAAGTCTCAGCAAACTAGAAATTGCAGAGAATGCATCAATGAGTCAACATCATACTTAGTGATAAAAATGGGAGTTGTTTTCCCTTGAGATCAGGAACAAGGCAAGTCCGCTAAACATGAAAAAATAACCTGAAATGGATCAAGACCTAAATGTAAAATGTAAAACCATAAAACTTCTAGAAAAAGCAGAATGTCTTTGTGACCCTGAAATAACGGATTTTTAGAGCACCAAAAGCACAAAACATGAAATGATAAATTAGACTTTGTCAAAATTAAACACTTTTGGTTTTTGAAAAACACCATTAAAAAAATGAAAAGGTGGGATGCTTGGGTGGCTCAGTTGGCTAAACATCCAACTCTTGATTTTGGCTCAGGTCATGATCTCAGGATACATGCCAGGCACAGAGCCTGCTTAAGATTCTCTCCCTCTGGGCGCCTGGGTGGCTCAGTGGGTTAAAGCCTCTGCCTTCAGCTCAGGTCATGATCTCAGGATCCTGGGATCGAGGCCCGCATCGGGCTCCCTGCTCAGCAGGGAGCTTGCTTCCTCCTCTCTCTCTGCCTGCCTCTCTGCCTACTTGTGATCTGATCTCTCTCTCTGTGTCAAATAAATAAAATCTTAAAAAAAAAAAAAGATTCCCTCTGCTCCTAAAAAAAAAAAAAAAAGGCAATCCATAGACTGAGAAGAATACATGAATATCATATAAGGGACACATATCCAGAATATATAAAGAATTCTCAAAACTGAGACAATGCAATTTTTAAAAATGGGCAAAATATTTGAATAAGTACTTCACCAAAGGAGATGCATAGATGAGTGGATCCACAAAATTATGCTCAACATCATTAGTCAGTAGTAAATGCAAATTGAAGTACAATGAGACACCACTACAACATAATTTGCTTTATTGTGCTTCACAGATACTGTCTTTCGTTGTTTTGCTTTTAAAACAAATTGAAGGTTTGTGGCAAGTCTATCAGTGCCATTTTTCCAACAGCAATTGCTCATTTGTGTCTCTGTGTCACCTTCTGGTAATTCTCACAATACTTCCGACTTTCTCATTATTGTACTTGTTATGGTGATCTGTGATCAGTGACTTTGATGTTACTGTAGTTGTTTTGGGGTACTATGAACTGTACCCACATAAGATAGTGAACTTAATCAACAAATGTGTGTGTTCTGACTGCTCTACTGACCAGCCATTTCCCCCATCACTCCCCCTTTCCTTAGGTCTCCCCATTCCCTGAGACAACGATATTGAAATTAGGCCAATTCATAATCTCACAATGGCTTCTAAGTGTTCAAGTGAAATGAAGAGTCCCACATTCTCATTTTAAATCAAAAGCTAGACATGATTAAGCTTAGTGAGGAAGGCATGTGGAAAGTTGAAATCGGTTGAAAGCTCTCACACCAGTCAAGTTGTGAATGCAAAGAAAAATTCCTGGAATAAGCTAAAAGTGCTATTCCAGTGAATGTACAAACAATAAGAAAATGAAACGGACTTATTGTTGATATGGAGAAAGTCTGAGTGGTCAGCAGAGAAGATTAAACCAGCCATGACATTCTCCTAAGCCAAGGCCTGATTCCGAGCTAGGCCCCGACTTGAGGCCTAGTTCTATGAAGGCCGAGAGAGGTGAGGAAGCTGAAGGAGAAACGTTGGAAGCTAGCAGAGGTTGGTTCCTGAGGTTTAAGGAAAGAAGTCATCTCCATAACAGAACAGTGCAAGGTGAAGCAGCAACTGCTGATGTTGTGGAAGCTAGAGCAAGTTATCCAGAAGATCTAGCAAAGATCATTAATGAAGGTGGTTACACTAAGTACATAGTCACTTAAATAGACTTATATTGGAAGAAGATGCCATCCAGGGACTTCCATAGCTAGAGAGAAGTCAATGCCTTGGTTCAAGCTTCAAAGGACAGTCTGCCTTGTTAGGGGTGAATGTAGCTGATAACTTTTAAGTTTGAAGCCAGTGCTCATTGACTGTTCTGAAAATACCAGTGCCCTTAAAAAATCACACTAAATCTACTCTGCCCATGTTCTATAAATGGAACAACAAAGCCAGGATAACAGGACGTCTATTTACAACATGGCCTACTGGATATTTTAAGCCCACTGATCAAACCTAGTGCTCAGAAAGATTCCTTTTAAAATATGACTGCTTGGACGCCTGGGTGGCTCAGTTGGTTAAGCAACTGCCTTCGGCTCAAGTCATGATTCCCAGAGTCCTGGGATGGAGTTCTGCATCGGGCTCCCACCTCCTCGAGGAGTCTGCTTCTCCCTCTGACCTTCTGCCCTCTCATGCTCTCGCTTGCGTGCGCTCTCTCTCTCTCTCTCTCTCAAATAAAATCTTAAAATAAATAAATTAATTAAATAAAATAATAAAATAAAATAAAATAACTGTTCACTGACAATGCACCTTGTCACCCAAGAACTCTGACAGAGATGTACAATAAGATTAATGTTATTTTCATGCCTGCTAACACAACACCCATTCTGCAGCCCATGGATCAAGGAATGATTGTGACTTTCAATTCTTACTATTTAAGAAATACATTTTTGTAAGGCCACGATTGCCATAGATAGTGACTCCTCTGATGGCTTTGAGCAAAGTAAACTGAAAACTGACTCATGGAAAGAAAAATTTCCTTTGGAAAGGATTCACCATTCTAGATGCCATTAAGAACATTTGTGATTCATGGTAAGAGGTCAAAATAGCAACATTAACAGTTTGGAAGAAGCTGACTCCAGTCTTCATGGATGACTTCGAGGGGTTCAGGACTTGAGTGAGGAAGTCACTGCAGATGTGGTGGAAACAGCACAAAAATTAGAATTAGAAGCAGAGCCTGAAGATGTGACTGAATTACTGCCATCTCGTGATAAAATTTTAATGGATGAGATGCTTATGGATGAGCAAAGAAAGTGGTTTCTTGAGATGGTGAAGAATCTGAAGACTGTTGACAAAAAAAGATTTAGAATATTACATAAACTGAGCTGATAAAGAAGCACAATGTTTGAGAGGATTGAATCCAATTCTGGAAGAAGTTCTGTGGGTAAAATACTATCAAACAGTACTGCATGCAACAGAGAAACAGTTCATGAACGGAAGAGTTTACTGATGTGCCAAACCTCACTGTTGTCCTATTTTAAGAAGTTCCCATAGCCACACCCGCCTTCAGCAACCACCACCCAACCACCTCAAGACAAGAACCTCCCCCAGCAAAAATATGACAACTCACTAAAATCTCAGATGATGGTTAGCATTGTTTAAAAGTATTTTAAAATTAAGGCATGTACATTGTTTTTCAGACATAATGCTACTGCACACTTAAGAGATTATAGTATAAGCACAAATTTTATTTTTTCTGAGAATAATTTTTATATGTACTGGGAAACCAAAAAATTCATTTGAGCTGCTTCACTGCAGTATTCACTTTATTGTGGTGGACTGGAACCAAACCCGTAATATGCCTGAGATACGTCTTTATCACATGGAGAAAAATTTAAAAGTCTGACTATACCAATTATTGGCAAAGCTGTAAAAAACTAGATCTTGTACACACAGCTAGTGGGTTGGAAAATGGTTTGGTAGTTTCTTAAGTTAAATATGATCCATCCATTCTACTACTCCTTTTTTACCCAACAGAAACAAAAACATCTGTTCATCAGAATATCTAGCTTATGGGTTTATCTGTAATGACCAAAAATGGGAAACCCCCAAGTATCCATCAACAGGTAAATGGATGGATAAATATAGTATTTCCATACAGTGGAATACCACTGAGCAATGAAAAAGGATGAATTGTTGATCTGTGAAACAGCCTCAGTGAATCTCAAACTCAAGCTGGGTGAAATAAGCCAGCAAAAAGAATTTGGGGACATACTGTATAATTTTATTTAGATAAAGTGCTAGATGATTCAAATGAATCTATAGTTTCAGAGTGTAGATTCATGGTTGCCTGAAGCTGGGGGTAGGAGGATGGATTACAAAAGGCATGGGGAAATTTTTTGAAGAGATGGAAATGTTCATTATGTTGATTTTGATGATGATTTCATATGTGTCTATGTATATTAAAATTGATCTAATTGTACATTTTAAATGTGTGCAGCTTATTTCAATTATATATTAGTAATATAGAAAAGGAAAACTCAGGGAAGTGGGGAAAAAATAACTCAATACAAAAAGTAATAAACTTGGATTTATAAAACCCAACTAATTTAAATTATACTCAAAATTTTAATTGACTTCTATTTAGTTACCAAGCATATTTTAATACAACATTCAGATCAGCTTTCCATATTTCTGCTGGTAAAGCACCAAGAAGTTATGCTGTTTTTTATGAAGTGTCACACCTTTTGCAGGAATAGCATGAAATACTAATAAATTTAATTCTATCATAAAAGCTAAGAATGAATTCCACAACAGAAATAGACTCTACTAAGTGTACATAACATAATATGCATCCAAGAGTCTGAAAGATATTAAAATTAGTATGATGCCCTGCTTTGGAATTTAGGGTTAATACTCATTTATTACTTCTTTAACAATTTTTGTTTACTGGTGTTCCTTTAGCACATAGTAAACTTCATAAAAATGTATTGTTGAAAATCAAACCTGAGAATTTTATGTGCACTAATTGGTCTCTGATGAACTGAGAAAAGGTTACCTTTATTCGACTGTAATGGCAGGACACTGAAAATGCAGCCCACACAGTTTTAAGGATCACTGCCCTGACATACGGAGTCCCCTAGGGAGGGTTAAAAGTAGAACTACATCAAGCGAACAAGACATTTATGATACTGCCAAACACATTTAAAAGTGAACATAACAGAGTGTTTGCTTATCACAAGCACCCCAAATTATCCAGGCCTGAGGTAACTTTACCATTGAAGAATTTTAGTGTTAACTGTAGTGAGGGACCATAGCAATCTCACAAACTCATTCTCCTCAATAAAGGATCTGGATTCTCAAGAGAAGGGAACTCAAAAGGCAAGATGGACATATTAACCACAATGCAGGCCACTTTTTCCCAACAGTTCACACTGTACACTGTCTGAGTACACACTGGGTTTACAGTGTAAGACAAACATCAAACAAACACAAGACACACTCCAAACTCCACCTTCTTCCTCTGCTTGTAACAAAATTCCCAAATAACTGCCACGGTGAGATTAAGAAAAAAAAATTTAATTGGTACTTTTTTTTTTTTTTTTTTAGATCTATAGTTTAGAAATCTCAACTGAGGTTTTCTATGGACAAAGAAGTGTTACAAAACATGAGCTCCTTGAAACCTATGAAAACACATAACTGTGATATATGCCTTCATGAGAAACCACAAAGTGATTAACAGGTGTGGTTGGCTAAGAGTGCCCAGATTCCAGACTAGAAAGACTTCGGAATCCATCAAGTCTCTGACATCTACTGCAATACTTTCTGCTAACTAATTTACTGAGACAGCCTTTTGAAAGGCTGGTTATATTAATAGTCACTTAAATTTTTTGATGATAAACTAGAGCTTTAAAACAGTGTGGATGCTGCTCATCGAGGAGGAAACTTGCCACAGAGAAGCAAAGCAGCAGAAAATGGGCCTCGGCCACCACCTTCTTTAAAAGCAACTTGAATGTGTAACATGGTGACACAGATATTTTGTAAAGATCATGGAATTTGTTCTGCCATTTTAGCCCAAAAGCGACAGTATTCACCTCATTTAGCATCCCTTTAAACAATTTTTTTAAACTTGCAATAATTATAGATTCACAGTAAGTTGCAGAAACAGAAGATCCCGTGTAACTATCGCGCAGCTGTCTCCAATACAGGAAGGTGTTCCTCCTCCCTAACTGCAGTGCCGTCGAGAGCAGCAAATCGACAGCAGCAAACCAGTGAACTAGAGTACCAAGTATTTCTAACATTCAAAACCCTGAAGTAAGAGACACAGAAAAGTTCACATATAAGCACAGTGATGAGTTTTCACAGATCGCACACACGCGCGTAAGCAGCCCTCTACCACGAAACAGAACATTTCCAGCACTGCAGAACCACCCTTCCAACCCACCTTCTCACGATTTCTAAGAGCACACGTTAGCACTGCTTTTATTGTGCTGGTAAACATGGAGTCGTACTGTATATTATTCTCTTGTGTCTGCCTCTTCTCGCTGAACATGTCTGGGGGATTCGTTCCTATTGCCGCACTGTAGTAGCAAATTGTGCACTGGAGCCTTCCGTTGTATAAATTTACCATCACATACCTATCCAATCTATTCTGCCAGGCATTTGGGTCATTTCCAGTTTGGGGCTCTTGTGATAAGGTTTCTAAGACTATCCGAGGGCATGCTGTGTGAATCCCTGTTGGCTGAGGGCCAGGAGTGGAATCGCGGGGACACGGGGTAGATGTTGGCTCAGCCTTGGTAGACAGGGCCACTTAGTTTTCCAGAGTGGGTGAAATTAATTTACACTCCCTCCAGCAGTGTGTGAGAGCTCCACTGCTCCACATTGTTTCCAACTTACCCATTCTGGTGGAGATTTAGTGCTTTGGGGGAAAGATTTATAGTTAAACATCGAACTGGTGGAGGAATCAAAGCAATAATTTTTCTCTAGATCATCAAGACTCTACCTGGAGTATTTTACAAAGCAAAACGATCTAAAATTCCAATACCGTTCTTAAAATATATTCTTCTATAATTAATGAAATCATCCTGAGTTGATGCTATGGCTGTTATTTTCGAAAAATGTCTCGGGTTATGAGTCACTGGGGATACATAAAATAGATTTTCAGGCATTCTGTCAGGTTTCCTGAAGGAGGATCTCTTTGGAAAGGCCTTGGAATCTTTTCCTAAGAAGCCCGAGAGATTTTTTTATCATCAGGCGAGTCTGGAAAACACAGCTCTGTGGGGATCCTCTGACATTAACACCTGTTTAAAAGTGAATCTGAGTGGAAAATTACTCTTTCGGGGATTTCTTTGGAGAGTCCCAGCCCCAGAACTTTTCTGGATTTTGTCAATTTCTGTAACAACCTCAGAGGCAGATCCTGTCTGAAGTGTTGGATAGACTGAGGCCCAAGTATGTTGCGTTAGGTCCTTGAGTACTCAACGCCAAAACTACCATGAAGGGTTATGCCTGAGAGGCAGCCTTATTGGTATTTCTCATCTTCCAAATAAATCAATGTTTATTACTGACTGTGTAACAATAAAGAGCATCCATAGTTGGAAAAGACTGTGTAGTGTTGTCTGAGAGGAGGGACATGAAAAGTGGACTCATGGTGGGCGCAAGTATGACAAGGACAGCTCTGAATCAGTCCCATATCCTTTCTCCCTGCTTCCCTCCTCTGTGGCAGGCGGATGTCGCCCAGTAGTTGGGACGATGAAATAAATTAAGACACATAAAGGAGATGAATACACAGCAGGAAATTAATACATGCATTTTTTCCCCTTTGTAATCTGTTTTTCCACCCTCCAGGTGCTTTGTAACTGCTCCCCTGTAAGACAGACAATTGTTTTGTAAAATTCTCAAATTACCCGTATATTGCAAGTCAGTTTTTGCAAGAGAAGTGAATAATTAAAGTTAAAGAAAAAAAAAAGGAAAAAAAACACTTTAATTCCACATTTCCACATTTTTCCTTTCCTTTCATCTCTGTTGGTGGAAACCAACGGCCCTGTAACGTATGGCTGAAAATGATTATAAACAATAATTTGGAAAAATGCAGTAACAAGGAGTAACTTGAGGTAATAGAAAACTATAATTTTAAAATAAAGTTGAACTCTTCCAAAACTAGAGAACACTGCTCAGGGCCATATACAAACATTGTGTTTTTTGTTTTGTTTTTAACAGCACCAAAACCACTTGAAAAAGCCAACATTTCAATTTTAGCCTTTTAGATGGCTTTCTAACATCAACATATTAAGTAGTCAAATGGCATTTATTCTGGAGATCAAAATGCTTCCAGCATCACATTTCACTTGTAAGAAAGCCTATGAAAACCTCTTTTATAAAAATAGATCTAATTCTGTATACTGAAAAGAAACCCACCACATTTGGATTATATGGCCATGAAAGGCCCATTTAACACCATCTGCCAATTACTACATATAAAAAGTAATTAAGAAAGGCTTCTATTAGAAGAGGCCTCCTTCGGCTCTCTGTGGTTTGGGCCTTCTGATCTTAAATCTGGTGAAAACCTCTGGAAAACATTAGCACTTATTTTAGGAAGTCGAAGAGTCAGGCTTTTATTTAGGAGAAAATTTGTAAATACTAACTTAGTGTCATGTGCGTATTAAAATTCACCATAAAAACTGAGAGTAGAGAAGCCGTGATTAACAACCGTCCTGCCAACGGTCTCTGCAGTCTGGGGTAATCCCTTCACTCCAGTGCCTTGGTTTCCTCCATTCTAAAAGGTGGAGAGTGTCGCTCCCTGCTTGCCGGGGCTGCTGGGAGTCCTGAGGCTCAATGCCTGGAACCGTGCCGGGGGCCACCCACGCTCCATCAGCACTGACCGATCGCTCCCGGGGGCGCAGGGGACTTACGGGGCACTGTCACGCCGTAGTGTTGGGTGTCGCTGATGAGCAGCTTTCGTTTCAGTTCATTCAGACCTACTCCCACGGGACCTGAAAAACGGGAGAATGTCAATGCATTATGAAACAAAACACCATAAAAACATGGCTATAATTCACCGGGATCCGTAAGACAGACTGAGCATAAGGATCCCACTTGTCCCAAGTAAAGAGTATCTCAGGTTAAGCTGTACCTACAGAAAAGCTAGGTCTTTTGTTACTTTTTTACTATGAAAATTTAAATCCCTGTCCTTCCACGACAAAGGTGAGAAATATGGATGTTTTCAGTGAAATATAAGCAAGAGTATCTGAGCATATCACTCAGTGATGGTAGCCAAAGAGCCTAAGAAAGTACGTATGCCCAAAAAGGTCCAAGTGCAGAGTCTGGACACCAGTCGTCTCAATTTCAAATGTTTTTAGAACTTCATAAAAAGAACATCTTGGAACGTTAATTTTACTTTAGAGCCAAATCTAATGATGCGTTTTAAATTTGCAAAGCCATCTGCCACATGTACCTTGGTTAAGGTAACTCTGCTGACACGATGTTTTCGGCGGGTCCTTACGTATCTGCAAACTGGCTCAGGCCACAGGTGTTTAAATTAGTGTCTGCAGATTAAACACCCACAATGGACAAGGCATACACTGTAGATGCCGCTGCAAACAAAAGTGAACCCTGCCTTCAAAGAAAGTCACTGGGTGGAAAGAGTCACAAAAAACAATGAGGAGACTGGGGGAAAAACAAAAAGCGGCTTCTAGTAGGAGTCCAAAAACAGACGGTCACAAGCCCCCAGTGCTTAGCATCTCGCAAGTCTGCCGTCAGGGTCCACTTATTGGTGGAGCGTGCATTGGGCAGAAGGCAAGCTGCAGGCCCAGACTGCCCTGGGTTGGAGCCCCCTCTTCACTCCTCCCTCCCCTGGTGATGCTGGATGCTGGGGTATGAATGAGTGTGGCCCCTGCCCCCAATTCACATGTTGGAAGCCCAGCGCCCAAGGTGGTAGAAGGTGGGGCTCTTCGTGCGTGCTTAGGTCATGAGGGAAGAGCCCTGAGGAAGGGATCAGTGCTCTTGCAGAAGAGCTTCCACAGGGCTCCCTCCAGTCCCAGCACGTGAGGACACACCAGATGCGTGTGACCTGGCTGAGGGCCCCCGCCCGGCCGCGCTGGCACCTTGACCGCCGAGTGCCCAGCCTCCAGGACTATGAGAAGTCCATCCCCGTTACGGACAGGCCACCCCAGCCGTGGTATGTCGTTACAGCAGCCTGGGGGGGACTACGTCACAGACAAAGCTAACATCTTTGAGCCTCCATTAGACTTCATGCTCATTCAGAAAGTAATCACACTCCCTCTCTCGGGAGGAATCCGTGAATCTAGGCATTCGTGTTCGTGCCCTTGCCTACTTCCTCTCCTGGGCTTTGAGAAGAACAAGGCTTTTATGCTGGACAACGAAGAGCAGACAGGTGGACGGAGAAGAGAATGGTGGGCATCTTGGGTGGAGGGAAAAGTGTGAGTGAAGATGAAGGTTGAGTTGGGCTGTGCCTTCCTTGCTTTACTGACACATTTAGGACCCTCCCCTGTCCCCCTTTCTGGTCACTCACTAACACCTTCCATCCTTCCAGGAACTGCTGTCGAGTACCAATTCCCTGGCGCTCAGTTCTCCCTTTTTACAGTAAATACTCTGTAATATCCCATTTAGGCCCTGAAATGGAATTCAGAGCTAATGTAATGCACCAGCCCTCCAAATTACTAAAATGCCCTCACTGTAATATATGAAAGCTAAAAAAGTACTTATAATAAAACAATAGGTACTTCAATATGTAAATGCTTGGACATGACTAGAAAACGTAATGACGTCAGATGTTGGCACCTACCAATAATAAGGTTGGATTTAAGAGAATTAAGCTCAGGAACCATTCTGTATGAGAAAGTACCTGAAAATGGAAGCCAAAAGGTGCAGGAAAATAGGAGAATAAAGACCAGCAACTGGATAGAAAGGACAAGGCAAACTTTTTGGAATATGGTAAGGGCAGGGGGAAATAGCCTTAGTTGAAACAGAGATAACAGATCAGGACTAGCAAAGTGAAGAAAATGACACTTTTGCAAATGACCCTCGGTTTACATGTAAGAACAGTATAAAAATACAAGGGATGGGACAGTGCTTCGCTGTCCCAGAAGGCAGACCCCTTATCGTGAAAACCCCCACGTTGATCTGTTTGGTCCCTGAATGTCTATTACAAACATTTGAGTGAGAGTATGTGGGATGCAGGTCGGACCTGTGTTCCACAGAAATGGCACGACAACATTCCTTTTAAAGCCATTCTGACTTTAAAAAAGAGTAAATGCCCAGGCGCCTGGGTGGCTCAGTGGGTTAAAGCCTCTGCCTTCAGCTCAGGTCATGATCTCAGGGTCCTGGGATCGAGGCCCCCATCGGGCTCTCTGCTCGGCAGGGAGCCTGCTTCCTCCTCTCTCTCTGCCTGCCTCTCTGCCTACTTGTGATCTCTCTCTGTCAAATAAATAAATAAAATCTTTTTAAAAAAAAGTGTAAATGCCCATATGTTTCCCAGTGGGCTGTGCTGCCCCTGTCAAGAGTCACTGATCTGAGCCATTAGCCCCTGGCTCTTGGCATTCTCTGCACCTCGATTCCTGCCATCGCCTTGGGTGAGCTCAGCATCCACGTGAAGAGCCTGCCAGGGCACCACCATGTTCACCAGCCTCCTCAGCTGCCCCACACCTGCTCACCAGCCACTTTAACCCCCCATCACCGGCAGCAAGAGGTCCTTCTAAGGAGCTCTTTTGATCCTGTCACTCCCTTGCTTGACATTCTTGGAAATGTAGTTTCCAGAGGCTCTTCCAAAAAAGATTAAAATGGTCACATGGTTTTCAAGACTCCACGTGAGTCTCTGGTCCCTGCCTTGTCCTCCTGCCTGGAAGCATTTGCTCAAGTTCCCTCCTTCATCTGGAGCCCCAGTGAGTTCTGCTATGTCAGAGCTTGGCTCAGACAGATCTTCCTCAAGGAAGTCTGCAAGACTGTCCTGACCCTGTCCATCATGTTTCTCATTTTTTAGGTTTTCAGAGGATCCCTTATATCTTCCCAATACTTAAAAGTCGCAATTCAACAACTGGGTAATACATCGCCTAGACAGAGGCACTATGAGGGCAGGAATCTTACCATGTCACTTACCATCTCCATAAGGCAAGCCCTCAGTAAAAATCTGCAGAATGAGTGCAACTTCTAGCATCACACCATCACCACCTCGAGCTCAGCAGAAGACTTCATCCACTCCAGAGAACACAGAGGCCAACAAAGTAGAAAGGTCTTCGAAGTCCTTTCTAGAAACTTCTATATCTAACCCTATCTAGACCGTCATCTAGATGCTTCTCTGCAGTCACACTCTCTTACACCTTCTCTCAGAGATCACTCTTCCTGAATCTTCCCCTTTACAGCTAGCTCCTTTCTGTCAGCACTTACAATGAATAAATTCTCTCACCTTAAAACAACAACAAACTTTCCTTTCCCTAAAGATGTCCCTCAGCCACTGCTCCCTCCTGTCTCTGCCACCCTGGCTCCGGCTTCTGCCACTTGTCACCAGCATCTCACATTCTGCCTCCACTACATATAGAACCAAGAAGAAATTCTCTGACAGGTTTATAAAGATTGCACGTTGTGAGCTACATCTGTGGCTCTAATTTTCATTCTCGCCACTCCTTCCCGTGCCTTGCATGCTCCAGCTACAGAAGGTTCCCTGCTTCCGGAAATGTGGCGGGTTCTTTATACTGCCAGGGCCCCATCACATGCTGCCAGCTTTTACAAGGACATGCCTGTCTTCTTCGTGTGGTTTTGTTTTTTGTTTTTTTGAAAGAGAGAGGGAGCATGGGGTGGGGGTAGGGGCAGAGGGAGACAGGGGGAGAGGAAGAGTCTTTAAGCAGACTCCACACTGAACACAGAGCCTGTCAGGGCACTTGATCTCATGACCCTGAGATCATGACCTGAGCCAAAACCAAGAATCGGATGCTTAACTGACGGAACCCCCGAGGTGTCTCCACATGTGCAAATTCATGTTTGTTGTTTCAGCTTAGATAGACTTTAGGAGAATCTGTCCTAATACTTTAAATTTGGTTTGGTACCAAGTTCATGCCTTCCCTTTGCTCCCAATTCAAAGGACTAATCCCACTCTACTCGAATTGTCTGTTTCCTTGTCTTTGTCCTCTCACAGACTGTGAGCTCTGTGAAAACAGGGGTGTCGTCTACTTGCTCACCAGGGGGCAAACTATAGGCACTCATTAGAGTGTTTTATTCATTTCAATTATTCTCAGGAATTATGCTCTTCTGGAGGTAAAACTATTTGCTGAATGAACCAGAGGAATGGGAGCTAAACGTTTCTAACAGCATCTGCATCTAGAATGCTTGGATATGATGGTGAGGAACACGCCCCACAGTCCCTAAGTGGATTTGGTGGAGTTTACATTTGAACTTGGCCCTCTGTGTGGATCTTAAAATACGGAGAAGCAGACGGGAAGGTGATGATTTGGCTGTGGACCAGCAAGTTTCAGGGAAGGGACTCTACCTCCCACCTCTCCGAAGCCCTGCAGTGTAACAGAGAGGACAAGGTGAGGGGGCCCTTGCAAGTGCAGACACAGCGAGGCAGAACTCAGGACCGTGAGAAGAAACGAGATCTTGGGGAGAGAGGAGGAAAGCAATAGCGCGCTGACTGACGGAGAAATGCCAGGCACCATTTGCGATGCGTGTATGTGGTCTACTCTGAAGGTACCAAAAATATTTAAAGGGCTGAAACTTACTCTTTAATAGAAAATGAGAAAGAAAAACAAGGAGTATTACAAATGGAGCTGGGTTGTCTGTTCAGATGATGCAAACTCAGTTATATTCTCTTGAAGAAAAAGACAGAAGCGAATAAAGCACTAAAACTTAAAGAGCGTGTCCGGGCCTGCCATGCCCACTCCCAGCCCCAGCACCCAGGACTAAAAGGGTAATAGGAATTTACTGTTTTTTCAGCAGGTCTCAGCTCTGGAGTGCTTCCCGGAGTGTGAGATACTTTGCTGAGAGTCTAAGTTTTTTTTTTTTTCCCTCCCCTCCTTCTACTACCTATGCCAAAAAACACAATGATTTATTTTAACTTTGGAGGAAAAAACTAGGTGTGTTTGAAGAAAGGGGAGGGGGGGAGTATGCTGTCTCTAATAGGATACCCTGACATTTTGACTGTATTCAATTTTACCCCTTTATATAATCTCTTTGCAGTGAGCTTGCTTCACTGCACACTCATGCGGTATGCCAAGAATGCTCAGTGGCAAATGATTTTATATGAAAAATTTTTACTAGATTTGAGGTCATCATCTTCAAAGGTGGGAGTTTCCTTACAAAAAAGGTTAAAATAGGGATACGGTTTCCATTCTTTTTATTTATTTTTTAAGATTTTACTTATTTGTGAGAGAGAGAGCACAAGCAGGGGGAGCAGCAGGCAGAGGGAGAAGCAGACTCCCGCTGAGCAGGGTGGCCAATGCGGAGTTTGATCCCAGGACTCTGGGATCCTGACGTGGGCCGAAGGCACATGCTTAAACCTACTGAACCACCCAGGCACCCATAGTTTCCATTATACTTACTACAAGATTCTCCCAAGGGCCTCCAAAGAGCATTTTCCCTGACAAACTCTTGGATCAATTCTGTCATCCACATTGGTGAAGTTCTAGAATTTTTCTTTTTCGATCTTAACCTTGAGATCACCACCTGGCTCCACACCCTTGTTCTCCCATGGCTGGGGGGTTGCTTTGTATTTAGGATACAATATCTATTTACACTGCAGGCCACTTTAGGGATGTAGACTGAGGTAGGTTCATTCTGCAGTGGGAGAAACTCATTTCCCCTTCGGTACAGCAGTTGTTACCACAATTGGTGAAAGACACATATGTATATAAATTGGTTACCCTATAGTTTGTTTTCAGTTGTGCTTGTTAACGCTTAAAGAGAAAGAAAGAAGATAATCTAAAAGCACATATTTAAATCACGGACAATGGGCTTTGGAAAAAGAAAAATGATGACACACGGAGGTTTCTACATGGCAGGCAAGTGTTACAAGGTTCACATACACCATTACTAATCCTCTAAAGATCCCTGCGAGGAAGATATCACCATCCTCATCTTACAGATGAAAAACAGACAATGAGAGGTGAAGGAATTTTCCTAAGGTTACACACATCTGAAGTGTGCCTCAACGGGTGTTCAAAAGCCTTGTCTAACTCAAAAGGTCTGCATTCTTCCCATCCTGCCTTTCACCTTATCCAAGGAATGTCAATAAAATACAAACTCAGGTAGCCAATTATCCACTGTCTGATTATGCCTGTGACCTGTAGCTTCAGTCTTTCACTCCATTTCCAAGCTGCCCACGCCTTGGCCTGTGCTTGTGGATTACACAGAGGCCCCGGCTACAAATAGTGGAAGTCGTATCTGGGGATCTTAAAACTCATTCTGTGCAGAACCTCAGAAAAGTCATATGAAACTGAGGACAATCTATGATAGGCCTAGGTGACATACCCAGGGCTTGTGTGTCAGCATTCTAGATTTAGGACGAAGGAAATCAAATACAATGATGATAGGTAAGTAAAAGCCAAAACAAGCACCTTAAAAAAAATCAGTTTGGAGTTCATTAATTTGGAATTCATGCAGTGAACTAAAATTGATGTTTTGCTAGCTTGAAAGTAACATAGAAGCATGTTTTATTCAAACCAAAATATGTAAATAAGTATGTTTCTTTTTTTTAATTCCATAAGAATTTAAAAAATCAACTTTGTGTACAAATGCAAGATAGAAAGAATAAAGCCATTAATTCCCATTAGTTGATGTTCTTGTAAAAACTGTATCAATTAGATAATTAAGGTAACTAGGAAGGTATATTTTTTAAATTACTTTTGTACATTTAATTAGTAACTCCTTCCTGAAAGTAAGCAAATGTGTTGTGTGTGATTTTATACAAAGGTTCGTTCATTTCAGCCAAAGAAATACAGCCTGTTTAGGGAGTCTCATTATTGAGTTTAAAACTTTACATTTAAGGAAATATTCACATTAAACTAAATGCAAAAATGCCTTTATTTTTATCTTAAAAAGAAAATCTTTTAAAAATCTATATGCAAATTCTCAGCCTTTGTTTATGTACAGAGGAGAATTTACACATAAACGCCTTTGCCAGAAATGACCCCTACCTCTGTTGACATTATTGACTCATTATCCATGTAATTCTAAGACGCTGAATGTTTTCACTGTTGTATTTTCAGATTTTCTTCTTTTTATTCCATGGATTTGTGTACAGGTTTATGATTTGTAACAATCTTTATGGATGGAAAACAAGAAATATGTTTTTATTACTATGCTAGCATAATATAGTTTTAAAATTAATTCATACAGTTGATGCAGTTTTTCTATAGACACGCCCCCTCCCAAAAGATTTACTTTCTGAATCTGAAACAGACATATACAATTAAAAATTAAAAAAAAATAAATGAGTGGAGAAAGCATTGAAGAAAGAAGACCAGTGCCCACAGTCTGAAACTGTAGGTGCACTGAAAGAATGCTCAAAAATATGGGCATAGTGTTCTCATACTTAAAAAATAATAATAATTATGGACATACTCTGTGGTATTGTACTCGAAGTTTCGACCATCTACTTATTTGTTAGTGCAGACCCTGAGTGAATGAATACCCACTAGAACAATAATGTATTGCTACTGTGAAAATTATTTGATTGAAATCAATGAAATGTGATATATTTTATTTATTTAATTTTCTTTGAAAGAGGGAAGAAGAGAGAAAACACCTGAGCAGGGCAGAGGGGTAGAGGGAGAAGGAGAGAACTGTAAGCAGGCTGCACGCCCAGCACAGAGCCTGACCCAGGGCTCAACCTTGGAACTCTGAGATTTATGTCCTGAGCTGAAATCAAGAGTTGGACACTTAACTGACTGAGGCACCCAGGCGGCCCTGAAATGTGATATATATATATATATGTTTTTTAAAAGACATTCAAGTAGTCTACCAAAAAAAAAAAATCTATAATAAAGTTTAATTTGTAAATGTCCAGCATAGCATTTAGTTGCATTTTTTGTTAAGGCTGACGAGGATCAAAATGAATTCAGTAATGTAAACACAGATGAGTGGTACCTTACCCAGAACGGACAATCGTGCCAAAGATTACCGTGTTACTCATGTGTTAGGAAAGAAACTTCTCACAAAGAGGTAGATACAGGTAGAGGAGACTGGCCAAATTAGTCTTAATACGTGATGTATTCATGTAACAGAACACATTTAATAAAATCTATTCTTATTTGGATTTCTGGGCAGTATTAAATTATATACTGGAGAGAAATCGAGTACTATTTGCTTTTGCTCATAATCTTTGTACATCTTGACACAGACATAAAAATGGCGTATTTTTCAAAAGCTCCTCGTGTGGATGCGGTTTTTACTATGTGTTTACCTCCAGTGGGCCTGCCCTGCTTAACATGAAAATTCTTCCACATTTCCCCCCAGACACTTTTATGGTATTGGCCAGACTAGTTCCTCTTACTATCCAGAGAAAAATATCAAAATTGCTGGAGTCTGCACTCACTATCCAAACGGCTTCTGTTACCTGCAAAAACACACTCACTTGATTTATTACAAGACAAATCAAATGAAATCTCTAGATATCCTTCAGCTCCAACACATTATAAAAAGTCTACTATCCTATTGTAGCACTACCATTTCTGTTGCTCTAGGCATAAAATAAATACCACCATGCTATTATATTTGACTCACAATCTTACAATGATCACAATGGTGGGTGGTTGGATTTTGTGCTAGAGAGTGATAAATTTGTTTATAAAACTAAATTTAAAGTTCCCTTGGAATCAAACTGTACAGAAAAGATAGCAACTTAGCAGTTCATAACAAGACCTACCAGAGGTTCAGGGCTGTTGCTTTCATAATGGAAGAGAAATCCTATTAATGAAGCATCAACTTGTATGCTAATGTCAAAAAAAAAAAAAAAGTGGGACGCTTGCTGAAAGAGCATCATTTTTTCCAAAGTAGCTATTGACACCAGACTTCTACAGACTGACTCAAGTTCTCATCTCCCCTCTATCTCAGGGGTATGACAAGTCAATAAAATTAAAAGGTCAAAATGAACCCATTCCTGAGTCTTCAGAAGCTAAGCAGGAGAGAACACGGGTAGCTTCCTTCAAAGTCTGTTCAAAAATGTGACCTTTTCAACAAGGCTACCACAATCTGATTCGAAATCCTGATTCCTCCAAATCTGCCCTTTTACTGTCTTTCACGGCACTTACCCAGCCTCTGGAATTGTACAATTAACTTTCTATTACTAATTTATATCCAATCTGTTTTTCCGTCTCCTCCCATTAGAAGGTAAACACCACGAGGGCAGAAACATCTGAATTGTGTGCAAAGGGACCCACGTGCCTAGGACAGTGCCTGGAACAGCTGGCACTCCATAAAAATCAGCTGAATGAAGTTAATGGTGATTTATGCCCAGAAATTAAGCCAGAGTATAAACATTTAAGATACGCCAATGGCATAAAAAAAACCCAACTGGGATTCTAATAAAGATCATATTTACCTCCTGTATACAGGATTATAATTTTAAATCCAGCACACGCTCATAAATTCAATTTTGACTTTTGGGTTTACAGTTGTCTATATAAAATCCTCCAGAGCAGACTCTAATTCCTACAAGCCTTCAATCAAAGTTCACCCAAAGTTACAAGAATTGTAATAAACAGATTAACATTTATATTCCATTCTGTGTGCCTGCTTTTCTCTCTGCTTTACGTGTAAGACTTTTTGTTCTGCCATCAATTTATGGAAAAATGATGACAGTCTTATAAAGGTCTGTTTATTCAAACTGCCTCTACAAAGCAGTCTTTAGACAGCATATGAGATTCGGCACAAAGGAGGGCAGGATAGTACTTAATGCTCAAGCTGGAAATGTGAAATATATAGAAAGATTTATTATTAGTTTCCTCTTATGCCTCACAACCAGACAGAACAAGTCACAAATTGTCTGAATAGCCACAAGATGAATTTTGCTCTTCTATTGGCTTAAGCTGTGAAGTGTTTTAGTAGTTTTTTAAACACCAAAGCTTTCTCTCCACTCCCTCCCCTACAAACACACAGACACGTTATTTGGCTTCATTACTTTCCTTTTTTAAAAAGCCAGGTCTCACTAAAGATAAAATTTATGCAGAAAAATGTACTAAGTGCCTGACATATGGTTTTAACATACTTTTGGGAAAATACTTTTAAATGCAGAAAGGAGTAGAACAGAAAATGTCACTACGCTATTTTTTGGTGGCGAAAATGTGGCTTTGGAAGAGTACCTTCACAAAATGAAGAGAAAAAATTAAATACTTGTAAGCAAGGCTCAAAGTCCTCAACTATCAAAGTTTTGCTAAGTTAACAGCTTGGTCTGTTTTAATTTCTTGAACATTAAGTCCAAGGATAAAAAGCATGCAATATTACGCTAAGAATGTAGAGCAAATAATACTGTGGACCTCTTTAGCAATATTTACCTTACAGTTTCAAGGCAAATACCATTATTCCCAATGGCTTTGAAAACAGTGGGAAAAACAAATGAGGCTTGAGGTGGACCAGGCTGCTTATACTCTACTCTTTCCATCTTCTTACACACGCTGTGGGAGCCAAGGCACTGCTTCCTTAGTATAGAATTTCTACCATCACGAACAGTTAACAGTTAATTCAGGAGCAATCCAAAATTTCTAAAATTTGAATCTACTGCTTGGTTACCTCTTTTAGATGAAAAACTGCTGCATAATCTAATTTAGCTTCTAAGTATTTCAAACAGAGGTTGAAAAAATTAGCAGAAGCCTACTCACATGCGAACATTTCGTTTTTCTCTTGTTAGTATTTTCAGTTAACTACGTAAACAAGACAGACAACAGGCCCAAAATAGTCACTTATGCTAAGCCCACATCACCAAATCAAGACTTTATACCGAACCTAATTATTTGCAACCTCTCCAAGGAGTGGACTCTTACACCAGTCAATCCAGAATTACCTGTTCAGCACCAGTGTAATCTGCCTGAGAGACCCCTGCCGTCCCCCAAAGGAAGGTGACCATGCCTGAAACAATCCACACTTTTCTAGCAACTTCTTTGTCCTGCTCCTTCTGCCTATAAAAGTCTTCCGTTTTCTACAGCTCTTTGGAGTTGTATCAGCTAGATGGGATGCTGCCCAATTCATGGAATCATTGAACAAAGTAAGATCTTAAAGACTTATTTGTTGAATTTTGTTTTTTAACAGATTTTGTGGCTGTGATAGGATCTGAAGGAAACTTCTGACACCTCTGGGGATGATGAGAAACACAGATATCTGGGGATATTTGTGAACCCTTCGAGTTCTCTGTTTCTCTTGTTGTTTCTGAGGGCCACGGGTAAGCTCCCCTGGTTCTCAGCTCTGCTCTGTTTGCATCAAACTCCTGATCTAATTGGCTTTCCAATCCAGGACTTAGCGTGTTAGCTAGATCTGGCAGACGGTTCTACCCCGAACTCTAGCCCTGGCCCTTACTTAGTCCAGTCTCCCATTCTTGGGGTCTACTGGTTCTGTCCACAGCTCTCCCTTGGGAATGGCTGGTGGGTACAATTAATGCCTTTTCTTTTTTTGGCCAGTCTGCCATCACATCTCTTTGCTTACTACTGGTGTATTAACATGTACATGCTTTCCTGGTTTCTCAGAAGCCAAAAAGCCGCAAATTTGGTGGACACAGATGGGTACTTAATAGCTGTTAGCATGCTCAACACCTAACTCTAAGACTCATGTTAGGATAGGTTGGTCGTGGGATGGGTTAGATTGACCCCAGGTCACCTGTGAACCTCAAGAAAATTTCTTGCACAGGGAGGTATGCTGTAAAACACCACACAATCCTCAACCCAGTGGCACAGTCCTCTGAAGTATGAATTTGGCTCAGGAAGACTCAATGGCTTAGCTAAAGAAATGAGATTCTTAAATTACAAATGAGCTGAGTGTGCCACATCCTAGCACATCTGCTTATTCTAGGTCTAAAGAACTACAGCCCGGGAAGCAATAGACAGCTACAAAAATGACAACTTTTACTAAAGACAATCCAGAATTACAATGGCCATTATGGGGGTGCATTCCAGTTAGACGAAACCGTTCATTTAGGAAGTGCACTTGAAAGCAAAGGTTCCCAAATCAAAAAAACAGAATGGGTATGCCTATTTTAATTAGTATGGAGAAGCTTCCAAAAAGCTTCAAGATGCCAAAATAGGTTCATTGAAAGATTCATAGCAAAAGACTAATGAAGAATTAAAGACACAGAGGTCCCTACAACAAAAGACAGACTGACATAAGGCCTACTGTTACCCTCTACCCTCTTTTACCTCATTACTCATGTTCTACTAACTCTCTATCTGAATTGCCTTTCTACCCTGAAGAGACTATTATACAATTATATTTTAAAATACCGCCCCCCAAGGCTGCAGGAAATCCTCCTCAGGCATCTTTCACTCCTTGTTCAAAGACCAAACCAACGTAATGCCCACAGTTGAAGAACTTCCTACATTCAAGGAGAAACCCCAAAAGTTTTCTGAAGAATTGAGTCCTTATCACGGCCTGTGACCCCAGGCTGCCAGATCTTTGGGCACATTTTGGTGGGACCAGATGAAACCCAAAAGTGGACATGAGAAGCTGAATGGCCCAACCCCAAGGCTGATATTTGAGATCTTCATCAGGGTCCCATTATGGACCAGAAAAAAATGCAAAATAGCAACGAATGCTTTAAAAGCCATTCCCAGAGTCTTTATTGCCCACATCGACTGGTCTATGATCCCAACATGCCAACAAGATGAATCTGACAGGCTCTAAAGCCCATGTGCAAGCTCTCTTCCTATGGCTTCTAGGTTGCACACAATAAATGAGGCCACCCAACCTGCTCTAGTTGCGCTATTCGTAAATGGATTATCTTCTGTGATTAGGGGACTAATAAATAGACATAAACAGGCTGGGAGGCCACTGATTTGATTGAACTTGTGACCCTAACTCATAATGACTTTGAAACAAGACCAAAATCAAAAGTCCACCAAGTTATTAGCCTTACAGCTACAAAAGCTATGAGCTAGGCACCCAAAATAATACCTGGACCACCCCTCCCCCCACCGGCCTGCCCATTACACCATCTTAGGAGTCGGTCATCAAAACACTGGACCAGGGCACCTGGGTGGCTCAGTTGGTTCAAGTGTCTGCCTTCAGCTTAGGTCATGATCCTGGGGTCCCTGGATTGAGTCCCACAAATGTTAGGCTCCCTGCTCAGTGGGGAGTCTGCTTCTCCCTCTCCCTCTGCCCCTTCTCCCTACTCATGTGCTAGTGCTTTCTCTCTCAAATAAACAAAAATCTCAAAAGAAAAACAAACAAACAAAAACACTGGTAACGAGATGGGATGGGGAAGGAGACAAACCATAGGAGACTCCTAATCTCACAAAACAAACTGAGGGTTACTGGGGGGTGGGAGGGTAGGGATAGGGTGGATGGGTTATGGACATTGGGGAGGGTTTGTGCTATGGTGAGTGCTGTGAAAGGCATAAGCCTGATGATTCACAGTCCTGTACCCCTGGGGCAAAGAATAAAAGAATAAAAAAATAAAAATAAAAATAAAAAATAAAAAAACCAACACTGATCCAAGCAGGGGTCAATGTCTCATTTTTATACAACTAGGGCACTGGGGAAAACACTGTCATCAAAGGCCTTATGCAAATCCTTCATCACCAACACAAACGCTTCCCTATCTGCCCCCAAATGGCCCCTCTCAGAGTTGACTCTGAGGGATCCTCTGGTAAACTGCTACCAGTAATTCCCCCCTAAACAACCAAGGGGAAGACTAAAGTAATATCGATGGAAAACCTTACCAGATTCTGGCAGATATGGGAGCAACATTCTCTACTTTAAATCCAGCTCTCATAGGACAACAAATCCCTTGGAGTGAAAAATAAGTTTCTATAGTGGGGGGGATCTAAAAAAAAAAAATGGAGAATTTCTAGCTCAACCTGTAGTACAGACGACTCTGGGAACGTTTACTGAAAAAGTTTTCATGTGGAGGTTTGTTGGTTTGTTTTCTTTTGTTTTGTTTGCTATGTAATATAGTACCAGTTATCCTGTTAGGTAGAGATCTTCTTTCTAAAATTGAAAGGGCTAATATTTTGCCTCTAATGGAAACCTCACTCCAATGGAAACCTCACCTCACAATGGAAACTCCTGACCAACCTGAACTGATCTTTTATGTATCTTATAACTTGTCCATGATACAGAAGAAAAGCCATTACAGCAAAAGAGCCCTGATTTATCTGAGGTGCCTGAAAATCTGTGGGCTACTTCTAATACTGACATTGAGAGAACAGAGTGTAAAGCATATAAAACTTCAGACAGACATAACTAAACCTCTTCCTAAATTGCCTCCATATCCACTAAAGCCTAAGGGCATGCAAGACCTCACACCAACAGGCCTTAATCGCTCAGGTGCTACTCATTCCCTGGCCCAGGCCCGTAACTGCCAGACTGGAAGCCTGAGGGGTGGGGTTGGCAATTTGTCCAGGACTTGAGAGCTATTAATAAGATTGCTCAAAACCTGACAACTTTTGTCACAAGTTTCACCAGAGTCAAGATAGGTTCACTGCTATGTTCAGCCTTCTATAGCATCCCTGGAGACCCCAACAGCCAACATCTATTTGCCTTGACTTGGAACAGTCAACACTATACCTGGACAGTCATCTCTCACAGGCTCCACTATCTCCAAAAAAGTAAACTAATCCAACAATGTCCTAGGCCCACAACTAGGCAACAATTTCATGCATTCCTAGGCCTACCTGGCTACTGCAGACTCTGGGATCCTAATTTTCCTCAACTGACTTCCCAATCTATGAACTTACTAAAATTTCAGTCCCTGAATCCTTCCTTGGGCAGATAAACACAAATAGACCTTTATAAGACTAAAACAAGCCCAGAAAGAACTGCCTGTCCCAGGGCTACCTAACTGTTCAAAACATTTCGCCTTATTTATGCATGAAAGAGAAAACCAAGCCCTGCGAATCATCATTCAAGAACAGGGCAGTGAACACAGACCTACTGCCTCTCAGAGCATCCAGCTTGACTCAGTTATCTGCAGCCATGTCAACTGTCTTACAGCCACACAGTTAATAGAAGCTTCCACAGATTTAACCCTAGGAAATGACATTTATTTACAAATTCTGTAAGTTGTCCAGTCTTAATTCTGAACTGACTCAGTTTTTCTCTGCAAGCAGGCTCACTTCCTGTAAGATCCTTCTGCTTTTGCCACCCCATCTGCATCTTCAATGTTGCAATGCTCTCAATCCTGCTGTGTTACTACCCCTGCCTGATGAGGGTGAGCCCCATGACTATGAGGTACCCCATTTTGTGACATGTCCTGATTTAGGAGCTACCTCCTTTGACTAATCCTGATTTAATTTTGTCTGCTGATGGCTCATCCTGTAAAAAAGAGAAAGGGAACTTCCAGGTTGACAACACTGTTACTACCCAATATGAAGTACTTGGAAGAGGAAACTTCCCACAAGCTAAATTGGCCCAACAAAAGAGCTCTGTGCCCTCACCCAAATACACCACTTATCGAAAGGACAGACTGTTCATATTCCTATAGATAGCCAGAATGCCTTTGGGATCATTCATGATCTGAGGATGTTACAGAAACAAAGTAGTTTTCTTATGTCCACTGGGACCCCAATCAAAAATGAACAAGTACAAGGCCTTCCTTCTGTGCTCTTACCTTCTGATACTGCTGTCATCAAAACTGAGGCCCACATTAAAAACGGAAGCTAGTATCAGAGAAATGCCCTGACTTTCATGGAATGGCAGCACAACTGAATCTATCAAGGTTGTGGCACATGTGGATAAAGTCCACTTTGCTTTTGCAAAAACAAAACAAAAACCTCTTGTTGTCAGACTTTTGCCTTCATGATGTCTATAACATGACAACAATGTGCTCCTGAATCAGAGAAATTAAGATGAGCAAACGATGGTTATAAATTCAATGAATAGTTGGGGCGATGGGAAAATCAAGATGGCTACTGGGTCCTTCCTTGTTCCCTGGCATAACCCATTTTTCAGTTTTTGCATTCCTTTACTGACCATGGTGCAATGAAGATGATTCAAATTATGAACTGACCGACCTTGGTGGGGACCTGGTGACTGGGTGTTCCAGAAATGTCATCAGAGAAACACAACTCCCTAACCCTGTTGGAAGGGACCTTACCAAAGGCTCCTGACTACTGACACTGCTGTGAAGCTAGAAAGCACTTAACATTGGTTACAAATCTCACAGTCAGAGAAGGCTCCACCTGACATCTGGTCCTGTATAGATGCTGGAGACTTCCAAATCAAAAAGATGAGGAAAAGGAGGTGACATCATTGTAGACTGCTTCCACCCAAGATGCTAGATCAAGACTTCATACTTTGACTAAACATGAAACCCTCTCTTCTCTTTCTTTCCTTTATCACTGGCCTGGAAGAGTAGCACCATCAGCTGTATCTTCCAGGCCATTGCTAAGGGGGCAACCCTTTGTTTTGATGGATTTTGTCATCAAAAACTCTGATCTGCCCATGACGCTAGAGATCCCCTGGTCCTCTCTGTGACCAATTTCTCTTGTACTCCGGATACCACATAAGCTACAACCAGGCCCCCTTAGAAGGCACAGGGTCTGACTTTTAGAGCCAGAACATCCAGTGCCTTGTTTTTTTCCACCTTTCTACAGTTATAACCATACTTCCCAATTAGACACAAATACCTATGCAAATCATAGTACATTTGCACCTCCACGTTCTTATTATCTCAATCAGATCTGCCCCCCCATCACGGAAAGATCCCAACAGCAGCGCCCATCTTTGCAGGGATTTTGGAACAACTTTTTGTTTCAGGCTAGATTTACTTCCCCAGTGCACTGAAAACCTAACTGACCCCTGGCTTCAAAGGACAAATGCAACAGTCGCTGCAAGTGAATACACTCACAGTGCCCCTTAGCAGAAGCGGCATGTGCCCCAGAAGGTTTATCCTCATCTTTGGTTATCATCCTCCCTGGGCCTACGAATCCTCAGATGGTTGACACAGAACCAGGCAATGACTCTCAGGCTATCTGACTGTGCCCCTGACTGTTCACAAACAACCAGAGATGCCTCACTGGTCAGGACCCCTGAATGTACACTGTCGAGTTAGGAAGGACCTACCAGGAGGCTTTCATGATTTAGGATTCATGTCCTCTGACAGGTCCCTGCTTTCCTGGTAGGGAGTGTGTACAAAGGGGGCCACGATCAGGAATCTCACCCTAACTCCTGAAAGTACTGCAGGATCTTCAGCAGAAGTGATGGGCACCCAACAGGAAGCCTCAGACTCTCTGGCCAAACTTGCTTCTGATGAGAGGACAGCCCCGAGCATCTTTTAGCTGAACAAGGAGGTGTCTGTGCTGGGGCCAACACCACTTGCTGCACTTGGGTGACACTTCTGGGGAAGCCGAAACTCAGCTGTGCAGGATCAGCAAAGAAGCCACTTGGCTCAAGGAAGTGACCCCTTCGACAGGGTCATCTTGGCTTATTTGATTTTGATGGGTTTGTGTCTTAGGGAGCATGGCTCCAAAGTGCACTCCAGACACCGGGAGTTGTCCTGCTTATGCTGATCACAGTAATCTCCCTGGTGATTCTCTCGAAGGTTTTAAATGCATGTTCGCAGCCGCTAACCAACAAGGAAGTGTTCTCCCTCAGACCAGAACGTTAGAAAAGAAACAAAGACAATGACCAACTTTTAAAAAAATGTGAACCTGAAGTCATGACCTGTCAATAGCACAGAGACTTGGGGAAAAATGTCACGACCTGTCATTACCACACATAGGATCGAGCAAAATCTGACAGCGTCAGCTCGGAGTGGGGCTAGTGCCCTAAATTTGGATCACATCCCTCAGTTAAGCTGAGAGTCTGATCAAAAGAGGGTAAATGGCCCATGTCACCAAACCAATTAGTTTCCACTACTTCCAGGAGTGGACTTTTTTTTTTTTTAAGATTTCCTTGGGCGCCTGGGTGGCTCAGTGGGTTAAAGCCGCTGCCTTCGGCTCAGGTCATGACCCAGGGTCCTGGGATCGAGGCCCGCATCGGGCTCTCTGCTCAGCAGGGAGCCTGCTTCCTCCTCTCTCCTCTCTCTCTGCCTGCCTCTCTGCCTACTTGTGATCTCTCTCTCTGTGTCAAATGAATAAATAAAATCTTTAAAAAAAAAAAAAAAAAAAAAAAAAAGATTTCCTTACCTCCCCCTCCCCCATATTTGCAAAAGAGAGAGAGAGAATATGAATGTGTGTGAATGGGGGGAGAGCAGAGGGGGAGGGAGAAGGAGAGGAAAAGAATCTCAAGCAGACTCCATGCTGAGCATGGAGCCCAACACAGGGCTTGATCCCATGACCCCCAAGATCATGACCTGAGCTGAAACCAAGAGTCAGTTGCTTAACTAACTGAACCACCCAGCGCCCCTGCCCCCCCACCTCCAGGAGCAGACTCTTAACCTAGTCAACCTGGAATTACCTGGTCAGCTCCACCTGCCTGATGGATCCCCGAGGTCCCCTAAAGGGAGGTGACCTCACCACAAACAATCAACTCTTTACCAGTAACTTCCTTCCCATCCCCTCTGCCTATAAAAGTCTTTCATTTTGTGCAGCTCTTTGGAGTTCCTTTCTATCTGCTAGCTGGGATGCTGCCCAATCCATGAATCACTGAATAAAGCCAGTAAAGTATTTAAAACTTAGTTCAATTTTGTTTTTTTAACAAGATGGAAGAGCGACTTTTTATTAAAACCTTGCTAGGTGCCAGGAATTGGTCTAAGTATTTGCAAATATCATTTCATTTAGCCCTCAAACAAACCCAGAAAGCAGGTGCTCTTATGATCCCTGTTTCTCGGAAGAAGAAACTGAGGGCCAGAGAAAATCTGAAACGTGTAGGTATCACATGGCTCCCAAAGAGCAGAACAGGAGTAGACTGCAGCCTGTCCTTCCCCAAAGGCCCGTTTATCACCATTTACACTCTCCCACTTCACAGGATATAACAAATAGAGATTTTTCCAGACAATAAACACTGAACTCCTGATACTTCAGCTATGCCATATATAAGCAGGAAGATTTTCTGAGCAATGGCCACACAGAAAAAGGTGAATAACAGGAAACAGTTTTGAAGAAGGACCGTTACATACAATGATCTTGGCTCTCACTGGTTGTACTATGGAATGCCACACTCCACAAAAGGCCACAACAAGGGTAAGGGTAGGAGTAAATAATTAAAATTACATTATACCACCAATTGCTCCAAAATGGGGAAATAAAGTGTAAGGAGCTAAAGAATTTCAAATAGAATTATTTTTTTCCTATAGGAATTTCAGAATAGTCTAAAAATACTAATAAATTAGCTGCTCACAACAGAAAAGCCAAGCCTAAAATATTGCTGTGCAAAACCTGAATAGTATATTAAAACAAAACCCAAAAATTTTAAAACCATCCTTACAGCACATGCATGACAAAGCACAAAACTGATACAAGAAGAAAATCAAAATAAATTGCACCCAGCTCACAACCACTGACAAAGTAAGGTGATGGCAGCGGACCCCGTTCAAACACAGCGACGTGGCCCCCCCTCCACGTGCAGACGGGAGCACCCACGACACCTGCACGTCAGAACCGGTGTCGACAGGTGAAAAGCAAAATGCACTCTCTAATCAAGCTGGGCCTGCAGCAGCAGCGGCAGCATCTGGAAACTTGCTAGAAACGCAGTATCTCTGCCCTGCCTCAGGCTACTGATCAGAAACTGTGCAGGAACAAAAACCCCAGATGACTGGAATGGTGTTAAGAAGCCCCTGGAGAAAGAGCTGGAGGCCAAGGGGAGAGGAAGGGCTCCTCCCTCTGAATATTCTGAGATTGCCTCCGTCTATACCATCAAGAAACTCCTGAGAGGCTGGGGTGCCTGGTTGATTAAGCATCCGACTCTTTTGATTTCGGCTCAGGTCATGACCTCAGGGTCGCGGGATCAAGCCCCGAGTCGAGCTTCGTGCTCAAAGGGGAGTCTGCTTGAGATTCTTTCTCTCCCTCTGCGCCCTCCCTTGCCCCCCACCACTTTCTCTCTCTCTAAAATAAGTGATTTTTTTAAAAACTACCCCAAAGCCTAAAACAAACAAAAACAAAACAAAAAAACAAACCTCCTGGGAGGCAATCTCTGAAATGTGAAGAGAGAGTGCACAGTAAGATCAAGCCCAGAGCCCTTCCGTGGTGGCTGGGACAGTTACCCCAGATGGGCTACCGAACATGGGACTAGAACTGAAGGGGAAAACCCAGGAAAAGCAACCCAGGATACTTTAGGAATAGTTGGCAAATTTTAAGGCAAGGGAAGGTGAAATGGGAACACCGTGTGCTATGAGGGGCTCTGTCCGCACAGCCGGCTGACCTGACCCAGGGAGGCCCACAGACGAAAGATCCAGCTCGAGGCCCTGAAGGTGGGAGGGATTTACGTGAATAGGGGATGCTTTTGGTAGGCTCAGATCTCAACTTTCACAAAATATGGAGGTATTTGGTAGGAAACTGAATGGATGGGCCCTAAATCAAAGAGAAAAAAATGAAAAGTAGGATATTTAGATCCAGCCAATGGTGTTGGCACAGCCCTGATTTTACAGAGTGGAAGCAATATTCCACAGTGAGATAAGAAAGAAGTAAAGGAGGATTTTAACTACCTCTGCTTTGACCTCGGTCTCTCTTATATTCTTCCCAGCTTCTCTCTCAACTCCGCTTCGAAAAGGACCCCGTGGGCAAAGCATCCCGTGATGGGAACCCAAACTCCCCCCTCAAGCAATAAGGATGCCCTGAGCCAGCAAGACCCCACGTGAGTGGCCCCAAGACAATGATGGCCTGACCTTCACTGCCCACCTGCAGGTACCCACCAACCCGGGTCCCACACTTTCCTCACATACACCTACAAGTATTTTCAGTGCTTTGGAGACAGTTTCTGAGACGCGAGTCCGCTGTCTTCTGGCATTGGCCTTGCTCAGATCAATTCCTTTCTTGTTTCACCACCTCTGGTCTCTCTGCCTGTGGATTTTGTTAACAGTGAGTGGCTGCACCTGGCCTGTCTGGGACCCCCAGAGCCCGGTGCCCACAGTTTTGGCGAGCCAGCCAGGAGCTGTACTTCTGACTGGTCCAGCCCCTGCGGGCCTCCCTGGGATGGAGCACTTGGCCACAGGCTCACCGCAGGTCTAGTTCCTGAGCCGGTCCGAGGGCTCAGGGGCTGCAGCCGGTCCGAGTCCGCCACTCCTGGCTAGTCGATCCCGGGCGGGGAGGACAGGAAGGAAGTCCTTTGCGGCTGCCAAAACCTGTTTCATTTCGAGGACTGACGGACTTTCTTTCTTTCCCTGAACTGGACTCAAAAGCCTTAACCGCATTTGGTGAAACAGAGAAATGACTAAGAAGCAATAGCAGACCCGAGATATGGCTCCTGGTAAGTCTTCCTGATAAATGCACATCGCATCCTGCCCTTATCCTTCTCTGGTTCCCTGCTGTTGGGTGCTTGTGAACGTCATAACCCTTCGCTCAGGCTTGTGTAGCATGAGTCGTGACACAGGTCCCTATAATTTGTGAAGGTATCACTGGAAAAAGGAGATGAGAGGTAAACAGGAAGCCAGGGGTCACATCTGGGGAGATCACTGTTGAGAGTTTCTGTGTACAAGACAGGGAATGCTAACTCTTGTCCCTCCCAGAGCCCCCTAGAGAAAATATTGGCTGACCAGTCTCCTTTTACTTATAAACCTATGACTAAGAAGAAGGAAATGAATTTTCACTGTAACACCACCTGACATATGAGTATGTTACGCTCACAGGAAAGATGGCCACTGAATGGCTCTCAGATTCCTTCCTCCGATTTCACTGCCTCCAAACAGGAGGTTTGGGCTTGGCTCTCTTAGCTTGTCGAGGAAGCCGTGTGGTTTAGTCAGTGAATACCCCCCACTTTTGGGGAAGAACACATGCTAACAGGTACTCTAGGCTTCATGTAGTCACGGCTGTGTTGCTTCTGTGTTCTTTCTGAACTTTTGCCTAGGAAGATGGCAAATATTCTCTCTGTTCCCAAAGGAAGCCCATGAGAACATATTGGGAATTTACAGTGCAGAGCGCTGAAAAGCAACTGGAGAGAAAGGCTCTTTTGCAGGAGAGAGAGATAGGACATAGAGATAAAGTAATGGTAGTTCAAACTTTAAGTTCACCTTCAGCCTTGCTGGCGGTACCCTTACACCTCCGCCTCTGCCTCTGCCTTCCCCTCCTCCTGTCTCTGCAGCCTCACCTGGGTGGTCCACATGGGTGGCTCCTATCCCACCCTTGGTGCCACCAGAGCCACTTGCTCCTGCTCCTCCTGCCCTCACCAGTGAGAAGCAAAGAGCACCCTTAGCTGTTGAGCCACCTCCTCAGGAGGTTCAGAGGGAAGCACCTCCCAAGTCAACACGAAAGGGTCCTGAGGTCCCCCCGGACTTACGCTGCCCACTTCAGATCCTTCCACAGGAGCCTCAAGTAACACTGACCGGGGGGAACAAATTGATTAACTTTTTAGTGGACTTAGATGCAACATACTGGGTATTAAAGCTATTTCAAGATTGTCAGCTTAATTAAAATAGACAGGTCTTTAGAGTTATCAGCATTAAATATAAAACTTGTATTCTACCAAGGTTTACTAAAGGTCACATTCTATACCAATGTTTACTAAAGGTTATCTCTACTGCAATCTGTCAGCAAAAAGAGGACTTAAAACGATGGTTAATTTGATCTGTCTCATGAAGTTTTCATGGGTAACTGTTAAGAGCAAGTAGGTTGAATTTAAAAAAAAAAGGTGTATAGCTTTCAGAATCTTTGTTAACCTAAAACTTTGAAGTTTTGCTCAGTTAAATGATATGTTGGTTGAACTCAATGGATATCTATGTCTTTTCCAAATAAGATAAAGTCCTGAAAGCTTCATTACTGAACATAGGTTTATCTGCTTTGGGCTTTTTATGATAGAGAAACTAAAGATAAATTTGGGTCTGCCAGCAAACATATTTTATGCTTAGTCAAAAGACTGTATTATGGAAAATCAGGTTTCCAGAAATTGTGAAATATATTCATAAATTTATAATCTAAAGAATTCTAATGTAGCAGCTCACAATTGCTTACTACCTAGTTTTTACTAGAAATTAAGGTTTCTAAGCATTAAGAAGTCTGATAAATGTAATTGAGACTTGGAAATAAGAGAAACTACTCTGTATGCAAGGAAAATAAGATGTATTTTTGATAAGAAAGGTACGAGGAATGGGAATACATTTTTGTTGAAGAAAAGAGAAACTAATTTTGTCTTAAAATGGTACTGGTTAGAGAGAAGGCTTTGGACAACAACTGAATGAAAAAGGAAGTTGTAGAAAGTTTGTGAAGGGGAATCTGGAAAAGAAGTTTATGCATGGTCAGGACTAACAATGGAATGAATGAGTTTTAAAAGTAGGGGTGCATGGGTGGCTCAGTCATTAAGTGTCTGCCTTAGGCTCAGGTCATGATCCCAGGATTCAGGGATCAAGCCCCGCATCAGGCTCCCTGATCATCGGGAAGCCTGCTTTTCCCTCTCCCTCTCCCACTCCCCCTGCTTGTGTTCCCTCTCTCACTGTGTCTCCCTCTGTCAAATAAATAAAATCTTTAAAAAAAAAAAAGTTCACTCATATAAGACTGACATTTAGCTGTTAAACAGAAAGTTTTCTTGGATTGTTGGTCTGCTCTGTAAGAAATTTTAAACAAAGTTCTTGTTTTTTTAATCTGCTTAGAAAACCGAAGTTTCTGTGTCTTGTCTTTTTTAGGTCTCTGATTACTTAAGAAAGTTAAAGCTTCTCAATATTAAAGGAGCTAAGTTTTGCTCACAACTATATAAACTTCTCATTACCTACTTGATTAAATAGATAATGAAACACTGTTTTATAATGATGTATCTTATATGTAAGATAGGATACATAATTATATGTCCCTAAAGTTTTAATATGTCCTGGCATGTGGCTGGAATGGCAAGATCGCTCCTCAAAAGTCAGAGCTTACCCTACTCCATGGGGTTAGCTGTGGAAATAAGGCCCTCCCTTCCTTATGATGGGACTGGACAATGCAGTTATGACACCTGTATCTCCTGGGAGGTCTGCCACTTGCCAGTGACTCCTCATAATTGTGATACTGTTAAAGCTAGACATTGGGAAGAGAGGGTTTCTTGATGATTTTATCCCTTGCCACATATATGTCCCAGAAACCATCTCTGTTGATGCCAACCATACAGTGGCCATCTTTAATCAAACTCGGTATGCAGTCACTCTCCTAAATGATGAAACCACACGAATTCAAAAAGTAATCTTTCAAAACCAGATGGCCCTGGATATTTTGATTGCAGCCCAAGGAGGAACCTGTGCTCTCATGAAAACAGAATGTTGTAATATATATTCCAAATTACTCAAAGAATGTGTCTGAAGCCATGAAAGATTCAAGTAAACACATCATTGCTATAGATGCCCTGGTTCTAGATCCTTTTAGCAGTTGACTAAACTGAATTCTTTCCAAATGGAAATATACTCTGCTAAGCATTGCTATGCTTCTTGTCTTTTTTTCTCTGATGATGGTTTGACTTTTTCCTATTTGTGAAGCAGGAGCCCACGCCATTCATACCAGCATGGAGATACCTTACTGTGTATCTCAGGAGACACTCAAGCAATGAAATTCTCCCATCCTGTCAAAATCCTCCATTCCAAAATCCCTATGTCATCCCTGGTCAGTAGGAAGTAGCTACAGAAGAAATGACCATTGTCCCTTTTCCCTCCATAGAAATGGAATGGTGTTTTGACAGTGGGGATCTGAAAGAGAACTTTACTTCCATTTAAAAAAAAAAAAAATGCTTGGCATGGAGCCCAATGTGGGGCTTGAACTCACGACCCTGAGATCATGCCCTGAGTTGAAATCAAGAGTTGGTCACTTAACCAACTGAGCCACCCAGGTGCCCCAACTTTACCTCCCTTTTGACCTATCTTTTAAACTCATCCTTTAAAAAAAAATTTATTTATTTGAGAGAGAGAGAATGTGTGTGTGTATGTGTGCGCAAGTAGGATAAGGGGCAGAGGGAGAGAGAGAGAATCTCTCAAGCAGATTCCCTGCTGAGCCTGGAGCCAGACGTGGGGCTCCATCCCATGACCCTGAGATTATGACCCGAGACAAAATCAAGACACTCCACTGACTGAGCCACCCAGGCACCCCTAAACTCATCTTTTAACTCAGGCACAGCATCTCATGATGGGAACCCAAACCACCCCTCATGCAATAAGGACGCCTTGATATCAGCAAGGCCCCACGTGACTGACCTGAAGACAGTGACTGACCTCATCTTCATGTCCCACTGACCTGTGTCCCATTACATTTCTCTTATGCAAACCTAAAAGTATTTTCAGCACTCTGGAGACAGTCTTTGAGAGGTTAGTTCACTAACCTTCTTCAGTGTTGGCCTCACTGAAATAAATTCCTTTCTTGTTTCACCACCACTCTCTCTCTGCCTCTGGATTTTATCAGTGTAAGTGACCAAATCTGGTCTGTTTGGGACTCATGGAGCCAGGTGTTCTTGCACCCATGGGTTCCAGTTATAGAAGGTTCTGGTCTTGGAGTATTTAGGTATGAATCAGCTCTACAACTTCGTAGCTGCACAAGTTTGGACAAAGTAATTCGCTTCTCCTTTTCGTGCTTCGTATTCTTCTTCTGGGGGATAATACAAGTATTTACCTCATACTCATGGTAAGGACTGGATGAAATACTACATGCATAGCCCTTAACTCAATGCGTGGCACTCAATACACATTGGTTACTGTTATTACCCAGGAGAGAGGAAGGATAGGACCCACTTGAGAAAAGATAAAATTTAAAAACTCAGTTGGGACTATTTGAAAGCAGTTAGGAACAGAGAGGGTAATGAAACATTATAGTAAGATTTTACTGGTAGAGAAATCTAAGTAGTAAAAAGGGGTATTTGGCTGTCATTAAGTAATGCAAATACTTTAGGTTGGAGAACTCCAAAGAGTAAGGAAACATGAGTGGGGGAGAAGCACATAGCAAAGGAACTGGGAATTTTCACTGGCCTTACTGGAAGGGTCAACATTTAGCATCTCCAGTTTAGGAATACCTTGAGGGCAACCTTCCTGTTGGGAGATAAAGGGGAAATCTCCGCTGAGAACCAGGCCTCAGAAACTGAAGGAATTCCAAGCAGGAGACAGAGAAAGAACAGTCACTGCTGTAGGAATGACATCACAGGAGGGGAAAAAAAGGCTATAGGATCCTTCTGGGAGTGTAAAAATATAGTGAGAAGAGCAAGCAGCAGTTTGTCAGAAAGTAAGGCATGAGGCCCACAGGACAGAGTCCATATTCAATTCACAATCAGGTGCCAGGAAACCAAAGATCAACGGGCAAAGGGGATTTAGGGCAACTTAAATGCATACAATTAAATTAACCTCCTCACTGAAGATTTCAGCCAGGTGAATTTTAGTTCAGTGACTGTGGACACAAATAACTACCATTTATGGAAAGCCCCAGCCAAAATACCTGAGATCACCTGTGACTTGGGGCTGACAATGGAATGTTGTCATACATATTTCCAGGAGTGTGATTTAACCAAAAGGTAGTCTAGATGGTGCTGTGGTATTCTGTCCTAATAACTCTTTAAAAACTCTGAGTAGGAGCCATGAGAGGGTAATAGCACTCAATTTTGAGGAGGCTGATTAAGATACGTCAGCAACAAATGGCAAATTGTAGCTGTGACAGGAGTTTAAAGCTTTGAGGAGGTCTAGCTCCACGCTGGTGGGATAAGCCACTATAGCCTCTCTCCCACACTGATCACAATTAAAACCTCTGGCCAGCACACAAAAAGCAACACCCCGAAGACTCTGAAAAGCAAACAAAAGCAGGCAGAGTATAGAAGGATGTCAGATCTGCAGAGGTGAACTCCAAAGCGATGAAGTTTCCCTGTTTATTTTTCTTTGTTCTTAGGCTTTGCCATAGGACTAATCTCCATTCAAAGATGGCAGTGGACTGTGCTAAGACCCCACAAAAGTGGTGGGCTCACTCCTAAGCCGTGCATAAGTGAGATGAACCCAAAGAAGCATAACCAAGATTTAAACCACTGTGTAAGTGTCTGGCTAACACAAATGTCACATGCAAGAAATACACCCAAAGCAGCATAGCAAAGACTTGAAAACTGAACTGAAGCAAACAGAATAAGCCTAATCAGGCTGACAGCCTGCCAAAATATTTAATTTCCCAGAGAAATATAATAAGATCCAAAGTCTATAAAAAGTAATGTTCAAAATGTCTAGGAATACAGAACAAAATTATTCAATACACAAAGATGATGGATTCTCAAAAAAAAAAATACAATAAATAGATGCCAACCACAAGATGAGCCTAACATTGGAATTATCCAAACAGTAAAGTTATCTTAACTAAGCTTCATGAGGCAAAACTAAACACACTTGAAATGAATGTGAAAATCAAGTTCTTACTTGAACTTGATAAACAAAAACAATGAAAAAAAATTGGTAACTTCACAATTAAAAAAATACAATATCTGAAAGATAATTATTTGGCCAATGGGCAACATAGCAAGTAACACAGTGATGATGAGGGAAAGAGTCAGAGATCTTGAAGATAGACCAAAAGAAACTGTCAAATTGAAAAACAAAAACACTAGAAAAAAAAAATAATCAGAGACTCAGGATCCTGTGAGACAATACTAAAGGGTCTAACACATGTGCTATTGCAGTCCCAGAACTGGAGGGGAAAGAGGTTGAGGGGGGGGGAATCTTTGAAAAAATAATGGCGAAAATTTTCCAAAATTTGGTGAAAGTCATAAATTTATAGATTTCAGATGTTCAGTAAACCCAGGCACATTAAACTCAAAATAAAGTACAAATAGATACATCATAATCCAACTTCTGAAAATCAAAAATTAAAAAAAAAACCTCAAAATCAATTAGAGAATAACTACATACAGAGGTAAAGCAAAAAAGTCATCAGATATATTAAGATCAAGTAAGAAAATAGATACCAAAAGAAGGCAGGAAAGAACAGAGAAACAAAATACAAAGGGACAAACAGAAAACAAATAGTAGACCTAAAATAAAAATAACAGACATAAATTCAATCCTATCAGTAGTTTATATTAGATACAAATGATCCAAACATGCCACTTAAAGATGTAGATTATCAGACTGGATAACTACAACAAGACCCAAGACTTTGCTATCTGTAAAAAACAAACAAACCCACTTTAATAATAAATGCTCAGATGGGTTAAAGTAAACGGACCGGAAAAGATACATCATACAAACAATAGAAAAGCAAAGGAAAACTTAGGTGGCTATGTTATATATCACAAAAAGCAGACTTCAGAACAATAAATATTACCAGGCATAAAAAAGGACATTACATAATAAGGTCAATGCATTAAGAAAACATAATACTCCTAAGTGTATATATATTTAACAACAGGGCTTCTAAATATCTTAAAAGCTGACTGATGTGAAAAGAGAAACAGACAAATCTAGAAGTACAGATAATTAACACTCCTCTCCCCAAAATTAACAGACTAAGTAGACAAAAAATTAGTTAGAATATGGAAGACCTAAATAACATTATCAACCAACTTGACTTAAATAACATACACCAAACACTCCATTCAACAACAGCAGACGACATATTCTTTTTAAGTGCACATAGAACACATTCTTTTTAAGTGACATGGACCATATCCTGGGGGTGGCGGGGATCTGATAAATTTAAAAGAACTGAAATCATACAAAGCATATTGTCTGACCATAATGAAATTAAATAAGAAATCAATAATAGAAAGATATCTGGATAATCTTCAAGTATTTGGAAATTAAATAACACATTCTAAACAACTCGCGGATCAAAGAAATCACAAAGGGAATTAGAAAATATTCTGATTTGAGAGATAGGTTATAAAGATAGAACAGATCAAAATTCATAGGTTGCAGTGCTTAGAGGGAAATTTAAATTTATGCCTAATAATAGACTATTGACTATAAACACTTTTTTAAAAATCTAAGATTTAACTTTATAAAACTAGAAAAAAGGAAAAATAAGTCCAAAGCAAGCAGAAGAAGGAAATAATAAAAAACACAAATCAGTAAAATTGAGAAAAGAAAAACAATTTCAATACACAAGTGGTGTTATAATAAATTAGAAAAAGGCAGGTAGACTCTATGAAGGCCAGCAATGATCCCCACCCTTCTGCTTTCCACACCTTGGTGCCATTCCCTCTCCTTGACTGTGGGTAAAACCTGCGATTTGCTTCTAACCAACAGACTATGGGATGTTCTGTTCTTTCACCTTCTCAGTTTATGCACTCTGATGAAGCAAGCTACCATGCTGCAGAGGCCCACATCACAGGGGATTGAGGGTGGACTATTAGAAGTAGATCCTTTATCAGTCTAACATGCAAACTGAGACACCAACCTCTGGCCAAGACTTGAGTGCAGCCTTATGAGAGATCCTCAAGCAGAGGACCCAGCTAAGTCATGCCCGAACTCTCCAAATTCTGACCTGCAGAAACTTTCAGATAATAAGTATGTGCTATTTTAAAGTCACTAAGTTTGTAGTAAACCAAAGCTATGAATGTAAAGATTATGAAGACTTAAACTTGACTGTTACATAATTCCACACAAGAACTAACTCTAAGAACTTATTATGGAGCAATACATACCTGAACTAAGAGTGAAGACACAAATTACCAATAATGAGAATGAAAGCAGAGACATTACTACAGACCTTACATAGAGTGAAAGGATAATAAGGGAATAGTATGAATGACTTTATGCTTATACAATTGGCAACTTAGGTGAAATGGACAAATTCTTCCAAAGACACAAAGCTCATTCAAGAAGACAGGCTGAATAGTCGCGCGCACACGCGCGCGTGTGTGTGTGCATCTGTAAAAAGGTACAAAGATGTACTTACTCTCTTACATGTTCTCTCCCTCTCCCCCTTCCTCCTCCTCCTCCTCTTCTTCACTTTTTTAAAGAAATTAAGTTTGTAGTTAAAAACCTCCCCCCAAAAGATGTCACAGCATGGTTTTGCTGTGTAACTCTACCAAACCTTTTAAAGGAAAATAATACTAATTCTACACAACTCTCCCAGAAAAGTGAAGAGGAGAAAACACTCCCCAACACATCTATGAGTATGGCATTACCCTGATACAAACAGCAGACAAAAACATTGTAAGAAAGCTACAGGCCACGGAACTGAATCTAGTACTGTGCAAAAGGCTAATACCTTATGCAAAGCTCATTCAACACACAAAAACCAATCAATGGATGGGTGCCTAGATGGCTCAGTTAAGCATCTGCCTTCAGCTCAGGTCATGATCCTGGGGTCCTGGGCTAGAGGCTCCCTGCTCAGTGGGGAGCTCTCTCCTCCCTCCCCAGCTCATGCTCTCTCTCTTGCTCTATCTCAAATAAATAAATACAATCTTTCAAAAAAATCGATCAATGCAATTCACCATTTCAAGAGCTCAAATAAGAAAAACCATATAACCATCTCAACAGATGCAGAAAAAAATCCATTTGATAAAATTCAACATCAATTCGTGATAAATACTCTCAACAAACTAATAATAGAGGGTATTTTCTTAACCTGGTAAAGGGCACCTACAAAAAAACCTACAGCTAATATCATACTTCGTGGTGAAAGACTGAGTACTTTCTCCCTAAGACTGAGAACAAAACAAAGATGTTCTCACCACTCCCATTCATCATCACACTGGAAAGCCTACAGTGAGGAAAGAATACAATATGAATATAAAATAAAATGCCTACAAAAAAGAAATAAAATTGTCTCTGGCCACAGATAATAAGATTATCTACATAAAAAAATTCAAGGCATCCACAAAAAAGATACTAAGAATTTCCTTAAAGAACTGTAGGGAGGGATGACGACATCTGTATATAGTACCATTTAACAGAACTGCATGGCAATTTCTAACCTGTACGAGGTCAGCATTCCCCTATCCTCTTTTCCTTTGGAAGATTCTAGAGAGTGAATATTTCATTTTCATAATTGTGACTATGATTTACTTTTATTCTTCCCTGCATTACTACTCAGTTTATCTTCATCTATCTCCCCCTTCCTCACCCCCAAGGTTAGCATCTATAGGAAATAAAAAGAGCAAAGTTTATTCTACTTTCCTCTTTCAGTTAGATCCCCCCAGGGAAACCAAAAGTAGCACAGTCATAACAGTAACTCCTTGGCTACAGAGAATCATCCAGATTTATGGGAAAACAGGAAATCATGCTATCTTTGCCTTTTTTTCACAAGGTGGGTCTCTCTCTTCAGGTGAGAAGCAGACCTTGGCTGAGGAGAGAAGATACCTCTAAGATGAGTGCTGGGAGGGACAATGGGGTAGAAGAGGAGCAGGAGGTCCAAGTAGCCCCCATGAGGCACAAAAGGATTTAGAAAGGGGAATGCTTATACTCTCATGAGCCCAACTCTACAGGGACTGGAAGCTGGGGCACTGAAGGCTCTATAGTAAACATAGAAATCGACAGAGAATATTCCTCCAGGTGGGGTTTGGGATGGCTTTCATATACAGAGAAGAAGGGGACACTGTTATAAGGGGAACTCTGAAGTAAATGTTTTTCTAAATAATGCCAGTTATGTGACTATCTGATGATGCTAGGGACCACTTCCAGTGTCCTCAGGTATGAGAAATTGCATCATTTCCCACACATCACCACCATCCACGTGCTGTAACCTTTCAAAGGACCCCATGTCAATAGAAAGGGTGATTCTTTAGCCTTTCCACTTATTCTCATCCCTGTAATGGTCATCTTCAGTTTATAAAGGAATAATCAACAAGACACACCAAGCTCCTTTATTCCTCTTTTCCCCTCCCAAATCATTGGTTTTGATCCTTGGAACTTAATTACCTGTCGCTGAATTTTTAAAGAAATGCCTGAGTGGCTCAGTGCGTTAAGCATCTGTCTTCCACTCAAGTAATGTTCCCTGGATCCTAGGATCGAGCCCTACATCGGGCTCCCTGCTCAGCAGGGAGTCTGCTTCTTCCTCTCCCTCTGAGCACCCTCTCTCAAATAAATAAAATCTTTAAAAAAAAAATGTGAACGAGGATGAGGTGGATGGAGTAACAAAGAGGTCATGACTGCGCATGTCTGTGAAGGCTGGACAAAACAAATGCTAGCACGTGAATATGAGTCAAACTAGCCAATGTCTGTGGAAATCACCACATATGTTAACTACTTTAAGCAGTTTCATTAACTGACTCTCCAGCTGTAAATATCCTAGAACTCTGCTGTAATAGTTTATTTCACTGAAGGACTAAATGACCTAAGAAGCTTCTACCATAGCTACTCCCTCAAAATGATTTAAAAGAAACCTGGGTTATATTAAAAAATATGTTTCTGTTATTTAGTTACCCCAATTTACTTAATGTATTGCGATGTATTTGCTATCCCCCGCTCCCAGGTCCCCCTCAAATGTCAATACCATTCTCCACATATCTCTTAAGTCTCATGAATGTCATATGAACACAAAAGACTGAAAATGTCATTGTAGAGACCACACAAATGGTATTTGAAAATGAGATTTTCTTTGGCTTGAAATCTTCAAGCACCATGCTCTTTGAAGTTAAACTCTTCCTACCTCACTTGTTTTGTCAGAATTAACCCAAAAGGCACACTTACCAACCAAGACTACAAGTCTGTATTTTTCGTTCGTTTGCCGCCGATACGGTGTCACTTCCTCATATGTGGGCACATCAGCTGTGTCATACTGGTCACTCTTCTTGCATTCATACATGGACTTATTGGTTTTCTTATCTTTCCTACTGAGACGAAAACTTCTCCTAAAACCAGCTGCAAAAAAAAAAAATATGTATACGTATTTTTAGTAATAAGAACTAAAGAAAGGAACACCCCCCAAAAAACAAAAAAGTGAAAAAACCCTCAAAGTTGGATTGGATTTTTTGAACCAGAATATTGTCACAAGTACATTTAGTAAGAGGAAACACATAGATACTACACAATTTCACTAAAGCAATCATTTATAAGAGAATCCTCAAACATTTATTTTTGTAGTTATAATATTTTATTTGGTTCCAAACCATAAAGAGTTCTCAGAAATCAATGAGTAAAATAACTGTGTAATAAAGCAAAGTAAGTTGGAAATCATAGTTTATCATGAACTGACTCAACGCAGTTGATAAGAAAAGGTTAAAAGCACTGTAGAAACATTTAAAATATAAATGCTGAATTCCCTCATTCATAAATACTAGAATATATTATATTGTAACCACAACCTAAAAACATACCCACGGCACAGACAAGCATCTATTGTTAAATAAAAAGGAAACTAAATTAGGGAGAGCTCAGTGTCAAACACACCAAACATGGATCAGGCCAACAGAAGAGCAAGTTCTTTGACTTTTATGAGACTCCAGTTTTGGGGGTCGGGGCGGGNGGTAGTGAATGATCACAACCAGGTTCTTCTTCTCCTATGGAAAAGCCCATGGTTTTATAATTTGGAGCCTACCGAATTTTGGAAATAAGATTCACGGTCTCAAGTGTGCATTCTTATCAACAGATCACATGATCTTTTCCTAAAATTGTACAAGTACTCCAATAAATTTCAATGCTTAAAGCTCACGGCTGTCATTTAACACATGGGCTTAAAAAGCTAAGGCAAAGGTTCGTGTTCCCAGTCGAGCCCCATTTCATTCTGCTTGTTCTTCCTGTTGTTGTACCATTTGGGATTTATTTCCTTTCTAGAATAGTGATGTTCATCACACACAGTATGATTTCATCCATACACACAGTAAGAATTCGGTATGATGTGCAATCAGTTTTCAACCTGACCAACCCTCAATATCCAGACTTCAAGGAAAACTGTTCTACTTATTGAAACATTATATATATTCACATCAGCTCCATGGTACAAGGCAAAATGCAAGTACATTTTTAAGTATATAAAAATATATTCTCTTGGAAAAGAGGTATTTCATTCTTTTGGAAAAGAACATTGATCAAATATGATAAGTAGTAAAAAAAAATTTAAATAGTGGTATTTTGTAATAAAATGAATTTTAGGGGCCATAATGAAAAAGAATACTACTACTGTATTTAAGAAATTAATAGGATTCAAAATAAAGGCCAATATTAAGAGCAATGATCAGTAACCATGGAGTTATACCACTCACCTTATGGATTCACAGTTTAATAAAAATCAGCCAAGATATTAAGAAGGGGGTGATAAAATGTTCATGTGATAATAGAGTTCTATGGCCCACCATAAGTCATTCTGATTCTGAGCAGGTACTCAGATTATTTGAGGGAAAAGATTTACAAAGGATGTGAGACAAGAGTTCATCACTCTAAAGCTCTCGTATTGCAGGCAGAAGGCAAAGAAGAAAAGGCAAACAGGACAAGGGATAAAACACTGGGATCTCTCAATGAAGGCCAAGACTCAGAGGAAGCAAATGGGGAATGGGGAATGTGCCAGCCTGGCCTGAGGATGAAGAAGTGTCGATTCTAAAACCACTCAGGCAGGCAGAGTGGAAACTTCTCTATTAAGAGTCACAGGGAAGCTGTTTATTATTATTTCTCTTGTATCTTTCAGCATATTGGGAAAGACTCATGAGAACGTAGGAAAAAGGTCCCCTTACGTGGGAGTCCTCGCAATGCCACACCGGAAGTGGGGGGACCCTTACAATCACTTCCAGTGCCTGAGCGCCGTGCTTCTCAGATAACTCTCCTACCAATTTGCAGAAATTAGTGATGCCATCCCAGCCCCACCCCAGCTCTGTCACCTGTGATGGCAGGCCCATCCTGGAACCCAGCAGTGGACGGCTTCCGGCTTAGTACACAAATTACACATTAGCCATTCTAACTCTTCGATGCTGCTAGTTCAGAGTGTTCTCATTTCAGGTTCCCACACAGTTCTTGTCTCATGGAAGGCAATTACAGGATAAGCAGGTACAACTGGAAATTTCTCCATAGTTATTCTTTGCACAGAGGGAGGGTTTTCCTCAAGTCACCACTACAAACTTATGGCCCAGGAATGAATCTAACCAGGACAGATAGGTTTCATCTCCAGCAAATGAAGTCCGAAAGTAAAAACCGGAAAAATTTCTGAGCCACGAATCCCAGCTAAATCCTGAATCTCAGTGAATGTGTTTACCTAACTGAATTTTTACAATTAACTGAAGTTTTTGCTTTCATTATGAACGATAAAGAGACAGTAGGAAAAAGAGGGAAGGTAATCGGATTTGTGATGTGAGGTTCTCTGGAGATCAAAGACGGGGACCATGGTCTCATAGGACAGGTTGGTGATACTTGTTGTCCATTGCTTGGTACAGAATAGGTGCTTGATAAAAGCGTTATAAATTCAAGTAATTTAAAGGCAGTAACAAAATCCTACTTCACCTCTGTCGCGTCTTCTCACTGTAAATTTCAACAAAGAAAGCAGGGCACATTTTGCTATTTTCACAAGAGAAAATTCTAAGACGCACGCCTAATGACAAAACATGGCAAACACAAAGGCACAGAGCTGGAAGGAACTCTGGAGACCATCCTGGCCTGCGATGTCCTTGCTCCCTGGCCACACAAATGGCACAGATGGCACCTGCCCAGGCACCGTGACATGGTCCTGATCTCACTTCAGTCAGCTTTCCAGGTGGCAATGACTGAGCAACTGAAATTCCCACAGGCTGTGAAGCTTCAGTGTCCTGTCCCAATATTCTCACTCACAAAACTAAGGAAAAATGGCAGGTCACCCCACCACGTGTATTAGAGCAGCAGTACTGAGTGTTAAAAATTGAGGACCAGGCACGCCTGAGTGGCTCAGCTGGTTAAGCATCTGACTCCGGGTTTTGGCTCAGGTCTGATCTCAGGGTCTCGGGATTCAGCCCTGCGTTGGGCTCTGTGCTCAGCATGGAGTCTGCTTGAGATTCCTTCTCCCTCCCTCTGCTCCTGCTCCCACTCACACACTCTCTCTCTAAAATAAATAAAATCTTTAAAAAAAATTTTTTTGAGGACCAGAGGTGGCGAGGTCTGGGTCAGCCTCTAGATTCTGACACTTACAAGCTATAGGATTTGCCAACTTTTAAAAAACTTCTCTAAGGCTCATTTCTCAACTTTAAAATGAAGATAAGAGTTATCTACCTTACAGGGTTGTTAAGGATTAAACGAAGAATTCACATAAAGCATCTAGCCCAGTACCTGGCCTACGGTAAATATCGACATATATTAGCTATAGATTAGTACTTGATGATGTCTCCAACTAACTGAAAGTACCTGGAAGGCAGGAACATAGTCCTGTGCTCGCACGCACACAGTCCAGCAAGAAAGGGAAAAATAAGGGGCTTATTAATAAGTGTTTACATGGCTGTTACAGAAGAACAATACTTAAATATAAAGACTATTATTAAAATAACAGCCAGATTTAAGTATGTTAAATATTAAAACTACCTATTAAAGTAGTAAAGCATTTTAACGAAACATGACAGACAAATTTAGTATATGCACTATCCTTTCACTCCCACCCCACCAAGATACTCTAAGGTTATATATTATTTCTGGTACAATATTTAAAGGCCTTCCTTTCCTTTTGTCTCTTACTTATCATGACCATGTACTCTCCTGATCCACAGACACCTGTTTACTTTCCATATTTATAGCACTCCGTACACATAGATACACAGGATAAAACAAATTTTCCAACCCAGAAGAACCAATAAATCAACCAGAACAGAGGATATGACAAAAGGCACAAAATTCAGAGTACCTGCTTGTGATGGTTTCTCAAACCAAAAAAACAAAACAGGCCATTTTCCTAGAATCTATCCTCCACAGGAAGTCAAGGGTGACGGCTCGTTTGGCGTGCTGTTCAAGGCTATGATTTTCAAACTTGGGTCCCATAATGAGCTATGTGCCAGCACATACCTTTGTAAGTCTAAGCTTAAAGGAAACTTAATTCTGTGTCTGGAAGAGGCAATTTCTTCCCTTCAGCTTTTATGTGGTTCTTTTATTAAAAGGAAGATTTTAAAAAATATACTTACAAGGTTAGTATGCAAAGGGTTTGTTCAGGTAAATGTGAATAAACCACCCAGGACCTACTGAATCCGTGTTCACTTTCAATGCACAAGTCTTAGCAAGAGTTGGCTTTGAAAAAGGAAGGGAGAAGGATTGGTAACGAGGAATTTGGGAGTAAGGGAACAGTTTTACACAAAATATATTTTTCCTTATATTTCACATTTTTGTAATTTATAATTGGCTCAACATTTTTATGGACAGGCTTTTTCCAGTGAGCTTACCCACAGCTGTTAGAGATTTGCGTGTTTTAAAGGAACAACACGTTTACTTTACTACAATAGGAAAGTGACTCTACAGTAGGACAGCAGCTGCAGGTCAGGCCCCCTGATCACAAGGAGACACTTCTTATCTCATATTTTCCAGTAGAAATCATTTATGATCCCTTATTAACTTAGCCTCTAATTGCAACGCTTTGTTTAAAGTATTTTTTACTATAAAACAAAACAATTAAGTTGCCTGGTTTTTGCTCCTTATTTCAAGAAGATTGCAATAAACACCCCTGAACATTCCCTTTATTCCATCTCATGGACTATTTCATTAGGATAAATTGCCAGAAGCTAGATAGATCTTGTCCAAATGCTTCCCAGATTAGTGAATACCAGTGTACATTTCTACCCGCAGAAAGTACAATTTCCCATATATTACACCAGTCTCTCATAAAGAGACTTCTAATTGCTTTGAAATCTTCAGTGATTTAAAAATGAAAAAACTGTATGTCATTTCATCCTCACTGTAACAGGAGTTGACCTTTTTTTCAAGTTTATTACCCATTTGCATTTCTTATTTTCTTTGTAAATTGTTGGTTAATACATTCTGATCACTTTCTGGGTAGGGTCTTCATAAATATATACACATACATGCATCTTTTAAGGTTATAGCCCTTGGCCCTAAGTTATTGCGAACACTTTTTAAGATTTTCAATTATCCATTTTGAAGACATTTAAAATGTTTATGTAGTTGAATCTGTTTTGTGATTTCTTTCACTGTTTTTAGGACTTTCCTATCCTTGGGTCTGATAAATATTCACCTATATTTTCTTAAGTTAGAAAAAAAAAATGGGTTGCATGGCTTTACACTTAATTTTTTTTATCCCATCTGGAATTACTCAGCTGTAATCATGAGATCAAGCTTGTGAGGTGAGGCTGTAACTTTATATTTTTCTAAGTAATTAACCAATGGTCCCAAAAATACTTACTGAACAATCCTTTCACTCCTTTATGTTGATACATACTTTGTACTAAAGTACCAGATGGCTTCTTATTATGACCAAAAAAAAAAAAAAAAGAAAAAAGAAAGAAAGAAAGAAAGAAAGAAAAACCCAAAAAGGTGGAAAAACCCAGAGAGGTGATTCTTGGTTTGAGTTTAGAGAATTCTCTTATTGATGATATCAATACCAAAACAATAGAAGTCATGATGGTGCTGGTTGATATGTATTGAGAACTTACTAGATAACAGACACCCCTTGAAGCCTTTATGTGGGTTAATTCATTTACTTCACACAGCAACCCTATGAGGTAGGCAGAATACTCCATGGGTTTAAGTGGCTCTTAGTGAAATAAGTCAAAGAAAGACAAATACCATATGATTTCACTCATATGTGGAATTTAAGAAACGAAACAGATGAACATGGGGGGGGGGCGGAAGAGAGGCAAACCATAAAACAGACTCAAGGATAGAGAACAAACTTAGGGTTGATGGAGGGGTGGTGGGTGGAGAATAAGCAAGATGGGGGATGAGGATTAATGAGGGCACCTGTGATGAGCACCAGGTGTTATATGTAAGTGATGAATCACTAAATTCTACTCCTGAAACTAATATTGCACTGCATGTTAACTGGAATCTAAATAAAAACCCAAAACCAAACCAAACCAAACCAAACCAAACAGATTACCAAAGCTGTGGCTGAATATTACATGATGAAAGAAAGAGGAAAGTTTGAAATGTTACTCCAAATACAGAGATGTAGAATAGAAAAAGTGATTGAGCCTTCTGTTACTTTATGTAATAAGTAAATGGGAAAAAAATTGAAGAACCAGCAGTTTATTTTGGGGTTTAGAAATCATAAGCTCTTTTCTGTTGGAGACATTTTTTTCAGATATAATTAAATACATTTCTGATACTCCTGTATTCAAGATGATGTGTAAAATATAAAAATATATACAACNTAAGCTCTTTTCTGTTGGAGACATTTTTTTCAGATATAATTAAATACATTTCTGATACTCCTCTGTATTCAAGATGATGTGTAAAATATAAAAATATATACAACGATGTCTCTGCCCTCCCAGAGCTCCCAATGTACTAGGAGACACAGATATATTCTCAAATGTTTACAAATCAGGAGGTTTCACAACACAGGCGCATGACTAGAAACTAAGACTGATTTGACACTGATATTTCTATTAAGTAAAAAAAAAAAAAATTAAACTCAGGAAGTTGTGAGTTGGTAATTTACAAAGCTACTTGACTTCAACCAGAGTATAAAATTTAATGCTTACACATGTAAATTAAGAGTCATTTGTTATTAAAATAAGCTTCATATTGTAGATAGGTATTATACCTATCAATCCTATAATTTCAAATGTGATATTTTTAACAGCAAAAAGAAAAAAAAAGTATCCAATATATACATAAGTATGGGAATGATTAAATTATGCAACACTTTTTCAAAGAAATGAGATTAAGCCATTAAAATTATAATTCTAAAACTACAAGGCGCCTGGGTGGCTCAGTGGGTTAAAGCCTCTGCCTTCAGCTCAGGTCATGATCTCAGCATCCTGGGATCTAGGCCCACATCGGGCTCCCTGCTCAGCAGAGAGCCTGCTTCCTCCTCTCTCTCTGCCTGCCTTTCATCCTACTTGTGATCTCTCTCCCTCTGTAAAATAAATAAATAAAATCTTTAAAAAAAAAATTCTAAAACTACAGACCACCATAAAATACATTTGATAAAATAATAAATGAAAAAAAAAACTGGACAGAATAGCCATACTTGCATGAATTTTACTTTTTTACTAATATAAAAGTTGGTATGGATATAAAATTGTGGAAGAAAACGCATGAAAACAGACAATGGTTGTGTTAGGGAGAGAGGGATGTGGACAATTGTTATTGCTCTATTTTTCAAACTTTCCATAATGTTAATCTGAAAATTTGAAAAAGAAAAGTCCATAAAACACAGACCTCATAATATGTGAACATTCAAACAAATGAAATCTACTACTGACAGATGTATTTGTGTGTCATATCAACACATAATACAAAACACATTTGACTATGTCTTAGAGGCAGGGTCTATCTTCTATATTTTGAAATAATTATGGTAACAGATGATATTTTTATATTCACAAGCATTAGAAATAGCCAATAAATTATTAAAATCTTTTTTGAAAATCAAATTGTTATTATATTCATTGGCTCCCATAAATTAGTAACTTTGGTGTGAATTTACAATATTTATCATTTTAATAGTCTGTTTCACAAAAATTTAATAAGACATTTAAGATGGCATTTGATAAAAAACACATGATCGTTTTATGTCCAAACATGTCCATTAACACGAAAGGCCCTCCAACAGTCAAGGCTACTCATCACCAATACTAACACAGCCCCAGAAATCACACATGTGAACAAGTGAAGTAACATGTGCCTTTCTGTTAATTCAAAGAAAATCAATATGACTATGCTACCACCCACAGTTTTTAAGTGGGACAGTTTCAGTATTTGGTTATATTTCTTTTATGTAACCAGTTTGGTGTAAAAACATCAGATATTACATGTTTCAATGTTTTTAATGATAATGAACTTTCAATGCTTAAATTTGATAGATGTTTGTAGAATGGGAAAAGAAGTATTTCAGTGAAATTGTTTGAATCATAAAATAGCAATACTGATCACAGGCACCTCAAAACTTAGAGATTTATAGAAGGACCCCCTCTAAAGTTCCTAATTTTTAAAGAAATACATTTATTTGATACCAACACAATCAAGAAAACTGCTTACTTTCTTAAAGAGTGATAAAAATAAACATTTCAATTCTCTTTTCTCTCCTTAAATACATGAAAATGTGGATCCTTTTTCTTTCTTTTTTTTTTTTTTAACTTGGGAGAACTACCAAACATTGTGTGAAAATCATTTTTTGCACCTTAAAACGCTGGATTAATCTGACGAAGCTAATATTTAATAGTTCAATAGGTACCTTAGTTACAAGGAAAAAAATATTTTAATGTAAATGAACTTTTTAAGAAGATTAAAAAACTCATGTAGACATTAATAAAAACAATAAAAACTAAGCAGCTGGAAATTATTATACAGTGTTAGGCTCCTGCCAACAAAACACTGAAAATTTCCATTAAAATAAACATTGTTAATATAATGCCAATGTTGCTGTAATAAGTTATAACTGACATGTAAAAACTATGTTAACATGGTCCTAAGATAAAATTATTATTGAAATGATGCTTCCATAGTACTCCAATCATAAAACTGTCCCAAAGACAACCGAGGATAATTAAGACCAAACAAATAATCAGATAAAAATCTTGGGAGGAGGTTTAAATTGAAAAGAAATGCCAATACAAAACTATAAAAGTAACTGAAATCTGAAGAAGCTGGGTCAGCTTCTAGTATGCATCTTATAAAACACTGTCAGGCGGTTAAAAATCATCACAGACACAGGAACATGACCGTGAATTACATTAACCAACTTTATATATGCTAATTTTGTGTATAAAGTGGAACAAGGCTTTTGAACATATACAAAATTCATCTCTGAAATGTTACAGGTTTCTAGATGCTCTCAAAAAAACTTAATGTTCAAATGCCATAAATATCCTTTAATCATTCAGCTCATCTCAAGCTAAAAATAAAAATAGAAACTCAAAGTGCCTAGTGAAATCATGAAAGCTAATATAAGATATCACTTTGCAATTTCCAAGAAAAAACTACTTAGGTCTTAAAAAGTTTTCCTGATACCAATGACAATTTCTTTTTAAAGTACAGCACAGGATTACCATAAAAAAGGAGAAACCATATGAGAATTTAATTTTCTGCCAGTCAGCTAATGAAGAAATGAGTTTTTACTTACACTTTCAAAATTATGAGAAAATACAGTATGCACACACAGAATTACATATCAAAATATAGTTCTAAAAAAGGGGGGAAAATTGGACTTTAAAATTTTAATATATTTTTAAGTTGAGTGTATGCAACCAAAAATTCTCCAAGCGGGAATGGTTTCTTTCTGTCAGAGAAAATATTTCCAAGTAGTATTCCAGACATGGTGAGATTATGCAGAGTTCTTGTTCAAGAAAGAACCTGTACCATTTTTAAAAGAATGCTTCTAAATGTCCTCTTTGTATAAATTTTACTTTTGGAAGAATATTAAGGCAGTATATTTTGACATAGCTGTACTTACCTACAAAACATTCTTTAATAAAATGACTCAATAATACAGCAAATGAGAATTTTTTACTAGATTTATAAAAATAGGCGGCGTAACTTGTTGAGAATCAATGGTGCTTACACACAGAAGAAAAAGAATTAGGGAAAAAAACCCACACAGAAGTAGAGATAGGTAAATAATAACATTTGAAAGAACAGCAAATGGGAAGTTTTGTTTATATTGAACTTTATGGTAAACACCGCAGTTAAATAGGAAGAACAATCTTAACTTACATAAGTCCCAAAACTGATCTTATTTTAAAAGAATGCATGAAATAAAAGAAAGAAAGAAAGAAAGAAAGAAAAAAAAAGGGCGCCTGGGTGGCTCAGTGGGTTAAAGCCTCTGCTTTCGGCCCAGGTCATGATCTCAGGGTCCTGGGATCGAGGCCCGCGTCGGGCTCTCTGCTCCGCAG
>LNAC01000067.1:4390249-4495167 GCA_002007465.1 Ailurus styani | reverse complement strand
TTTTAAAAAAAAAAAAAAAAAAAAAAAAAAGAACGCATGAAGTACTCCAGCAAGGGCAGAAGTAGAGAAATTGATGAGTTTTCAGGAAAGCATTTGCAAGACGTTATGTTTGAAGACAAATGCCTGATAAGCAGTGCTTTTTTAATTGATTAAAGCAAGATTTCGATAATGAATTAACCAGAGGAAAAACATTCTGTAGTTCTTACCAATGTAAAAAGAAAACTAATTCTTCATATAAACTATTTTGTACTGCAGGAGGAAAAAGGAGAGAATCTTCAAAGCTGGCTATCGTACTATTGAAAACAACTGCTGTATGAGAGCCCGCACGCACACGCACGTACATGCACGCATGCGTACACACACACACGCACGCCATGAACTCCCACACGGGTCACCAAAGCTAAATGAAATTTTCAAGAGCTCATGGGAGGAAATGAATTACTCCTACTGATTTGCATAGTTATATAAATATAAATGGTTTGGCAATCTTTATATATACAGGCAGCCCTTGACTGACAGGGATTCAACTTTAAAAGGTCCAGTTTCTGCACTTCATAGTTACAGGATACTATCAACTTATCTTCATATTATTGTCGTAAATTGTATGCCATTAACACACCTACACTGCCCACTCAGTGAGCTTTTTCCTTCCTTCCAATAGTAACAGCCCAATCTCTTTTATTGATGAACAGGCCCCTGAGAAATGCAGAATGCTACACATCAGAAAGAATCCTACCACACAGTGAACACTCATATCCGTGATTAAATATGGTTTTACAATATAATTCTCACACAAAGAGACATTCAATTCTTGGAGTATTAGGGGCACCTGGGTGGCTCAGTGGGTTAAGCACCTGCCTTCAGCTCAGGCCCTGATCCAAGGGTCCTGGGATCAAACCTCATGTCAGGCTTCCTGCTCATCCCGGAGTCTGCTTCTCCCTCTCAGCCCTGTTCTTGCTATCTCTGTCTGTCTCTCTCAAATAAGTAAAATCTTTTTAAAAAATCTTTTTTCCTAAAAAAAGATTCTTGGAATATTATAATGTTACTTCTTTTGAAAGAGTCAAATTAGATCATTCTGACATGGGTTGTCAAAAATCTAACGGTCATGAGGTTAAGGGCTACTTATATATGCTCTTTCACGACTGAATTTATGCAGCTCAAAGAAAGTGAAAACCACCTAATGTATTCACTGAGCTACTGGTCTGATTTAGATCAGTAGTGGTCCTGAATCTACAAGTAGACCCTGGGCAGCGCCATTTTTGGGTGCGAGGGTATTGTGTGTGCAGGGCAGATCACTTCCCATTTTCCTCTCCTGTGGGCTCACAAGGTACAGAATGTGAAGGTGGATGAGGGGCAAGAGTAAGGTTCTAAAATAAACCAGAGTTTCAGAAATTCTCCTTAACCGTCCTTGGAAAAGCCCTCATGAGAAGGCTAAATTTCTGGAAACTCCCTTGACTATTTTTCAGAGTTTTCCTAGAACTGGATAAAGGTGCCATGTGCCGGGGATAGATATAGATCTATTCTGTGTATGTGGCTATTCTTTAAAATCAGTGGCACCACAATGTATGTGTGAAAATAGTGTTATCTATTGGGATTTGATGTATACCAGGACACTATGGTCATTTGTATGATATGCAGTTAAAGTGAATAAAATGTTACAAAACCATTTTTGTTGACTTGTATTGTTTAAATGACTTCTTTTAGTAAAAGAACCAATTGATATGAAAGACATTATCAAATCTCCCAAGAGTCTTCAATGCAATAATTACCACAGACATACTTAAGAGTAGGAAAATGTTAATTTTATGTGTCAGCTTGATTGGGCCAGGGTGCTCAGATATTTGGTCAAATATTATTCTAGATGCTTCTGTGAAGGTGTTTATTTTGAATGAGATTACCCTTTACATCAGTGAACTCTGAATAAAGCAGATTATCCTCTAGAATGTGGGTGGGCCTCATCTAATCAGTTAGGGGAAAAAAATTAATCTCCCCTGGAAAAGAAGGGATTCTGCCAGCAGATGGCCTTTGAACTTTGAACTCAAACTACAACTTGTCCCTGGGTGTCCAGACTGCCGGCCTCTCCTGCAGATTTTGACCTACCAACACTCCACAATCGTGATCCAACTCCAGAGACTCTCTGGTGTGTGTGTGTGGGGGGGTGTGTACACAGATACATGAGTAATACAGATGATTGGAGGGAAATGTTAAAATTTGAGGATAAACTAGCATTTCCTAGTTAGTACAGAAATAAACATTTTAATATCTCTTAGAATAGAGAAAATAAAAACCAATTTTTTATTCTTAGAAAGGATCAACAAAACTGACAAACCTTTAACATACACAAACCAATAAAAAAAGAGAAGACCCAAATTATTAAGTTTAGGAATGAAAGAAAGGAATTAAATTTAGGACACTGTTACCAAGAAGAAGTTAAAAGATTTTAAGAGACTACTATGAGCAGCTGGATACCAGCAAATTGGATAATCTAAAAACGAAATAGACAAATTACTAGAGATTTACTACTAAAACTGAAAATCTGAACAAACCTTTAATAAGTAAAGAGATTGAGTCAGTAGTCAAAAAACATCCCACAAAACAAACCCCTAAGATGAGATGGCTTCACTGATGAATTCTAGCAAAAGTTTTAGAGAACAATTAACATAATCAAAGTTTACAAATGCTTCCAAAAAAGAGCGGGAACACTTTCCACCCTGTCATATGAGGCCAGTATTACTCTGATACCAAAATCAGGCAAAGATAGCACCAGAAAAAGAAAATCAAAAGACCAATATTCCTATTCCTCAAAATACTAGCAATCCAAATTCAGCAACATGTATAAGGGATTATACACCATGAGCAAGTGGCATTGATCTTAGCAATACAAGGTTGGGTCAACATAGAAAAATCAACCAATGTTATATGCCACATTATTAGTAGAATGAGGAAAAAAAACCCACATGATCATTGCAACTGATGAGGAAAAAGGATCTTCTATATACAAGATAAAGTCATCTTCAAATAGAGATGGTCTTACTACTTCCTTTCCAATCTGGAGACTTCTATTTCTTTCCCTTGCCCAATTGCTCTGGCTTGCACCTCCAGGACCACGGTACATTAAGTGACAAGAATGCACATCTTTGTTGGTTTCTGATCTTAAGGAAAAAGTTCTCAGTCTTCCACTATTAAGTACACTGTTAGCTGTCAGGTTTTAGTACATGCCCTTTATCAGTTTGAGGAAATTCCCTTCTATTCTTAGGTTAAGTTTTTATCACCAAAGGGTGCTGCATTTTGTCAAGTGGTTTGCAACCCAACCAAGCTACCAACTGTTTATCAAGGTTGATGGTAACTTCCACATTGCTAAGTCAAAGGTCGGTTCTCTTTCCTCAACTTATTTGATCACTCTTTCCCTTCCTAACACTTTACTTTTATTGGCTCCTAGAAGAATCACACCTCTGCATTTTCTTCTACTTCACTTTGGGTTCTTTTCTTGCCCAAATCTCTACCCACTCCCTGGTGATCTCACCCAGCTTCCTAACTTTAAATTTGATCCAACTCTGACAACATCTAAATCTATAGCCTGAACTCAAAACTGCCTATCCAGTTGCCTATTTAACACCTCTATATGCATATCGTTAACTCTGTATATCCCAACCAGGGTCCCTGATCATTCCCCACCTCAAACTTCTACTTCCATCTCAGGAAATGGTCACTTCACCCTTGCAGTTACTAAGTCCAAAAACGGTGCTCTCATCCTTGATTCTCCAACTTGTCTCAAAATCTTGTCAGTCTTACCTTTAAAATGTATTCAGAATCTCACCTATTATCACTACCTCCAATGAGAACATTTTGTTTCAAGCCACAATAATTTCTTGTCTGGACTCCCACATAGCTCCTTGTTTCTGCCTTTGCTCCCTTACAGTCCCTTCTCAACAGACCAGTTGAGTGCTCCTTAAAAATATGTCAGGTCAAGTTGTTGCCCTGCTCAGAACCCTTCAGTGATTTCAATCTCACACATAATAAGAGCCAAAGAACCTACTCCATCCCCTTCCTCTCCACAATTCTCTTGTTCCACTGCCAACCTCAAGTCCTATCAATTCCTTCCTTGTTCACACAGGTCTCCTTACTGATCCTCAGAAGCATCAGGGTCCTGTCTCAGGGCCTTTGCACATGCTTGTCCCATTCCTTGGAATTCTCATTCCCCACAAGGCTCCTTTTTGGGTTTTTACTCAAACACAACCATTTCAAAGAGGCCTTCCTGAACCACCTTAGAGATACCTGATGTCTCGTTTCCCCAGCTCCTCCATCACCCCATTCCTGTTTTACTTTACATCATAGCACTTATTACCACCTAAGATCTTATATAATTTATTTAGTTATTAGTCCAAACCTACCCCCAATACAGAAGCTCTATGAATGGATATTTGATCTTTGTTGAAACTCCAGTGTCTAGAGCAGTCTAGAACATAATAGGCATTCAGTAAATATTAGGAAAAAATCCAGAAGTATCATTGTAAGACAGTTATATTCTGTACATACCAGAAGTGACAGCCAAACAGAGCTAAAGTGGTTGTCTCTTGAAGGAAATGGTGGGGCTGGAAAGGGAAAGGGAAAGGTACACTTGTTTGGGGTTGCAAGACTTGCAAATACTGTTTGACTTTTCAAACAATTTATTAAATAAAGCCATGTGAAACTGCTGACATTCTGTTGTTCTCTGACCTACAGAACAGGACTATGAAGCAATTTCATAGGCTTAACCTAATGCATATGTTATTTTAGTAAAAAAAAATATTGGGGCGCCTGGTTGGCTCAGTCAGTTAAGCAACTGCCTTCGGCTCAGCTTATGATACCATATCAGGCTTTTCACTCAGGAGTGAGTCTGCTTCTCCCTCTCCCTCTGTGATCTCACTTTTGCTTCCCCCAATTAAATATGTAAAAATCTCTAAAAAGATTAAAAATTAGAATTACTTTTAAAAATTTTAGTACAGGGAATACAAAAGAAAACTCAGAAGACAAAGGAAACAATTCACAGATGTGGCAATGTAAATACTGAAATATCTATATGCTGTGAATCTTGGAATAGAAAAGGGTAAAACCCAACCAAAAGATCAGAAAAATGTGCCCACCAGAGAGCGAGCTAATAATCACGGCACAGAAAGAACTCATCAAACTAACAAGAGACAGATAAAGAACTTGATAGAAAAAAAGGCAAAGATAAAATTAGTTGAGGGGAAAAAAAGGAAAACCAAGAAAAAGTCATAGTATTGCACTCACAGTGTATTTTAAGGGGTTCACCAAATAATACTTCCACCATAAAACAGTTTGTCATTTATGTTAGCATTTTATGTATAAGACCTCTTTTAAAAATCCACTCTTAATGATAGAGAACACACTAATGGTGACCAGAGGGGAGGCGGTGAGGGCATGGGGGAAATAGGTGATGGGGATGCTGTGACAAGCACAGGATGATGTATGGAAATGTTGAATCACTATATTGTACACCTGAAACTATTATTACCATGTACGTTAACTAGCTGGAATGTAAATAAAAACTTTAAAAATAAAAAATAAAAATCCACTGGCTGTTATATGCAACTAAAGAATCGTCAAACAGTACATCAAAAACTAATGATGTACTATATGTTGCCTAACTGAACATAGTAAAAAAAAAAAAAAAAATTCCACAAGATCTAGAAGCATTTTGAGGATTTGGCTTTTTGAGGGAAAACAGAATTCCACATAACATTCAATTTGTTCAATGTATTTGTAACAAAGTAATAAAGCAGTAGTATAATCATATAATTTAAATTATATATAAAACAACCAGAGAGTAGGATCAAACTTGGTTATCCTGCATAAGAGTATTTCAAATCTGTGGTCATTAGTTTGAAGTGTTTCTTGAAAAGAAGAAACTTACAGAAACATGCTTAGTTTATGAAACCTGTTCTTCCATGTTCTTTCTTAAAACAAAGTCTTTTTGTTATACACTTCTTTTCTCAGGCACCTTGCTAAACTCCCTTAACTCTCAACTCCTAGCTAAATGAACTTCAAGGCACATGAACCTATGGCAGTCTCCCGCTACACATGTCAGAGTAAATATTTAGTCCAGAATGAAATGCTGTCATGACACCGATCCATTAAAACACACTGACCAGGTTTTTCCCCTTTGCCACAGGAAAGGACAACTTTCTCTCAGAGCAGAAGCTGAAAAGAGTGGATGACTATAATCTGTACTCAGGGCTTGCAAATTCAAAAGCCTACGGAAGCCAGACAGGTGGAAAAATCTTATCGATTGCCTTACACAAATATATTTTGCACAAAAGTCAGTCCTCAGAGAAATAGGTTGTAACATTTGTCTGAAATACTCTTTGGCCACTTCTATTCCCCCCCCCCATTGGAGAACATGGAGACCAAGAAATACCTCCCTGTTATAATACAAACACCAATACAGCTTTTAGCAGAATGTCTACCAATATCCCACCTCAGTGCTGGCAAGACAATGAGAGGTGGAGACTGAGGAACCAGAGACTTTGGGTTCCATTGACAGAGTTAGTTGTAACTCAACTCCAGCTAGGTATTAACATTGGGAAACGAAGGCCTCATTTAGTCAAGCCTTTTGTTTTGTCAAAAGAGTCGTAAGTTTTTACACAAAACTTCCCAAATTTGTGGGACTAACAAAAATATATATCTTTTGTCCAAACATGGCCTGAAGCTTGTCTGTGTGTGACCAAGTTGGATATGAATCATTGCATGATTCATGATATTTCCATTTTACTTGATAGGTGCCCTATTTTCTTCTGTAACTGGGTGTTGCAGTACGGTCTCCTGGAAGCACAAAGCCCTCTCTGCCTTCTCCAAAAAAATATTATGGGTCATGGGGTATCTGCATGTTTAATTTGCCCTGTTAATGCCAAGCTCCTTAATCTAAAGCACTCCTGTAGTCTCAATTCCATCCAATCTAGTCTGCTGTGGGGCTTGATTCAACCAAGTACTTCTGATTTCATGACTTTCAATCCTTAGGGCACCTGGATGGCTCATGTGGTTCAGCGTCTGCCTCTTGACTTCAGATCAGGTCATGATCTCAGGGTCGTGAGATCGAGCCCCATGTCAGGCTCTGAGGTTAGGCATGGAGCTTGCTTAAGTTTCTCTCTCTCTTTCTTTCCCTCTACCCCTCTCCCCAAGCGCCTGATTTCTCTTAAAAAAAATCATGAAGACATTCAGTCCCTTACCATCAGTTCCACCACCTCTGTCTACAGAATGGATCCCGTTTTCCTCCCCCACTAAAATATTTCTACTCTCAACTATAAAGATGGCCTTGCACTCAATTGCTATCTTCCTTTCCTTGTCCACTCTTACTCTTTAACACCTTGCCATTTGGTTTCCAGTACAGTTGTTTCTCAGAGTTATCAGTGACTCCAGATAACAATGGAGTTCTTGCCAGATCCAGTGGCATTTCATTCAGAACTCATTTTCCTACAGTTTTTCACCCTCCAGGAAGCCAGCCCATATCATGGTCTCAGGGTTCCAGAGCACAACAGAGAGAGTAACAGAGAACACATGCATCACCTCGCCCAAACTGAAATATGCCTTGTGCTCTGCCACAGTCACCTCTCTCCATGTTATTGTTTCTACTTTCATCCCCCGCTGCTAAACCATAATCCTACCTAACACTTGGTGCGTGGTCATTCCTTGTCATTCCTGTGGGACCGGGTCATTTACTGCATCAGGCTGGGAGGCTATCCCCCCAACCCCTGAATTACAGCATTTTATGTGACTCTCATCAGATACTGCTTTATGCCACAGTTACTCACTCAGTGAATATACACTTGCCATCTAACCGACCCAGTTTATACCCTGAAAGTCAGGGAGAGTAGGTACCTCTCTATTTTAGAGAGAGGTAGAAACTTGTAGTAAATAAAGTCTGTCCATCTCTTCACATCTCCCTGAATCCAAACTCTTGGGCAGTCGCCTGGCACACGGACACTGGTTTGGCCATGAGACTGGTTTTGGCCAATGGGACATTAGCGGATGTGATGAGAGAAAAGAAAACCAAAGAGGCTTCCCCTGCACTAGTGTGCAGGAGATTGGTTTTTTTCTGTTGCTCTCTGGAATTCTGAGATGCGTTATGAGTTAGCGTACTGGAGGATGAAAAACTATAGGAACCAGAAACAGTTTTACTCAGGTGAGCATCCCACTCCTCAGACCAACTACAGCCCAGCCCTACCACCAGAATGCAAAGGTTCACCAAGCTGACACAGACCAGAGGAACCCCTCCGCTGACTACAGACTCAGGAAAAGAAACACTTGCTCCCTGAAGCCATTCAAGTTTCTGAGGGAGTACCAAAATTGCTGTAAGGAATTCAGTCAAGTGTCAGGATATAAAATCAATGCATGGCAATCAGTTGCATTTCTCTACACCAACAGCAAGATAGAAGAAAGAGAAATTAAGGAGTCGATCCCGCTTACAATTGCACCCAAAACCATAAGATACCTAGGAATAAACCTAACCAAAGAGGCAAAGAATCTGTACTCAGAAAACTATAGAATACCAATGAAAGAAATTGAGGAAGAAACAAAGAAACAGAAAAATGTTCCATGCTCATGGATTGGAAGAACAAATATTGTAAAAATGTCTATGCTACCTAAAGCAATTTACACATTTAATGCAATCCCTATCAAAATACTATCAACTTTGTTCCAAAAAAAATGGAATAATTCTAAAATTTGTATGGAACCAGAAAAGACCCCGAATAGCCAGAATGTTGAAAAAGAAAACCAAAGTTAGTGGCATCACAATTCCAGACTTTAAGCTCTATTACAAAGCTATAATCATCAAGACAGTATGGTACTGGCACAAAAACAGACACATAGATCAATGGAACAGAACAGAGAGCCCAGATATGGACCCTCAACTCTATGGTCAACTAATCTTCGACAAAGCAGGAAAGAATGTCCAATGGAAAAAAGACAGTCTCTTCAACAAATGGTGTTGGGAAAACCGGACAGCCACACTCAGAAGAATGAAACTGGATCATTTCCTTATACCACACACAAAAACAGATTCAAAATGGATGAAAGACCTCAATGTGGGATAGGAATTTGTCAAAATCCTTGAGGCGAACACAGGCAGCAACTTCTTCGACCTCAGCTGCAGCAACTTCTTCCCATACACATTGCTCAAGGCAAGGGAAGCAAGGGCAAAAATGAACTCTTGGGACTTCATTGAGATCAAAAGCTTTTGCACAGCAAAGGAAACAGTCAACAAAACCAAAAGAAAACTGACAGACTGGGAGAAGAGATTTGAAAATGACATATCAGATAAAGGGCTAATATTCAAAATCTATAAAGAACTCGTCAAACTCAACACTCAAAGAACAAATAATCCAATCAAGAAATGGGCAGAAGACATGAACAGACATTTCTGCAAAGAAGATATCCAAATGGCCAATAGACACATGACAACGTGCTCAACATCCCTCGGCATNAAATTAAAACCACAGTGAGATACCACCTCACACCAGTCAGAATGGCTAAAATCAACAAGTCAGGAAACGATAGGTGTTGGCAAGGATGTGGAGAAAGGGGGACCCTCCTACACTGCTGGTAGGAATGCAAGCTGGTGCGGCCACTCTGGAAAACAGTATGAAGGTTCCTCAAAAAAGTTGAAAATAGAGCTACCCTATGACCCAGGAATCACACTACTGGGTATTTACCCTAAAGATACAAATGTAGTGATCCTCAGGGGCATATGCACCCGAATGTTTACAGCAGCAATGTCCACAACAGCCAAACTATGGAAAGAGCCCAGATGTCCATCAACAGATGACTGGATAAAGAAGATGTGGTGTATATATACACAACAGAATATTATGCAGGTAAAAAAAAAAAAAGCCCCATGAAATCTTGCCATTTGCAATGACATAGATGGAACTAGAGGGTACTACGTTAAGCAAAATAAGTCAATCAGAGAAAGACAATTAACATATGATCCACTGATATTAGGACTTTGAGAAACAAGACACAGGATCATAGGGGAAGGGAGGGAAAAGTGAAAAAAGATGAAACCAGAGAGGGAGACAAACCATAAGAGACTCTTAAACTCAGGAAACAAACTGAGGGTTCCTGGGGGGTGGGAGGGGAGGGATAGGGTGGCTGAGTTATGGACATTGGGAAGGGAATGTGCTACGGTGAGTGCTGTGAATTGTGTAAGACTGATGAATCACAGACCTGTACCCCTGAAGCAAATAATACATTATATGTTAATTAAAAATAAATAAAATGCAAGCACATTAAAAAAATAAAAAATTTAAAAAAGTTTCTGAGGGTTTAAGGGTAGGTGATAATCGATATCTAGAGTATGCTGCACACTGTATTGTTCTGAAAGGAGTAGAGAATTAGTGAAATTTTAACCTCTCCTTGACCATCCAATTATAGTTTTTCTAGTCTAAAAATCTAGAATGCTCTAGATTTCTGCATGGAGTTTGTTTTGTAGAATGCAAAACGAAAGGGCAGCATACTGTCAAAGATAAAGTACAGGCATTATATGTGCACAGAGGTGAATGTGAAACCAGGAGGCCCCATTCGCTACCTGTAGCTTGGAGACAATTCCTGTCACTTTTCTGAAGCTCAGTTTCCTTTCTGTAAAGTGGGAAAAAAAAAAATCCCACCAATCTTACAGAAGTATAGATAATACATATAAAATACCAGATGTCACATCTGGCCAACTTCTTCAATAAGCAAGAGATATTATCATATACATAAATATTAATCTAAAAATAAGGAGGCTGAAGTAGTCCTCTCTCCAACTGTGTTCTACACTATGACCCGTCACTTGACCAGGCGGACACCTGGTCACGGCAAGGGTGGGAAAGGTCTGAAGTGAGAGGCAGCTGAAGAGAATTCTGATGCCTTTAACAACTTCTAGATATCTTGGCTTTTGTTTATAACATCCCTTGGCCACTCTGGGAATGTTTCCCAATGAAACACATTGATCACAGGCTTAATTATAGTTGGGGGACATTCACTCAACAGTTACTTAGAGGGGTGCGATGTGAATAACCAATCATCAGAAAACCAAATTGAAAAGTTACGTTGGAAGGAATTATTTAGATGCTTTGGCTAATTAACAGCAAACCAGATAACTGAGAAAAGTGCAGACATTGTTAACTGAGTCAAATGACTTAGCCACACACACTTTTCATCTTCTACCCCAAAATAGATAATGATTTACAAAAACAGAGCAATATGGAAAGCTTCTGGAACAACAACATGAAAGCACACTATGAATTCCTTTATGTTCAACCCATTGAGCCTGTTTAACATAAAGGTTCATGCTACCCCCCTCACTCCCCGAACATCAGAGCATGCTAGTGCAAATACGCTAATTTAAGGTAAAACAACATCATGGTTTTGGAGAAAGCAACAGAAAGAAAGAAATCCTCTCTGTGACCAATTGCTCACCTATATAGGTTCCACTGTGGTTACCAGCATATTCAGCATCTTCTGGATGGAGTATAAAAGCATACAGAACAAAAGCCAAGAAATAAAGCAGAACAGTTAGAAGCCCAGCCACAGATGCAAAAAATAAATTACTTAAAACAATTATGTAAAGCACAGCATAGAACAGCCCTCACAATGCCACTCTTAAACATAAAACGTTTTGTTTTATATTTAAGCTTCAAGTGATGTTTTAAAACATCATGCAATTTCGTGTTTCAGCCTCCTCCAGAGGTTCCTTGATGCAGGTCCAAGAAAATTATAAAAGATCTGCCTGCACTGTTTATACTTTCCACAGTTAAGAAAATTATAACATTTGATCTCCCAAAGTCAATTTATTTTTGTAAATCAGGCTCTTTGATAATATGTAAAATACAGCACTGACTTTGACTCACTGGATTAGTCAGAAAGGTTAAGATCAAGATACAGCCTCTCTTAGGAGAGGAAGAAATTCTGTGTTGGGAAGGAATAAAGGTATACTATTTCTCTATTTGGTTTTTTAAAAAATGAACGGATGAAAACATTTAAAAATAAACATGTTATTAATTATTTCTTGGAGTTAAGTGAAAACTGGGTTATGCATATCTTAAAAATTTAATTGGAGTAGTGGGTACTCATTACTTTAGGCCTCTTATTTTCACATAAATATGTTTCTGGAACTAACAGAACAGTGTGTGCCGAAATCAAATAGTTGAGAAGATTCCTCTAACATCCTTATGTTAAAATAAGGATGTCAATATATCTGCATAACATTGAGACTACCGACAGAGACAAAAACAATGTACTATTTCAGATTACTTTATTTCTGCTTATATGAAGCAAAAACAGTATAGTTCTCAGAGTCCAACCATGATTTTTGGTACTGTAACATCAAGATGGAAGCTTGGATATGTAATAGTCTTCTATAAACTACTTACTATATTCAATTTAATGCACACATAGGTGTTCTAAATAAAATTAGTAGACTGTGGTAGGGAAGCTTTTATACATGTACCTTTAATTTCCTCTGAGAAGCACAAAGAAAATGAGAAAGGAAATGATTAAATGTACAGAAAATACAATTAAAGTAGGAAGAAGATGCATCTGAGGGAGGAAAAAAAAAATCTACCTACCACACTCAACTGTTTCCTCATCTTAGAAAAGCCAAAGGGAAAAAAAATGTATTTTAAATATTTCAAATTAGTCAACGAATAAACAGAATTCATGAAAAACTACATTTTAGACTGCACTGTAGTCTTGGTCTGCAAAGACTATGTATACTAAAGCAGTAAAAACACAAAGCCTTCATTCAGCTTATTAAATGCCCAAATGGGGAAAATAATAAGGAAAAAACCCCAATTTTCCAAAATACCTTCAATGGGGGATTATTTGAATAGGACATTTCTGTTTATAAACTAATCTGTCTATTTAACAAATAAGATACATACTTAGAAACAACCCTTAAAATGCCCTTAAAATGTCTCAATACCCTGTAAATTTAACAGTATTGTCAACTTATTACACATATGAAACAAGTCAGGAAGAACCCTTTACTTCATTCTGGCTACATTATTTGATAAAAGGTATTTTAAAAAATAATTCTAAAAATTACTAATTGTTACTAATAGGAAAGAAATTTAAGAATTCTGTATGACTTAGGACACTCACCTTCAGTTAAAGGTGGAAAAAGAACTGGCAATTTAATAGAAGCAAAATCGAACCACAAGTCAAGGTAGAACATATTTCGCTACAAGACTTTGTAGAATGAATAGAACTGATCGGGACAGTTTTCTTCTCTCTCCAAACTACAGAGTGGTAGTCAAAGAAAACACTTAGGAGAGAGTGTGCACCACCACTATATATTTATTTTTCAAATACCTACGGGTCCTCCAACTGGATTAGATCTATTTGAATACAATTTGCAAAAATGACAAGCAAATCGTTATTATTTGAGCTCATATTGCTAGTCACCCAAGTTGTGAATCTATTTACACTCATTCCTTCATAGCTCTGAAATGCCACGTACATCTAAAACACATTATCAGAAAACAAACAAACTATGTGATAGGGATTAGCCAAGCCAAGCAACCAGGCTTCGGGGAAATAATACAGAGTTTCAGCTGGTTCAATCTGTAATCTCAGACACTCCACCATAAAATGGATTATTAAACAGAAGGTGTGTTATCTGAAGGAACAATAGGATTGACAGAGTGTTGCACCCTGATTAAAGAACCAGTGTCACATACAGCAGATTTTATCACCTGTAAAAAAGCCATGTCTCTCCCACATGTGCACGCATGACCACACACACGCACACATGCATGAGAAAATTAAAACACCAAAGTCAACCCACAATAAAAACAAACATCTCCATGTCACATATGGTATGGTATGTTTCATATTCTAGTAAAAGGTTGTGAATATGCTGTGTACATTCTCAGAAGAGTATTTCCTCCATGCTTTAAGTAGGAAGAGAATGGTATTTTTTGGTGATAACCCACATGCATATGTATCTCCAAGCCAGCAACATGCCTCATGGACAGTTGGAAGGAAAAGCAAAGAACACTTTTCCTTACACTTAGCAAGTCTGAACAAAGAGGAAAACATATAAAAGGCTGATTTCAGAAGACATTTGGGACAACTATACGATTCTTAAACATATTCTTAACTAAGGCACTGTTCTTTGTCATTAAATGCATAAACTTATTGAATTCTCCCACCGCTCCATGAAGCCAGTACTGTTAGCGCCACATTACAGATGGGAATCAGAGGGACAGAGAAATGAAGCACTCTGAAATGGCGACCCACACCATTTGGCTTCAGAATTTGCGTTTTTAAGTACTATGCTATACTGTCACAGCAAAATCATTTTTTAATTACTCTAACTGTATGCTAGGAAATACAAGTCTGTGGGGAGGTCAAATGAAGTCAGTTTCTTTCGAGTTTCCTGTCTCCTGTCCACCACCTCCCAGCACACCGGCCCCTTGTCCCTTCCCAAGTATGTTTCTCCGGGAAAGTGTGGGGGAGACTCTCCCTGGCCTAAAAGGAGTCCACTCTCCACATCTTCACGCAATGAATGGCAGGATGGGAAAACTACAAAATCACAGAAGAGAGGCCAATAAGGCCACCAAGAGTAATTCTGGCTATCTTCAGAGAATGGAGTGGGAAAGCTCTCATGAAGAGCATTCCACGTAACAGTGCAGGAGGAACTTTCCATGTTGCTGGATGCTAGCTACTCTGAGCGGTGCAATGCCAGATACTCCTGACAACTGGAGAAATTGTGTCTATATAGGTGTGTGATCGTATTTACGGGGGCAAAGTTATGCTGTCTTCTGCCTCCTTCTGCCCACATGCGATCTTCCCTAAAAGTCTGCAATAACCCGTGACCACAGACCACACACACTCTTGACTGTTAATCAACCCTTTCTTACCTGCACAGCACTGGGTCCCCGAGACAAAAGGCAGGAGACAGTATGTCTTAGAAACCTCCATATGGAAAAGCTAAAAGCCATATCCTAAGAGTGTTCTAGAAAGAATATCTTCAATTTATATAAGAACAACAGTCGACTGAGATGAAAAGTGAGCAACAACAATATGGCCATCACCTCAACCATCTCTTGACATAAACAGTCAGACACACAATTTACAGCCTACTTCATCTGCACCTCTGTCCACACACACTCTGTACTTTGGCATTTCCCAAAGAATATCAGTAAATATCGGAGGGTAGGGGGACTCACTTTCAGTATTTTTTAAAATCCCGTATGTTTCTGTTAACACAAAATCCCACCAGTATTAAGAAATATTTGACAGAGTTTTAGGCATACAAATTTAAAATAAGAACATACGCAACCTACTTGTTAACTTCTGAATTAACTTTACATATGAACACACTAAATAAATACTGTTTAAGATGCCAGGAGACAGGAGCTTACTCAGTTTGAAAAGTTGTATTGTAACAACCTGGAATGTTATTTTTATATATATGTACATATATATAATCATATATCATATTATATATATATATATAAAATTCACAAATGTTTGGCCTTCCAAAATATTGCTACCATGCAGAGTGAATTGTTTACTCAGTGTTTAAACTGTACTGTTGGTAGATTATGATTTTCAATCCACAAAATGCTTGTCTTTGAAGGAACTTGGTTATATGCTGTTTGAATGGACACCTCTGGCTCCAGTTAAATGTTTTCTTTTGTACCCACATGATAGCAGCCACAATTAGTTAGATTCTAAAATACAATATTTTGTGTTTTTGACTTCTCATCTTTAAAAATATATAGATCATACCTTCTGGATTTTTTTTTTAATTACAAAAATTCTGTAAGAACCATTTTGTAAAAGAAAATTTTTAAATGAATATTATTCAATCAGCAGTATGAGATCTCTTAAGGTATTTATACCTTGATAACTAAAAAAAGAAACTAAGCACCATAAATAAAAATCATACTGGAATATTCTCCTGTAAGATACACTACTTGAATTCAAGAAGAAGCTTTTCTGAATACCCTGTAAACTAGATTTAAAACGTTATAGACAATGGAAGTCAAAGTTATTATTTGTATTATCAGGAAGACAAAAACTTATAAAGTTTAATTTCAATAGAAAGGGAACAAACAGTATTCTAATTAATCAAAGAAAATCATATCTCTTTTTGAAGGTTAGGTGAGATCATACTGCTTCATATATGCAATGAAACTATAAAAAATAAGCTTTTGGCAGAAAAATCATAGAGTACTTTAAATAATATCGACACAAAAATCGCAAGCTGCCAAATGGCTGTCATGAAAACTTCTCCTATGTGTTACTTGAGACATAAGATACGCTTTTAACTCATTTCCAAAACACTTAACCTGTGTCTTTCATGTATAATCTAAAAGTCGGTCATGTGCAAGAGAACCTATCAGACTTCTAGGCTGCTCTTCTGTCTCTGTTACTAATGTAAATCCATTATGTAAGAGCCTCTCATCAGATGAGGGAGAAAGGGAGTGAACACAGAATTCTATTACCAATTTCTTTGTTGGGTAAGCCCTTCTTTGAAACAACAGGAGGAAGTGGGAGGAGTCCTTCTACCAAGCTTCTAAGATTCACTTATGCTTTAGTTTTAAGAGTTCGTATTTTTTAGGAATGTTTAATTTCAAGAGGCAAATTATTTTGTTTGAGAAGCCTATTTTCTCAATCTGTATGAGATATGCCAAGATTCTTGAGGGGAGGAAACAGCCAAGCCTCCACAATGAATGCCACAGTTTTGCAAAGGATGCCAGTTTTAAAGCCTGAAGACGTATTATGGCTTCTGACTTTATCTGCCATGGAGTCAGGATCTACAGCTCTAGCACAAACATAAATGCCTTCTCCAATCCTTTTTGACTTTGACCTTGATATTGACTGAACCCTTTAAGTTCCAGAGCTTTCCCTCCATGCAAACTTGAGTTATGATAATCTACTGTGAGTCACCTAAAGAGTCACCTAAAGAGCCTACTTGTGATCTCTCTGTCAAATAAAAAAAAAAATTTAAAAAAAAAGTTCATATGGAATTTTAATTCTTTGACAATAAAAGTACTAGCTTTCTATTTAAGGTTCATAGACATAGACTGTCTCTCTGAATAAGGCCATATTTACTACACGCTAGTGATCTGGATAATATTGACCGGATTTGTTTTTATTTAAAAACAGAGAACATCCGTATATGAGAACCACCAATACATGAATCTCCATAAATCAAGTCTAGTTTAAAAAAAAAAAAAAAACAGAAAAGAAGAAAAAGAAGGAAGTATGGATGGGATTCAGTAAACATTCCTAAACAGTCTTCAAGAGGCAGAAAAAGCAAAAACCCTAAAACATCCAGATAATGAGATGACAGTAATTTTGGAATAAATATTTCTCAGACTCAAATATTAAAGATCATATAAAAACTCTGCATATGAACAAAAATCTCCTGTCATAATGAAAAGCTCTACGCGCGTGCGTGCGCGTGCCCGCACGCACTCCCTCTGACGTTCACACACCTTAATACTGAAATCAGTTTGAGGAGAGCTGTTAGAACGACAATATACCCATTTCGTGTAGTTCTCTAAAGAAACACATTTAGAAAAATAAATGAAACTCCACAATTCTATCAACTGGACATTTCTAAGTTGCTTAAGACTCAAACAAATTGGGAGTATGGATTCAGATTCGAGTAGAATCACACTCATTTCCTTTTCAAGTTACACACATTTTATCCCACATGCACCAAATGTATAAGAAGTCGGCAGGACTCCCGTTTAGAAATCCCTCCAAGAGCAAGTCAGGTGGACACCGCGGAGGCCCTGCCAGTGAAAATTCATCACCCTTAAAGACGATGCAAACTTCTGGTTAAACTGTACGCTTTCTGATGTCACAACCCATGTGGCATTCTATGACAAGTGTGTTTTCCTTCTGCCCAGACTTAACAGAGCAAGAACAACCAGGCTTTTGAATCAGTGCTCCACTTGAAGTATTTGCTTGCTTGTGAGATTTATACTCGACTGTAGTTTGGCTCTCTTATAATGTAATTCCTGGGCTATACGCGTCTACAAACTGACAGAAATAACAGGAGATGTGAAAAATGCAACAATACTAAAACCAGATGTTGGTGTTAAATTCCAGGACCATTTATTCGTGCATTTCGCCTTTTAATGTACAATCTCTATGTTGAAAACAAAAGGCTTTTTTTACTCTTAAAAATACCTAGAACATGAATTGTTTAGAGGAGATGAAGTAGGAAATTTGTGCGGTGGGGACTTGACAGAGGTGAGGGGGGTGGGGGGTAAAAGAGAAGCTGAGAGAAGAGGACTATGAAGGGAGAAAAAGAATGCAGCCAAATCCACACTATCTTTTTTTCAGTAATCCTACCTTATCCTTTTCCTGCTCTTACTTTGTTTTAATCTGGTCTTGTAACAACTCCCAACAGGCAAGTTAAAGGTCAGAGTTACTACGATTTCTGGATAAGCAAAGAGCTAAGAAGAATAAGAACAAGTTTTCTTAGGCTCAACTGCCTCTGTGCCCAAGAAAGTGGTAGATTTTCTTCTCCAGATTTTACCAAGTGTCTTACCCAAACCTTCTAGCTTTGGAGAAATAAAAGAGTTGCATTTGAGGTTACATTTATAAAAACCACCTACGTTCAGAAGTCAAGGAGCCTAGTGTTGCTAGTTACTTAAAGTGTGAGTCATGGGTTTATTATAAACAACTGCAAACAGCTCTTTCTTCAAAAGATCCACTTTAATATTCTACTGTGAGTTTCTTATTTGTTTGGTTGCCGTGAAATGATGACCCAAAAACTATCACAAGGCACTACGAGCTCTCATTCTCCCACAAACACCTGCTTTAATAGTCAAAAATAAACAGCAAGATTTGGTTACTCTGCATTTTTATTAACAAACTTACATGATTTCCTGTTGGAAACTTTCAAGGGCTGAACTAATATTTCTGGTCGTCTCAGAGCCAATCTCCTGGGGGAAAAAGAAGGTCAATGCCTATCAATTTTCAGTACAGATCCAAGATTAATATAACACCAAAATATTAAAAATCCCAAGGGGGGGGAACAGGAAGCCAGGGGAAAAAATGAATACAATGCAATCTATTAAAATTAAAAAATAAATCCTCTACTTTTCAAATTTTTATAAATCATCCCCACTCCAAAATCACTCTTTTTCCCCCATCTTTCACATCAATACAGTTTCAGATATTAATGTGCTATTTTTCCACTTGCTTCATAACAAAAACCGAATATGACCTGGTCCTGTCATATTATTTTTGGTCATTATTCATCCTTAGTTAGACAAAACAGAAATCCAAACCTGAGGGATAAAGGATTCTAAAGCAAGGTTTTAGTGCTCGTTTTATCACAACTCTCCTTGAGTGATATTTTGCAGAGAACAAAAGGTCATTTGAAGAGAGACCATTATTGCGTGCCAGTAGCTCACCTTTCCTGGAAATGCTTTGAGGGAATCAAGCCTGCCCGGGGATTGGCATCACCTGCGTGCTTTGCTTGCCACCAGGTTGCATCATCTTGGCTCATAATCTGAAGAATATCTCCCTTTTTGAAAGAAAGCCCAGCTTCCTTACATGGAATTGCTTTATCCTCATTAGGGTTATAGTCAAAGAGGGCTTTGATAAACATCTGGAAGAGAGTTTCATTTAAAAAGAATAAATATAAAAAAATAAATGTGAAAGGGCCAACATTCTTCTCTGATTTAAGGGTACTTTTTTTTTTAAGAAAGAATAATTTTTTTTCAAGATTTTATTTATTTATTTGTCAGAGAAAGAGAGAGAGCGCGCGCACAAGCAGGGGGAGGGGCAGAGGCAGAGGGAGAAGCAGGCTCTCTGCTGCTGAGCAAAGAGCCAGATGTGGGACTCCATCCAGGACCCCCAGATCATGACCCGAGCCAAAAGCAGACTCTTAACCAACTGAGCCACCCAGGCAACCCCCAAAAAAGAGTGATTTTTCAAAAAGACAGTATGAAAATGAACTCATTGTGACAAAGAGGATTGGGAAACATTAACACCCCCCACCACCAAAAAAAAAAAAAAAAAAAAAACCAATAAAGGTTTTTAAAGGAATGATTACCTTGCCTTCTTTAGATGGAGTCTCCTCTTTGATGCTGGGTATAATTTTAAATGTAATTGCTCCCTGCGACTGAGCCTGATAACAGAGGAAAGACTTATCAGAGAACTTCGAGAGCCCTGGAGAAGGAAGGCAAAATAAGTAGAAAAGGGAATGATGCTGAAATTTTATAAGCTTGGGGTTTCTACTGTTAGATAAACCAAACTGAGAAACTATTTTTGTAGAAATTCCTGCAATATGAGAAAGCACTCAAGTTTGTCAAGTAAGTTAAAAAACACTGAACACTAAATCCACTTGTACCTCTAGTGCACTTTCAAATGCCGATGAAAGTATTACCATCCATGTTGAGCTACTTCAAAACAGAGACACAGAATCTGCCGAGTGCCTTATACAGACAGTATTACGGATGACGTGCAGTGTTCAGACGATCCATTTAAGTATCGGCATCCATGTTTTTAGGAACAAAACACCTGTACTGTCAGCAATGCAGTTATATGATTCACTATATATAATATATACACACACACACATATACACATATGTGTATAATATATATATATATATACACATTAGCTGCAATGCTCAGCAGAAAAAAATAGTGAACATTCACTGCTATCATATTCTGGTTAGTGAGTAAAATACCAAATGTAATAGATTAATTAAAAGATGAAAAGATTAAGTACCTTTTTTAATTTAACTAAAGCAAGCAACAATAAGGGCCATTCTTTGCCGACCACCTCAGACCAGAGCAGATTCCCTTTCACATACTCTGTCTTTCTGTTTCTCTCTTTCTAGCATTTCTCATAACCGTACAAAGTAATCATCTATACAATTATTTCTCAATATCTGTTATCCCTGCTGAATTCTAAGCTCCACGAACACACGAAGTATCTGGCACATATTGGAGAGGAAGGAGGGAGGAAAGAAAAGAGGAAGATGGGATCAAGCAGAGGAGAGGAAGGAGAGAGCGAGCGAGAGAGAGGGGAGAATGGGTCGTTATCTCTGAGACACACTATCATAAACCAGGGCTCTGTTCTGGGGGGAGGTGGGAGGAGGCCCTAATTTGTATTGTTTGCCAAAATCCATGGGCCACAGCCAACTTCCATTTACCAGTGGAAGTCCCTGAAAGCCCAGCTGGGAAAAGCTGCATAGAAATCAGCTCTTGCGAATGTAAGAAAGCAGCTCCAGGACAGCACAGAGACTCCAGTCAAATGGGGCTTTAACGGTGTAAATATCAGAATTTTAGAGCATGGGTGATTTCAAACAGGTACCATCACTGTTATTACTTATCATAAAACAACTGACAAATCTTATTAAGAATTCATAGAATACTGAACTGCATGGGGGAGAGAAAGCAAGTCTTCTCTATGATCTCTTCCCATGCTAGTGTGTGTGTGTGTGTGTGTGTGTGTGTGTGTGTGTGTGTGTGTGTGTGTGTGTGTGTGTGTGTGTGTGAATGTGTTCAAAGCCCTTAGAACGGTGTCATTAAGGGCTCAACCACTGTAAGAATTACTAGTATTACTAAGTCATAACAGGTCTACCAGCCACTGTGATTGCCATCATGTGGATGAATGATTAGTCAATCAATGCAACCCTCTTGCTATTTCTACGTATTTTTTACAATCTTGCTCATATAATACACTTGTCAAATTATTTCCGATGGGTTAATTCCCAACAGCTGAACTTCATAATTAAAGGATATGCAAATTTAAATTTTTGGTGGTTTCAGATAGCCATCTCTAAAGGATCTACTAAATTCAACCCACCACTGAAAACATAGGAGTAGAACTACGTGCCTAGGCTCCGCTGACTCTAGTCACAATCAAGCTTTCATATCCCTCCAATCCAGTATTTTTCAGACATGTTTTCTATAGTAAATTTTTCTATAAATATTTTTTTCTTTTACTGATTTTTGTGAACTCTCGATGCATTAAGATACCTTCTACCATATACACGGACAATATTTTTCCCAAGTGTCATGTGCCTTTTAAGTTACATACGGCATCTTCTCCTATACAGGAAGTTTTCAATTCCTGCAATCACCTCAGTTATTTGTCTATTTGAATTTCACATCAAGTTTAAAAAGTCTTCCTTTACTTTTTGATTTTTTAAAATATTTAAGTCATTGGGATTTGTTTTAGGTGTAGTGTAAAACAGGGACTATTTTTTATAGCTGAATCATCAGTGTATCCAGTACCATTTATGAAGTGACTTCACGGTTTTCCCATGGATTTAAAATGCCATCTTAATCATAAACTAAATTTTCATATATACAGGGATCTGTTTGAAGATACTAAACTCTACTTCTGTATGTTTATGTTTTCATACATTAACAGACACAGTCTCCCTCATTTTATTCTTACAAATGAACTGCAAAATTAATACTGTCAAGGCCTAAAGTAATTTTGTTGTGTTTCAGATTTCACAAGGCATCTAAATCAGTTTCACTGTTTTAGATACCTAGGAAGCACAGCCTAAGTCTGGCCATATCGATAGGAGAAGGGAAAAGAAAAATGCATCACAGATAACAGAGCAGATGCCATCTCTTAAGTGCCTACTTGGGACAGGCCCTGAAATAAACTCTTTATATACATTAGCTCATTTAATCCTCAAAACACTGCAGTGAGGTATTTACCTCTTCTTGTTTTCAGCTTGTAAATGAACGCACTGACGCAATGCAAAGATTAAGGTATTTTCCAAGGACATACAGTGATTAAGTAATGAAGCTGATATTACAACTCTAGTCAGCTAAATTCAAATTCTGTATTTGTAACCATGTCTGAAACATACTAATTCAATTTCATTTTTTATTGCAATTTTGAAATACATTTTCAGCTTACCAAAATCTGAATTATTTCCTCAGGCCTTTTATCCTCAACTGGAATCCCATTCACTTCCCTAAGTTCATCACCAACATGAATAAGACCTGAGAAGTAGCAAATTTGGTAAATTAGCAGAGTTACCCACAAAAGAACTGCAATTTGCAATTGTGTCCATACTCAGAGCATTGTTTGGTGCCTCGAATACATTTGAAGATACCTTTAGGCTTCTCAGGTTTCAGATTCTGTGCCTCTAAACAGCAATAAATCAAAGACCACCACGTTATAATGCTGGCAAAGAAATGACATCAGCATCCAGGTCTTTGTCTAGAAATGTATATTGTTTTCCCCTAATAGAAGAATTCTTATTTTGTTTCAAAGGCTGCACACATACAGGAGTACTTCTCGAATCAGAAACACTTGAAACAGACCCTAATGTAACTCTGGAAGCCCATGTAAACGGAGATTGTAAAGTAGACTGAGATGTATCATTTATTTCAACAGGTTTCCACAGTTCAACACAGAGAAAAGTATCTTACTGTTTTGATATATTACATCAAAAGACTGTTATCCTCTTAATTCCATTTTGGAAGTGTTGCCCGTCAAATGCAACATGACTTGTCCATGCGGCTGGTGTTGAAACCCTTTCCACTCCTCCCTTTTTTGTCCTTTTTCAAATCCTTACCACTTCTATCCGCAGCGCCCCCTCTCATGATTCTGGCCACAACAATGGCTCCGGTCTGCTCGTCTTTCTTAATGGTAGCTCCCTTTGAAGGAAAACAAAAAAAGTACTTCTGGGTAAAGGTGTGCATTGGGTGGTAGGAAAGGGAGAATAAGGACATTTATCTGGAAAAAATGAAAACAATTACAAAAAATTAAAAGTACGAGGCAGGAGGAACAGACATCATGCCCCCCGTCTTACAAATTACAAACACTCCTGACTTGGGACAGATTTTCTATCTGACACATCATCTACAGTTTTCAGCACCATTTAAGGATTTTTCAGACCTTTAACCTCTTCAACAGGACGAAAAATACAAATAGCTTCTTTCCATTATAATGCCTTGTATTTGCATACGATTGGTTTTTGCCCCTTGACAGTGTCTGCTCATCTCACTTTGTCTTTACAATGCCCCATGAAGAAGCTGGGCTATACTGAGATTAAGTGAATACAAAAATCTCATATAAATCAGAAAATTGAAACCCAGGTCATCTGGCTTTTAGTTTAGTGATCCTTTCTTACACTATTATGCTAAAGGAACTCAGCCATAATGACAAAAAAAGAGGGAAAAAAAAAAGACTTGAGCTCCGAAACTAGTCATATTCCTTACCTAATACTAAGATAAACTAATGGAAGAAAGATGTTACTCCAAGATCTTTATGTACTAGGACTGTACTTAGTACAAAGAGAACTAACATTTTGGCATAAGATTAGGAAACAATTTTAAAAAGGGTCCAGAAAGTCTTCATTTATGGATGTTCAGAAGCAAATTAACTGAATGCTGCTTTATAAGAACATCAGGCACAAATGGTAACTTTGAACACCTTTTTATGACTTTCCTTCTAAGAAACTGGCATCGGTATAGGAAAGCATTCTACAATGGCATCACACAGCTAAAAAGATACACATTAGATGGCAGAATTCACCTTGAAAAAGAAAGTTGAATTTTTCTCACATGTCAATACACATGTATCATTAAAAAAGGTATGTAAACAAAATTAGGAATACATTTAAAAATAAGTATATTTTCTATGACAGCTATCAGATACATACCTAATAATGGTTTAAAAAATAAAATAATTAAGTGATTTGATGATTTTGTGACATTTTTCATCATTAAGCATGCACTCATGTCCAAAGACTTGAATGAGCATCTCTCCACAATCGTAAACACCAAACCCATAAAGACCCATCATTAACTTATCATTAATGGTAAGTTCTGCCTTTATTTAAACAGTTTATTTATAGCCAAGATGACTAGAAATGTAATGTTTTTAATAAAACTAGTGTGATTAAATAAATTTCATTTGCTGTAACAGTATCTCAAACCTTCCCATCAGAGTATGCCTAATGCCAGAGGGTCTAGTGACCTAATTTAAAATTACCCATTTTTTCAGAGGGTTCTTTTTTTCCACATACTTTTTCTTTTTTTAATTGAGGTAAAATTGGTATGTAACATCATATGGCTTTCAGGTATACACCATTACAATTCAACATCTACACTACAGAGATAACTAGAAGTCTAGTTACCACCCATCACCATATACTTGACCCCATTCGCCCATTTTTCCCCCCACCAACTTTCTGGTAGCTACCAATCAGTTGTCTGTATCTATGAGTTTGTTTGTTGTTCATTTGCTTTTTTCTAGATTTCACATATGAATAAAATTATATGGTATTTGTCATCCTCTAACTTCTTTCACTTAGTATAATACCTTCGAGGTCTTTTCATGTTGTCACAAATAGCAAAATTTCATTCCTTTTTAATGGCAGGGTAATACTCCATTGTATATATACACACACCTTATCTTCTTCACCTATTTGTCTACTAGTAAACATTTAGGTTCTTTCCAGGTCTTGGTTATTGCACATAATGCTACAATGAATACAGGGGAGTGTTTATCTTTTCTTTTATTTTTTTTTTAAGATTTTATTTATTTATTGGGGTAGAGGGAGAAGCAGATTCCCCGCTGAGCAGGGAGCCCAATGAGGTACTCAATCCCAGGACCCCGGGATCATACCCTGAGTTGAAGCAGACGTCTAACCAAATGAGCCACCCAGGCCCCCAGGGCATATACCTTTTCAAGTCAGTGTTTTTATATTCTTCAGATAAATAGCCAGAATTGGAATATATGGATCATATGGCAGTTCAGTCTTAATTTTTTAACAGTATGGAGAAGTCTCCATACTGTTGGTATGGTTTTCCATAGTGGCTGCGCTAATTTACATTCCCATGAACAGTGTACAAGGGTTCCCTTTTCTCCATATCCTCACCAACACTTCTTATATCTTGTCTTTTTTATAATACCCATTCTAACAGGAGATGATGGGTCAAATGCAGTTTTGATTTGCATTTCCCTAATAATTATTGATGTTGATGTTGAGCAACTTTTCATGTGCCTGTTGGCCATCTGGATGTCTTCCCTGGAAAAGTCTATTCAGATCTTCTGCCCATTTTTGAATTGAGTTGTTTGGGGTTTTGTTGTTTTATTTTTTTTTTTTTGAGTTGTATAAGTTCTTCGTATATTTTGGACATTATCCCTTATCAGATACATGATTTGCAAAGATCTTCTATTCAGTAGATTATCTTTTCATTTAGATGATTTGCTGCAGAAGTTTGATGTAGTCTAATTTGTTTATTTTCATTTCCCTTGCTTCTGGAGTCAGATCTACAAAAATATTACCAAGACACATGTCGAGGAGCTTACCACCTATGTTTTCTTCTTCTAGAAATTCTACAGTTTCAGGTCTTACATTCAAGTTTTTAATGTAGTATGAGTTAATTTTTGTGTATAGTGCAAGACAGTGGTCCAGTTTTTCCTAACACCATTTATTGAAAAGACTTTCCTTTCTCCATTGTATGTTATTGGCTCTTTTGTTGCAAATTGTCCATACCATGTGTGAGTTTAATTTTGGACTCTCAATTCTGTTCCATTGATCAGTGTGTCTGTTTCTATGCCCATACCAAACTGTTTTGATTACTATAGTTGTAGAATAATTTCAAATCAAGGAGCATGAGGTCTCAAATTTTGTTCTTCTGTCTCAAGATCACTTTGGCAAGTTGGGATCTTCTGTGGTTCCATACAAATTTTAGAATTGTTCTAGTTCCATGAAAAATGCCCATGGAATTTTGAGAGGGGTCTGCACTGAATCGGTAGATTGCTTTAGGTAGTATGGACATTTTAACAATATTAAGTCTTCCAATTCATGACCATGAACTATCTTTCCATTTATTTGTGTCTTCTTTAATTTTTCATCAATGTAATGGTTTTCAGTATACAGATCTTTCACTTCCTTGGTTAAATTTATCCCTAGGTGTTTTACTCTTTGATGATTATTTTCTTAATTCCTCTTTTGATAATTCATTATTCATGTATAGAAATGCCATATTTCTGTTATGTTAATTTTGTATCCTCCTACTTTACTAAATCCATTTATTAGTTCTAAACAGTCTTGGTGCAGTCTTTTGGATTTTCTATATATAGTATTGTGTCAACTGCAAATAGTGATAGTTTTAGTTCTTCCTCCCTTGGATGGCTTCTAGTTTTCTTGTTTAATTGCTGTGCCTAGGACTTTCAGTACTGTGTTAAATAAAAGTGGCAACAGTGTGCAATCCTCTTCTTGTTTCAGATCTTAGAGGAAAAACTGCCAGCTTTTTACCATTGAGTATGATGTAACTGTGGGCATATAACTGTTCATAGTCTCATGATTCTTTGTATTTCTGTGGTGTCAGCTATAACTCCTCTTTCACTTCTGGTTTACTTGAATCCTCTCTCTTGATGAGTCTGGCCAAAGGTTTGTCAACTTGCTTTATCTTTTCAAAGAACCAGCTCCTAGTTTCATTGACTTTTTCTATTGTTTTGTCTCTTTCATTTATTGCTGCTCTGATCTTTATTTTCTTTCCTTCTACTAAGTTTGGGCTTCCTTTTTGTGTAAAATTAGATTATTTGAGATTTACTGGAGGTAGGCCTATATTTCTACAAATTTCCCTTTTAGAATCACTTTTGCTGATTTCAAAAATTTGGGTTTGTGATGTTCCTATTTTCATTCCTATCCGTAGGTACTTTTTCATTTCTTCTTTGATTTCTTCAATGACCCACTGATTGTTGAATAGCATATTATCTGATCTCCATATTGGGAGTTTTCCCAATTTTCTTCTTGCAGTTGATTTCTAGTTTTATACCATTGTGGGTGAAGATGCTTGATATTTCATCTTCTTAAATTTGAGACCAGTTTTGTGGCCTAACATGATCTACCCTGGAGAATGTTCCAAGTGCAGTTCAGAAGAATGTGTATTCTGTTCTTTTTGGATGAAATGTTCTATACATATCTATTAAGTCCATCTGGTCTAATGTATTCTTCAAAGCCATTGTTTCCTCTTAGGTTTTGTTTGGATGATGTATCCACTGATGTAAGTGGGGTGTTAAAAGTTCCCTACCATTACTGTATTACCATCAATTTCTCCCTACAGGTCTGTAACATTTGCTTTATATATCTTGGTGCCTCTATATTTGGTGCATATATATTTATAAGTGTTATGTCTTCTTGTTGGATTGAACATTTTTTATTATGCAATACCCTTTTTTGTTTACTACTATAGTTTTTGTTTTAAAGTCTATTTTGTCCGCTATCAATATAGCTACACCAGCCTTTCGTTTCCATTTGCGTGGAATATCTTTCTCCATTCTTTCAGTTTATGTACGACCTTACTTCTGAAGTGAGCCTCTTACAGGGAGCATTTGGATGTTCTTCTTTTTTTTATCCACTCAACCACTCTGTGTCTTTTGACTGGACTATTAAGTTCATTTAAAGTAATTATTGATAGGGAGGGAGTTCAGGATCTTCCTACACTGCCATCTTGAATCCAAGTCCCTAATTATCCGTATTTTATAGACGAAAAAGGAATCACAAATGGCTCTAATTTGTCTAAGATCAGAAAATTAGTGTGCAGTAAAGTCAGGACTTATCTCATCAGAATTGCTTATTTTTAATCTTAACTATTATTTAATACTGTTCGCCCTGTATCTTTTTATAACCTTTTACTCATAAATTTGTAAGTTCATTACCCTTGCAGTAGTTTATCTATGATAGAGATCAACAATTCTTTCCTTTTTTGTATGTGCATGCCATATTACCATATCGAGTGGTAAAAGTGGTTTTAAGGCATTCAAGGCTATGAGAAGATCTGCAGCTGCCTCCAGGGCTTCTCGAAATACTGGCTCTTTGGGAAGTCAGACACCATAAGAAATCATGATTCCTGCCATGAGGAAGCCCACACTAGCCAAATGGAGGCACCACCTAGAAAGAGATGCCTGATCATCCCCCAACTTCTCAGCCATCCCAATCCAGGCATCGGTCCTAGAAATGAAGTTCACAGACGAATCCAGTCTCAGCCACCATCTAACTGTACATGTGAAGGACTCTAAATAAGAACCACCCACTGAGCCTATCAACCTCTAAAACTATGAAATACAGTAACATATTATTGTTTTAGCCATAAAATTTGGGGTGGTTTGTAACACAGAATTAGGTAACTGGCATAAATCTCTTTCTTCACTAGGTATTATACTATTTTTCAATGTAGGACCATTCAGTTTGTTGTGCTTACTGCTAGTCCATTTTTTTAAGATTTTTATTTACTTGAGAGAGAGAGCACACACAAGCAGAGGGAGGGTCAGAGGGAGAGGGAAAAGCAGACTCCCTGCTGAGCAAAGAGCCCGATGCGGACTTGATCCCAAGACCCTGGGATCATGACCTGAGCTGAAGGCAAACTTAACTGACTGAGCCACCCAGTCTCCCCTTACTGCTAGTCCTTTTGACTTATTCTGTGACTCAATGAAGTTGACAAATACTTATTGAGAACCTACTCTGTCCCAGGTTCTGTTCTAAGAGCTTGTAATACAGTGGTGAAACCAACTATGCATTTCTGGCCCCTCGTGGAGCTTACATCTAACAAGGGAGAAGAACAATAAACAAAAGATGAAATAATGAGATATATAGTGTGTTATAGTGTGTATAGAAAGTGGTAAACACTATGGGTGTAAGACAGGGCAGGGTGAGAAAGATTGGGAGTACCAGGGCAGGGAGAAGAAAGACAGTGTAAAGACATACCTCAATGAGAAGATGACACTGGGTAAAGAAAGATAAAAAGGAGATGAAGGAGAGGGTGTCTGGATCTACAACTAGGTCATGATCTCAGCAAAGTGAGAGAGAGCCCTGCAAGAGGCCTTGTGCTGATCATGGAACCTGCTTAAGATTCTCTCTCTTCCCTTCTCTCTCTCTGCCCCTCCCCTCCCCCTTTCTTATAAAAAGATGAAGGAGTTAGCCAAAGGGAAGGAACAGATTAAAGTAGCACATACCACAAAGGTGCTAAGGCGGGGCTATGAACAGAATGATCAAGCAAGAACAAAAAAGGTGGTGTGGCTGGACTAAAGTAAAAAGGGAGAAGCAGTAGGAGCTGAGATCAGATGGTTAACAGAGAGCCAGATCATGCAGATCCTTGTGAGGGCTCTGGATTTTATTCTGAAAGAAACAGGGAGAACCCCAGCAGCAGAAGTGCTGTAATCCAACAGATTCACTCCACCTACTGTCTAAGGGTGAAGTAACGTAAGAGCCAAACCAAGGAAACAAACTGGAGGTTGTTAAAATACTCCAGGGTAAAGATGAAGGAGGCTTGGATCTGACTGGCAGGAGGAGAAGTGATGAATAATCTGGATATACTATTGGTAAAGCCAGAAGAATTCCCAGTGGACCAGAAATGGGACATGAAAGAACAAAGGTATCAAAGACTGACTCTGGTTTTTGGCTGAGCAGCGAGGAAGATGGGATTGTAATCAACTAAGAGGAAGAATCCTAGAAGGGGAATGGATTCGGGGGCAAGATCAGTTTACTTTTGGACATGTCAAGACAGAGATGTCCATTAGACATTCCAATGGAGATATCAAGTACACAGATGGACAAACAAATTTAAAACTCAGAAAAAAGATCTGGAAGAAAAATAAACTTGGGAGTCACTGACACACAGATTATTTTTAAAGCCATGGGCTGTATGAAATCATTTCTAGGCTATGTAGATAAAGAAGAGCACTCCAACACTGAAGGGTTACTCTCTTGTAGATAGGAATCTTGAAACAGAACTGCTTGCTATTTGCTAATTTTCCCTTTCCCTGGAGGCTGAACTATGGACTCGGAGAAATAACCTCTCACTTTCTACATGACACCAGCACTTGACTCAATCTCCATTTTGAGCCCTTCATTCTTAAAGATTTCTACTTCTACATTGCTTTCCAAACGTCTATTATCACAATTCTTTGAGGTATTCCCAGTGGAACGTACTTGTACGAAGATCAAAACTCAATAAAATAGAGCACATTACATGTCATATTATACAAAAGTCTACAGTCCTATGGCACAGGTGGCAAAGGAAAAATGAATTAAAACTGTATCTAATGTTCTAGTTCTTACATATTTTCTCATATAGGTATTCTGAATTTATTCCATGTGATTTTTGAGAGAGAGCACACACTCTGGCAGGGGAGGGGCTGGAGAGAATCTCAAGCAGACTCCATGTTCAGCACAGAGACCTACACAGGGCTCAGTCTCATGACCCTGAGATCATGACCTGAGCCAAAATCAAGAGTCGGACATGGAACCAACTGAGCCATCCAGGCATCCCATTATTCTATGTGATTTTGACAAAACATAGAATATAGAGAACTTCAGGTTAGATTGAGAAGTTAAAATTCTGCTTAAATGTGTCCTGTTACTGCTGTAAATTGGTTGACAAAAGAGGACTGCTGAAACTGGGCTATCACGATGTCATACATAAAAACTGCACCTCCTACAATACTGCCAATATTGGTAGTAGCACTGGAGCTGGTAGCACCGGCTGAACCTTTGAAATCATGGTTTTAAGTAACATCTACCAAACATTTGCATCAAGAATATTGGAGATGTTTAAAAAAAAAAATCTAGATTCCCAGGCCCCACTTGAAACCCACTGACGCAGACTGTCTAGGAGACAGAGGCGGGAAGTCTGCATTCAAGGTAAGCACCTCAGGTAATTCTCAGGATACTAAAGTTTGAGCACCACCATTCTAAAGAAAGCAAGGACAACTCATGCCAGAAACTGAAAATCGGGACCATAATCCACTCACTAACAGGATGTTATTTTCTTAAGCTTGCTTAAAATTTAATATTTATTATTCATTTTTTCTGGATAAAACTGATACAAATTTTTCCAAAACCACAGGAAAGGAGGATAGCTCTGATCCCTGCATCTTGACCAGTGTCTTTCCTTTTCTCTATTCATTCAACCATCACTTCCCTCAAACTATCTCCCTCTCACCTTTCCATGATCTGTGTTCACTGCCTCTTTTCCCTGGAAATGGTCCTTGCATTCAACAACTGTCATCTAGAGCTCCTACCATATCATCATTCTGTGAAACATTTATATAATGTGTGCATAATGCATAAAATTTTACAAAGCATTTCAAATACATGATGCTAGGTGATGTTTAAAACACTCTTGAAGAGGCATATGTCCCGATTATCTAATAAGGAACCTCAGGCTGGGGCACCTGGGTGGCGCAGTGGGTTAAGCCTCTGCCTTCAGCTTAGGTCATGATCTCAGGGTCCTGGGATCGAGTCCCGCATCGGGCTCTCTGCTCAGCAGGGAGCCTGCTTCCTCCTCTCCCTCTGCCTGCCTCTCTGCCTACTTGTGATCTCTCCGTCAAATAAATAAATAAAATCTTAAAAAAAAAAAAAAGGAACCTCAGGCTGAGAGGCTAAGTGACTTGTTCCTATGAGGATACAGAGTGAATTAAGTGACACCATAATGCTTCCCATTTAGGTCACTTAATGCAAGCTTGGTATTTATTTCACTCCATTATAACTCAGTCTAACAAACAAAATTACATTTATAAAAAAAGGTTTATTTATTTATTTGAGAGAGTGAGTGGCAGAAGTGAGCGAGTGGGGGAGGAGCAGAGGGAGAAGGAGAGAATCCTCAAGTAGACTCCCTTCCCAAGCACAGAGCCCGATTCCGGACACAATCCCAGGACCCTGAGACCATGACCTGAGCTGCAATCAAGACTCAGGTGCTTAACCAACTGAGCCACCCAGGTGCCCCCAAAATTACACTCTTAAATAACACTGACAAGCTAACCCCTTGATTGCTAAATCTTACGGCCTTTCCTCCTGAATCATTTGCCAAATACTGACTAACCATCCAATCACTAGAATTTTATTTCAGGTTGGCTTCCTTCATTTTAACTATTTGATTCTTAACCACTTGGATTCATTCTCCCAAGGATGCCTCACACCCAATCTTCTCCCAGTTTCTGCTTCTCCCCCTACCCCCTTCCCCTTTGGTGGTTGCAGCTTTTCCAATAACTTCTCTCAAATGACACTTGACAAATATAAAATAACAAGCTTGTTGAAAAAGACCATTTTCTACTTTTCTGACTAGTTCATTTTTTAAACTAAGTTTATTCATCCAATACTCCTACTTTACAATAACTGTTAAATGGAAAATACACTAATTATATATTTGGATGAAAAAAATTTCAAGATGAGTAATTCCCCTTCCTTGATATCATATTCCAAGGTTGAAATGACATCTGAAATCTTAATACTTTTCTCAGGAATCCTAACAAATAATTTGGGGGATTTCCTCTTCCCATGCAGATACTGTTTTCTATTTGAAGTTTGTATTTTTATTTTTTTAAATACAGCTCCTTGAACAAAAAATACACAAATTGTGGCTCACTAGGAAGACAAAGGACCAGTGACTAAAATAATTTTTTAAGTAAAATAACTTAAAAGCACTTGAAAGTGCTCAAAATTGCCTTATATATGGAATATTAGTATAAAAAATAAACCTAGCATTTAAGGAGGTTAACTGCATAAGTTTTAGGGGGAAAACTTATTATTAATTTACTTTTAAATAATGGAGAAACAAATTTTTTTTTTTAATTTATTCTGCAAAAAGCAGAATAAAAATAGGATAGGGGCGCTTGGGTGACTCAGTAGGTTAAAGCCTCTGCCTTCAGCTCAGGTCATGATCTCAGGGTCCTGAGATCGAGTCCCGCATCGGGCTTTCTGCTCAGTGGGGAGCCTGCTTCCTCCTCTCTCTGCCTGCCTCTCTGCCTACTTGTGATCTCTCCCTCTGTGTCGAATAAATAAATAAAATCTTTAAAAAAAACAGGATAAAAATGCAATGGAATCAAAATTTTTAAACACCCCACATTTAAGAGGAAGTAGAAAGGAAATTGTTACTAAGTACATACGAAATTGCCAAATTATACCATGGTACAGGAATAAGAAACTGAACAATTCCAAGAAATATTTGATATCTCCAGAACATACAAATGTTACAAATCCAGAAAACATTCTGAGGCTTAAGAGAAATAATTTTTAAATTTTATTTATCTATCTATTTTAAAGGGGGGGGTGCAGAGGAAGAGAGTGAGAGAGAGAATCCTAAGCAGGCTCCATGATTCTGAGATTATGACCTGAGCCAAAATCAAGAGTCAGATACTCAACTGACTGAGCCACCCAGGCTCCCCAAGAAACAGTTTTTAAACTTAACAATTCCAACAATTTCTAGCCTCTTCTTGGCACCTGCACAGCCCCACAGGTGCTGTATAACCATAGGGAAACTTGAAATTTTTATTCCCATGCATTTCCTTCTATTCTTGCTAACCGAAAGTACAATACTTCTACCCCTCCCCCCCCCAAGTAACACCCTAGGGTATCTTTTTACTTGCACTATATATCTAAAGATCCACCTGGTCTGATCAAACCTAACACATATAGCTCTCGCCATTATCCTAGTTCAGATTCTCATTTTAAACATACTATATAATATAAACTTTAAGAAAAGAGCTAACAAAGGATGATGACGTCAAAGTTTTTAGGGCTAATTATTTCAGTAGTTATAGGCTTACTAGCTAAAGCACGTGATACATTCAGGAACAAAGTATGATAACACAGCTTCAGGTTATTTTATATACTTCATTTGGTTGCTTTTTAAACTGAAACTGATTTGCAGCAGGCCCAGTTAAAACGTTTGAAACATCTCAATGCAGTGCACGTCTAATTTCTCTGGCAAACATTTGGAAGATCTGATTCAATCAGGAGAGGCTCGGAACTTACCTGTTGCTGACAGCAGTTTAAATTTTAGCTCACTAAATAAATAAATAAATAAATAAGTAAATAAGTAAATAAATAAATAAGTAAAAATAAAATAAATAAATTTTAGCTCACCAAACCAACACACCCTTGGAAAAACTAAGACTGATCAAAGAAATGATTACTAGGGAATTACTGAATTCCTCAAGATGGTCAGTCTTTGGATTACCTAAGAGCCTGAATTTGACGAAAAATGTATTTCTTACTGACGGATACACAGAAGCCACCGAGAATTAGTCACTTTATGGTGATAGGCTCTGAGGTCGATCTTTCTATACCCAAACTGCATACCATTTAGCCTTACTAAGTATGTCACCTTCGTAATAAATACCAAGAGATATTTAGGTTACCAGTACAGAGTTTATAACCACAGATGAAAAGCATAAATTTATTATCTACATTAAACGATCTTAGCCAGGAATACAGGGACTCCTAGGATAGCCAGGGATGAGCTTCGGGGGCTCAAAACTCCCCCTATATTGCATGCAAATTTGTGTACTTTTATGGATAAGAGTATCCAATGCATTTATCAAAGTGCCAAAGTTGCCCTTAAATAAAGCAAAATATGAAAACTATCTAAAAGGTAAAAGTATGAAGACACAATATGGTGTGGAAGAAAAAACTAGGATTTGAAAGTAAAAATCCAAGTTTGGATCTTAGTTCTACCACTTATTAGCTGTGACACTTTGGTTAAGTTGCTTTGCTTCTTTGCATATCCGTTTCCTAGTCTATAAAAATTGGAAAAAAGACATGTACTATGAAGACTAAATATAATGTATGTAAAGTACCTCACATAATGGCTAGCAAGTATTGCATTACCCACTATTTGCTTTAAGAACACAAAACTGTCTTAAGTTGACAAAATAAGCCATAACACATTTAAAATCAACTACTAGATGATAAAAGTTATTTTTCTTCTGAACATAGTTTCATCAAAATATGGATAAACTCTGTACTCACATCCTATTGCTACGACAAATGTGCCACACAAAGACAGTGACTTAAAACAACCGAAATTTATTAACTTACAGTTCTAGAGGTCGGAGGGTCAAAATGAGTGTTCTGGGGCTAAAATCAAGGGTCACCAGGGCTGCGTTCCTTAGGGAAGATCTAGGAGACAATCTGATCCTTGAGCCTTTCCCAGTTTCTAGAAACTTCTGGCATTCCTTGGCTCATGGCAACATCAAGCTTTGCTTTAAATCATCACATCTCTTTTTGCGACTCTGACTTCCTGCCTCCCCTTTCTACTTCCACAAGAACCCCTGTGAGGACACCAGGGCCACCATCTAACCCAGGATAATATTCCCATCTCAAAGATTCTTACCAAATCATGACAAATGCCTTTGCTATTTAAAGTAATATTTCACAGGTTCTGAAGACGAGGACATGACATCACTGGGCTTCATTCTGCCCACCATAAACCCCTTGATGTAATCTGACCTCGTATAAACTCTGGTGCTAAAATAAATGAGTACATTTACATTTTGAAATAACAGGCATTTGACAAATTTCTCCTCTTTATACTTTAAAATAAACCAGCTTTCTAGAAGAGTCATAAGCAATTATTTTTGGTTGCACCATTTAATCTTAAATCAGCTGCAACTGGCACGTTATGCTTTCTTTTATAAATGTCAACGTCCCATCTTACAAATTATTGCTATTTATAACCAAGAGAATGCCTGCCATTTTATTTGGCTTTTTTTTTCCATTTCTCTAAATAATGTTTTTTAGACATGAATACTCTATTTTAAAGTTTGACGACACAGGAAAATTATGTTTCAAAGAAAGGAATAAATGGTATGTCCCCATCAGACTTGGTTTTATCATATCTACTCATATCTGAGCACAAAATGTAGACCACAACTCACCAGTGGTTCTCTATTTTTGACCAAACGAATGATTTTTACTGAGTCTTCTTCATCGTCGATATCATCAGGCATCGGCGGTAACACAGGATCGTAATTCTTCTGAGCCACAGTATCATGTACAGAGAGCAAGGCCTAGCAAAGTCGACATTTGGGATAAAATTAATCAAATATAAAATTCCAAGCACATCCAACTATGAAGAAAATCAAACTGGTGCTATAATTTTTATGGAACAGTGGTAACAGGTAACTACTTGAAAAGGAGGATCTTAGAACCAGAACAGAAGAAGGCTGTTCTATTTCGCTGCCATCCCCATCCTCAGTGCCACTAATGTATGACAAGAATCAGCATAGAAGTCCTCTCACCTGTATATTCTCTGGTTCATCTTTATAAGGGTGGCAGCTGAGAACAGGGCGGGGGGCGGTTATTACTTTTGCTAGAAAATGAGGCTATAGATACATTGTTGATGAGCCTTGTAGGAATCTGGAAGAACTGTATTTTCCCCTTCCTACTGTTAGCAGAAAACACAAAAAACTGACCGATATAACTAACTTCCATTCTTGTTTTCTCACCTTTTCATTTTTTTGTGTGTAATAAACTAATTTGTGTATAATAAAAGTTTCTCTAGTCATGACTGTCATGGTGGTAAATCTCCACAAAACACTGTCACATCGTCATTATAGACCAATGACCCAAAAAACTCTCAAACCTTGACACGTCACTACTACTTTAGGAAAGTGGGTTTGAGACTTTTCCCTAATTTGTCCCCTAATCACCAGCACACCACAGTCCATAAAGTATCATCTAGACAGAAGCCTTGAAATCATCCTTGAAACAGATCTCTCCTCCACCCCGTACTCCCCAACATCCAATCCATATCCTGTTAAATCTACTTGCAAAACATATCCTGTATGTGTTGCCTTCTCTCGGCCCTAGACCAGAGGCTGGCAAACTATGCCACCAGGTTTTGTAAAGAAAATGCGACTGTCGCACTGTCACCGGTCTTCAATCATGGATGTGTTGTCTGTCACTGCCACCATGCTACAAGAGCAAAACGGAGTAGAAGCAACAGACCATTTTCTCAGGAAAGGTTCAGAGACACCGAGGTCATCATGTTCTACCTGGAGAATGTGTAACAGCGTCTCAAAGGTCCAGCTGCATTCACCTATGGTCCGCTTTATCCCCCCAAGATCCAAATATCTCAGTTTCTTTGCCCACTATGCCTTTGAGGAACATTTAGGATGTTTTCAGTTATTGACCATTATAAATAGTGCTGCTGTAAATATTTCCCTTCTTTTAATGCATATAAACACACAGACACAATTTGGGCTCAATAAAGTTGGTCTTTGAACATCGTGGGTTTGAAGAGCACGGGTCCATTTGCATCCAGGTATTTCTGGAATAATACAATACAGTCTTATAAATATATGTTCTTTTCCTTATAATTTTCTTCACATTTTATCTTATTTACTCTATTGGAAGAGCACAGTATATAATACACATAACACACAAAATATGTGTTATCAATTATTTGCTATAGTAAGTCTTCCAGACAACAGTTGGCTATCAATAGTTTTGGGGAGTCAAAAGTTAGATGCAAATTTTTTTTAATTATGTTCAGTTAGCCAACATACAGTACATCATTAGTTTTTGATGTAGTGTTCCATGATTCATTAGTTATGAATAACACCCAGTGCTCATCACAACATGTGCCCTCCTCATACACAAATTTCTAACCATGCAGGGAGTCAGTGACCCTAATCTCTCATTGTTCAAAGGTCAAGTGTATTGAAGAGAGAAAAGTGTGGGTTGTGGGTTTCTAAGTATATTCAACATTACCAAACACAAGACAATTTTTCAAAGTGGTCATCCCAGCTGTACTCCTACCAAAAACTTACGTGAGCTCCAGTTATATCCCACGCCCCCCAACATTTTACATTATTAGTTTCAATTTGGCCATTTTGGATCTGTAGTGGTGTCTCTTTGTGATTGAAATTTCGTATTTCCTATAACTAATGATAACTTTTGTCATGAGATGCCTGCTCAAGAATCTCGCACAGTTTTCTATTCCATGTAAGAGTTCTTGTTATTAATGTGTAAGAGTTCTTTATAATAAACTGGACCCAAACCTTTGTTGGTTACATATGCCACGGATGTATTCTCTCATTTGGTAGCTTCCCTTTTGCTTTCTTATTAGTGTTTTTTGCTCAACAAGGAATCCAAATTTTAATGAGTCTAATTGTTTTTTCCTTGGGGGCTGGTGCTTTTTGTATCTGAAAAGAGTTGCACAGCAAAGGAATGAACAGCCTCAAGAAGAACAAATACCTGAAGAGATAAGAGCTGTAAATTTCTGACAACTGATGAGAGACCGAGTCTGAAGATTCAGGAAACCCAGTCCATCAGGAAGCAGGAACAATAAAAAGAAATCCTATTTATCCCAAAGATACAGACACAGTGAAAAGAAGGGGCACATGCACTCCAACGTTCATAGCAGCAATGGCCACAATAGCCAACCTGGAAGAAGCCAAGATGCCCTTCAACAGATGAATGGATAAAGAAGATTTGGTTCACATATACAATGGACTATTACTCAGCCATCAGAAAGGATGAATACACACCATTTTCATCAACATGGATGGTACTGGAGCGGATTATGCTAAGTAAAATAAGTCAAGCAGAGAAAGACAATTATCATATGGTTTTACTCACATGTGGAACATAAGGAATAAATGTCTTGAAAGTGCTTAGAAAAAAATAACAGCCAGCCCAGAATTGTGTAATTCAGCAAAAATACCATTCAGGAATGAGGAAAAGAGCCAAGATGAAGTTAATAGGGACCCCAGTGGAAAAAAGGAGAAGACAGAAAACCGAAAAATAAAATAAAAGATGCAACAATGGTTTTGGAAGACACTGGACATCAGACAATGAAGGACAGTGATCACTGAGAGACAGGAAACAAATGTGAGCCCAGAGTTTCCTGGCTGTGTAGGGGGAGAAGGTACCCAGGCAGAACCCACTGGTCTCTGTAAATTGAGACAACACAGCAAGGAATGCTGGGAAGTCATGGTACTAAGTTCTCAGGGGACAGTATGAAAGAGAAGATGGTGGGACATGCACAGGGCTTTGGAGATCTGCAGGAGGTCCCCTTTGAGTCCTCAGCCAAGGCATATGCATATAAAAAAACTATCAGAAACAATCAGTGCAGTTGTTATTAGCTGAGAACAATTTTACTCCCCAATAGCCATTTTGCAATGTCTGGAGACATTCTGGGTTGTCACCGTATGGAGGATGCCACTGCCTTCTAGTGCACAGAGGCCAGGGATGCTTCTAAACCTCTTACTGCATACAGGGCAGTTCCCTGTCCCCCTTGCCCCCTCCCCCCCAATAATCTTCTAGCTCCATAATGTCAGTAGTTCCAAGGTTAAGAAACTCTGCATTACAGGGAACAATTCCCAAAGCTCATACAGGGCAGGAATACCTCCTGTTTCCCTTAGTCAGAAGGGAAAATCTTGGCATTCACAGGGCATTGAGAACAGTTAACAAAGGGATGCTGTCTTAATAGTAGGAAATACTCAATCCAAGATTAAACGGTTCTAAGATCTCACCTAACAAAGCTTAAAAGCAAGTCTCTGAAGGATCAAAATATTTCCACGTAACTTAATTATATAACAGAAAAAAACCTCCAAGTATATCACCCATAAAAATATGAAAATATCCAGCATCAAAGTAAAACTCACAATGATTGAGAGGCAATCAATTACTGACAAAAGTTACAAGGTATGTGAAGACAGAAGAAAATACTACTCATAATGAAGAACATAACACCATAGAACTAACCCTGAAAATTAGACAGATGAAAGAATTATATAGAATGAAATTCTGAAATTACAGATAGACTGCAGACAAGGAAATGAAAAAAATTACTGTAGCTGTATTCCAAATGCTTAAAAAGCTAGAGGAAACACTAAAAATGAGACATGCCATAGACATGGGAAGATTCAAACTTCTAGAGACAGAAGATACAATGTATGAAATTTTTTAAAAAGTACACCAAATGAGATTAACTCTTATAGTTAAAGCAATTTATAAACTATCTAAAATGAAACAACACAAGAGAAAATGGAGCAAAAAATTAGGACTGGAACATTATTGAGCTAAAGGACAACTTATATACACCTCACTGGCATCTCCAAAGAAAGGACAGGTGCTAAAAAAATGTCTGAAGAAATACGGTAAAAATATTCCAAATTTGATGGGGGATAAAAAAGCCTCTATAGGTCCGAGAAGTTCAACATATCCAAGCACAAAAAAAACTAAAAGAAGTAACACCAAATTGCTTAAAACTAGTGAGAAAGAAAAAAAAAACCCTTAAAATCAGCTGAAGAAAAAAAAGATTAAAATGACCACACATATCAGAAACAATGTGGATTACAAGATAAAAGAGCAACATCTTTTAAATACTTGAAGAAAACCGGCAACCTAAAATTCTATACCCAGCAAAAATATCTTTTAATAATGAAGGGATAAAGAAGACTTTTTTTAAGACCTACAAGAGTTGAAGGAATTCATCACCAGGAGACTTGCACTACAAAAAATGGTATATGAAGTCTTTCAGACAGGAAGATATGAATGACAGTGGTTGGGATATGGATCTACAAAGAGTTGAATGAAAACATCAGAAATGTTCACTATCTGGGTATCTATGATAACTATCTTGCAGATAGTTAAGACTAATAGAGATTGCTAACAAAGGCAATATTAACAACAGCAGCTATGTGTTTTTCCTCCTTAGCTTTGTATTCACCTCCATGTCTGGATTCTAAAATATATTTTTAAGATTTATAGATATTCAGTTTCTAATTCTTAATAGTTTGCTTTACAAGTATTTTTGGTTAGCAACATTTTTATTTTGGACAACTAATAGTAACTTTTTATTCTATTTAACTGTTTCAACTATGATGACTTTATTCTTCAATATAAAGATTATCCTTTTGAAAGGCAACACACCTAAATAACAAAATTGTATTTCCATATGCCATAACCAGCCCAATCGCAACTGATGGGTTTACCTGTTGCTCACAAGACTGTGCAGGAAATTGAACACTAGGTCTTGTAACTTATCAGACACAGAGTCTTTCACTGCTCTGGACCCCCTGCAGTCAATTCTAAGTATTTGTCAGGTCCACGGAATTAAGTGTCTAACTCATAAGAATGAGTAACACTGATTTATTCCTCCAGAAGGAAGCTTCGCTTTTCCCTTTTGCATGCTTAAATGAAGTCTCATCCATTCTACACACTCAGGCAATGAGTAATTTCTGGTAAGTGAATGTTTTGGAAAGCTGAAAAATTACAACAAATCTTTTTATTTTATTGCCTTTTTAAAACCTAGCAAATTTCCCCTGACTTCCTAAATTATACCATGTTCTACAGATGATATCACTTCACTGTTTTATCAAAAAACGAGCCTCTAAATGATGATTCACAGAGGTTGATTTGCCTTTAATGTGGCCATGTGATGTCTAGGAGTGGTTTTTATTATTAATGACTCTCTTTGCTTCCCCTAGAAACAAAGTCTCAGCAGAGATCCACATCCTTTCATCAGCTCCCTGAAAGGTCACCAACACTACTGCTCTTCTCCATCTATCACTGCAGGAAGCTTCTACACTCTATCACATCTACTGAGGCCTTCTGCTACTCACTACCCCACTTCCTTTTTCTCACCATCTGTGATTCTTTGATGCTTCATTACTTCTCCCGGACTTTTAAGATTTGGACAATAAGACTAAATCTTGTAAACATTACTGAGTAATAAGAGTAATTATTACTTATTGTTTATAATATGGTGAATGACCAATACACAGATTTTTTTCTTAATATTGCTTGTTTATTTGGGGGGCAGGGGAGAGCACAGAAGTGAGCTCGGAGGAAGAGGGAGAGAGAATCTCAAGCAGACTCCTCACTGAGCCCAGAGCCCAAAGCAGGGCTTTGTCTCAACCCTGAGATCTTGACCTGAGCTGAAACCAAGAGTTGGATGCTTAACCAACTCAGCCACCCAGGCATCCCTCAATTCAGAGATTTAATGACTGGATGTAAGCTTTAACTCTTTGACAGCCCTCAGGTGAGACACTAGTTACAAAATGACAAGCATTTCCTGACTGTTGGAGACTTGAGGGTGGCGAACTGTAGAGGGAAAGTGTTGACATAAATTCCTGTGGTGACCAATTAACAAAACTGATAAAGAACGTTAATTAAACAGGGTTTGTGAGGACACGGGAGGAAAGGACCTTCTCATGTACACCTGTGGGCACTGTACACTGAGAGGACCTATCATTATTGCGAAGGACAAGTTGGCAATTATCGCCAAGGACAAGTTGGCAATCACTAACAAAATTTTAAATGTACAGATATTTTAATTCAGCAACTTTTTGACCCAATAAAATTCTGAAATATACAAGAGATGTGCATTATAGTGCTATTTAAAAAAACAAAAAAAAAGCAGAGTTACCTAACTTATCTCTTAGAGGTGGACAATTATGTTGCTCCAAAGATAAGTCCACAAAATAACAAAATGGTAAAAGTCCACAAAATAAAACAAAACTAAACTAAAAGTAGTACACTCCGTTTATAATGGAGAAAATGTAGGAGCACCTGGGTGGCTAAGTTGGCTAAGCGTCAGAATCTTGATTTCGGTTCTGGTCATGATCTCAGGGTTGTGGGATCCTGCTCAGTAGAAAAGTCTGCTTCTGTCTCTCCCTCCCCCTCTTCCCTTACCTCCCCACTCTTTTTTTTTTGGAGAGAGAGAGCGTGCACATGTGCACAAGCAGGGGGCGGGGAGAGGCAGGAGCCCAACATGGAGTGTGAACCAAGGCCCCCGGGACCATGATCCAAGCTGAAGATGAACATCATTCCATATGTTTAATGACTCTAGTTTGTCTGTGTAGTGTGTGTCATCTTCACAGAGCGATGAACACAGGAACTTCTATTTTCTCCATCGTTTGAATTAAAAATACAATTGCACATTATCAAAAAAATTTCCCATTTTATCAAGTCCCTTTGTAAAAAGTAAAATTAAAGTCAAAGTAATAAATTATCACAACCTTATTCAAGACAAATGTAGATTGTTTATACCTTCTAACCACATTCATGGATTTTTTTTTTACTTTTCCTGTGTGTGTGTGTGTGTGTGTATGTGTGTGTCTTCCTGAGGTTGTGAATATTTCTTCTCCATCCCATGATTGGGGTTCAATTTTATACTCAAATCTTTGATTTGGAACTCACTGTATATTACATATAATATGCATTTATATAGGTTATATTATTTTTCCCAGTAATTGACCACTTGTGCCAATACCACATATTGAAGCTACATCCAGTTCCACCCATCCCCCACTTCCATCCATCCCTCACATCCTTCACTAAGGCCATAATCATGTTTCACCTGGATTACTTCCACAGGCTTCCAGCTGGCTTTCCTCCATTCAGCATCCACTCCTCCTACCCTACTACCGCCCCTCCACTCCAAGGATCTGTACACTAGAGCAACTGTGTCACTCGCCTACTTAAATCCGTTCAATGACTTTCCACTGTTCTTGGGATGAAATCCAAACTTTTTAATATGCTCACAATAAGGGTGGCCCTATAATTCATCATCTAAAGAAGGAAACAACTGAAATGGAAAGGAGACTATTAATAATCATGCTGGGACTACAGACACAAACCAGACTGTTGCTGGGCAAACCAGGACATATACGACCCCTACTCAAAGGATCCCTGTCTAGCTCTCAACTCCTGCCCCTTCCACTTCCTCAAGCTACTATTCAACCACAATGAACTTATTTTCACCCTCAAACTTATAAGTGATTTTCTTTATGGGACTTCACATACTACTCACCTCATTTAAAACATCTACTTCAGAGACACCTGGGTGGGTCAGTCGGTTAAGCATCTGACTCTCGATTTTGGCTCAGGTCATGATCTCAGGGTCATCAGATCAAGTCCCAAGTTGGGCCCAATGCTCAGTGGGAGTCTGCTTGAGATTCTCTCTGTCTCTGTCCTGCCCCTCCTCCACCCTCTCTCTCTCCAACCCCCCGCCAATAAATAAATAAATCTTTTTTTAAAAATCTATTTTCACATCCAACACCAACTCATCTCTCCTCTTCCTCCTTTTGGTTACCTCAATCTTCAGGGTTCAATTTATATGCCACTTCCTCTGGAAAGTTTTCTTTAACCCTCCCTCCAACCCTTCCTCCCATCTCCTCCTCTGATTTCCATGGTACTTTTTTAAAGATTTTATTTATTTATTTTAGAGAGAGAGAGAAAGCATGAACTGGGGGAGGGTCAGATGGAGAGGGAGAGAAAGAACCCCAAACAGGCTCCATGCCCAGTATGGAGCCCGAAGCAAGGCTCCATCCCACAACCCCAAGACCATGACCTGAGCTGAAACCAACAGTTGGGCATTTAACCGACTGAGCCACCCAAGCACCCCTCCACAATATTTCTATGTGTTCTTTTACCCAATATTTCTCCTGTCAGCTTCATTAACCCTCATGAATCTTCTGCAAGTTATATCTACAAGGCCTGGCACCCAGTAGGCATTGGACATTTGAGAATGAATGATGACATTTACAGATAACCAGAGAAAGTTTTAAAATTTTTCAGAAAGAAATTGGCAGATTTGTGGGATACACGTATTATCCTTCTCATAGTGGCTATATATTTGGTTGTATATATCTGTGTGTGTTTACAAAAATCATTATTACTTTGGACGTACACCTCAGGTTCCTTTTCACTACTGTGAATTCAGTATTTTAAATGGATCAGCCATCTTTAGGAAGTAAATAATTACTTCCCTTGTCCACTAAAAATTCAAAAACAGTCTTCGAGTTAACACCCTGAAGTCATACTTCTCATATTTAAACTGTCGGTTCAACTTATAATTCATGTATACCTGTCATATTCTACTGTACTTTGCCACTGCTTTAGGAAAAAAAAAAGCAAGTATTTTAGTTTATTAAATGACTTCTTAAAGTAATTACCTAAAAAAAGTGAAATTCAAGTTGATGGTAGTTAATACAACTGATTTCAAGGAAAGCAATGCTAAATGTTAGGTCATAAAGGAAGAAAGATTGCCGCCCCCAACACTGGCTATCTAGAAATTGCCATTGCCGACTGCAACCTCATATGTCTGCAATGGTTACCCACCTCCCACACATCACTTCCTGAAAATACATCTTTCATGATAGCTTCTCACCCATTCTTTTATCCCATGGCTACATACACATATAAAATCTAAAAAGTATTTACTAAAATATTTTCACCATAACAAAGTTTCAGGATTTAATTATAAGGTTGTATCCACGAGTGCTAAATTCCATCTAACATCATACCTCCCTCTCGAGCCAAATACCAGTTTCCATCCAGTACAATCTCTTCTTTATTAGCTACTCCATTCCAAACACTCTTAAAAAGAATACCAAAATCATGCTGTTCTTTGTCAGAAACATTCTTCTTCAATTTCTAAGAATTGAACCAATATCACACTCTCAAGGAGAAGTTTAACAAGTTGCTCACAGTTAACCTCACTATTCTTTGGTTCACATCAACTTCTCACGTGTACTCTGAGATGAAATGAAGACATTTCAGAACGTTCTCTACCTATGAATCTCTTACCCTGAACTCTTACCCTTTCTACATATTTTGTCTTTAATTTCAAGCAACTATTTTGCTCTAAGCTGATCCTTATTCTTTTAGAACTAAAATTCAATCTCCTCTGTACCAGTATAAGTCAATTACTCTAAATTTCTAATTACAGTCCACTTATTCTTGACAGCACTTATTTTACTTCTAAGGATTGGGAATTAAAGCTTGTGCATGTTTTCACTTCATCTTTTATTTAATGCTATCTTTTTTGACCATCAAGCCTAGTATAGCACAGTTCCAAAGGAGATTTTTCAAGGAAGGCAGAAATCAATTTTTGCATCTAGGCAGAAATATTCATCCAACAGCCTAGATATGTTTAGTAGAAATAGTCATAAGATAATTGATCGTTTTGGGGCACCTGGGTGGCTCAGTGAGTTGAGGATCCAACTCTTGGTTTCAGTTAAGGTCATGATCTCAGGGTTGTGAGATGGAGCACCATGTTGGGCTCTGTACTCAGCAAGGAGTCTGCTTGAGATTCTCCCCCTCACTCTGCCCCTCCCCCACCCAACTTGCACTCTCTCAAATAAATTAAAAGAAAATAAATTTAAAAAATAAATTAAAAAAAGATAACTCATCATTTGAATTACATAATCTGCATGTAATTCTGACTCATGGAATAATACTTCACATGTAAGTGCAGCAGTATCAAGTCTACAATGTACAGTTTACAGGATTCAGTGCATTAATGACCTTAGAATTAACAGGAAATTTTTGAAAGGACTTCTGCTGACCAAGCACCCTTAGAGGAAAGATAAATGATATACCCGGAAGAAAAATGTCAACGAAGAGGTGAAACAGGTCATGGAAATTAAAAGATACAGTTTTCAGTTATAAAATAAGATACAGGAATGTAATATACCACAGAGGGGGGAAAAAAGTCAATATTATAACAACTTTGTATGGCAACAGACAGTAACTAGACTAATTGTGGTGCCCATTTTGTAATGCATATAAATATCAGATCACTATGTCGTACACCTGAAACTAATACAATATTGTTATGTCAACTATTCTTCAATAAAAAATGGCAAGGAGAATTGAAATCTGCCCACCAATATTTTACTAGTATTTTACACTGGAAAACTGCTCTGCTCTATAGAACGGCAGTATATATTAAAACATGAATCAGTAGAGGGAGAGGAGATGGGGAAGACAAAGATGAAGGGGAAAGAGGAAAGCTGAAATGATCCAATAGAAAAATAGATATAGGTGTCAAATATATTGCAATACCACTCACCAACAAAATAAAATGAACCTAAACAAAATCACTAATAGGTTGTATCCAGTACTCTTACCTTCATTTAAAAAGAAATTGACCTTGAAGTGACATTACATTCACCAACTTAAATTCTGAGCTTCTCAATCAAAGTAATCTGTAGTCACATTATCACCAAAAGCTCAACTTTTTTTCTTAATCTAATTTAGGTTATTAAAATACCACACACTATTTGAAAATACATTCCCTTGAAAATTGATGCTCAAAATAAAATTCATCCAAAGTCTCAGAAAGTGGCCCTTCTGGAAGATATTTCTTACACATCCTCACCTTCACATTGGGTTTTGACAGTAGTTTCAACAGCTCTCTGATCTCACTGTTTAATGGCTTGTTCTGAAGCTCTTCAGCCAGCTGCAAGGGAGATCACATAGACATAGAGAACATTTAGTAAGAGCATTGTGTAGTTCCATGTGTGACAACTGAGAATCTATCTTGCCACTTTCCAGTGATTAAGGAGAAGCCAGCATGAAAGAAAACAGACTATCAATCACCACTCCTCTTTTCAGGCCCATGGTAGCCCAGATCCCAGCCCAGGATCTTGGCTGAGTATAACTCAAAAAATCCTATCAGCCAGATCACCTTCTCTGATTTATTGCAATGAGGGTAAATCCCAGCACTTCATCTTAAGGAACGGCCTTCTGCATGCAAACAAAGGACCACTTGTAAAAATGATTGGATCAGGCTTTGAAACTATTTTTAAAAAAGAGAGAAAGAAAGAAAAAGAAAAAAAAATGAAAGAAAAAAAAATGAAAGAAAAAAAAAAGTTTTTGAATGAGGTGGTGAAATTCACAGGGTTTCCAAAAACCCACAGTAGCTTGCTGTTTAGAGCTGGAGGAATAAAGAACTAGAATGTCTCTAATAGAGCAAATGGCCTGAAATTTTTATTATGTTTACCTACACAGGCTAAAAAATCTGTTACTTACAAACCAGGTTAATCACAAAATGACTTACAATAGGTTGACAAGTATTCTGGGAACAGAAATGCTGACAATATTGTACTATAACGAACAAGAATTCCCATTTGCTGGTTCTAGCTAAAGAAAGGATTGGAACTTTGAAGATGCCGTATGTTCTTCAAAGAGATCTTCCTACCAACACTGTATTTCATTTTAGGCTATAGTAAAGATCATATAATTTCCTAAGAAGAAAAGCAAGACCAAATAGAAAAAGAAATTACAATTGTGAAATATGCAGTACACAATTCAAAATATGTACATATATTTTCACTTAAAAACCCTTCTTAAATTACTGCATGAAATTTCTATTTGCTCCTATAGTTTCTACCAAGCTAAAAATAACTGTTCTTATCTCTGGAGAAGGACTTTTCTCTAAAAGAAGGGCATCATATAAGTATACACAAAAATAAAACCTGATAAAACTGATATATTCGTTGGTTACATTTCAAAAAATGATTTTACTTTTTCAAGGTAAAATTTTTGTTTTTCAAGGTAAAATAATCGTTATATATAATTGTCAACTTACAGAAAGTCACAAAAGGCTCTTTGCATTCTTTAGTCACTGTAACAATATTTTTTAAATTTAAATACATTGCTCTGTTTAATTAGAAAATGCTACATTTTACCCTACTTATATAACAGTCTAATTTTTTTAAAAAGCAACATTGTCACACTATGATTGGGCCTCAATCACGTTGGAGAGTAACAAATATTTCCCCAATCCCTCAATAGCAAATGTTTTTAAAGTGATAAATTTTAAGACTTTCTTAAGGGCCAACCACAGCTTACTAGAAGTCTCTCTATACCTTTACTCACCTTCGCTTCAAAACTTTTGGTTCTATAAGGCAGAGGAGTAAGCTTCCTCATAAAACACATAAACCAAAACATCCCTATAATTTGTAATCTCTGTGGATAAAACTGGAAGGGAGACTGGGGACTAAACAAATAGCAAACCACTTAGAGATTACATGTGGTTTATTATCTAAATTAAAATAGAAAACATATATAAGAAAATCAACTTCCGAAGATGGTCAGTTGTTTTTTTTTAATTCTATGGCCCCGGATATTTTACTAAACTGAACGATGGCTTGTTTTATCATAACCAAGCAAAAACTTTAAAAAGCAACAGATAAGCTACAGGATATCGCCAAAACCCGCCTTCACACGAGACCTATTTCTTGTCCGGCTTTAGTGTCTTTTATAGTTTATCCAGGTGTGTTTTCAATTCATCCGAGTTTGAAAGTTAACAGTAAGAATCAGCAAGGTAGTTCCTCCCCTGGATTGAAAATAAAATTATAGCTACAGGAAATTAACTACTCCATCAATGCCAACTGCTGCTAAAATTTATTTTTTGGTTATGAAGGTAATTTGGAAAGGTCTAATATCCATAAATCATTACCAGGCTTAATAATCCATTTTAAAAACAATCCTGTCTTTTTATGTATTTCAGAAGGCCTCATTCCTATACTAGTATCTGTCATTTTTTAGCGCTGTCAGCAATCGACCTATCTCATTTGTCTTTATTTCTCCAAAGCATTCCTCTTGCCTGTGACTTTCTCAGAACACTCCTAGCTGACAACTTCTCTCTCTCCCCGGAGAGTTATAGGCTAAAATTTCTAGTACAGAGTTACTGAGGGAGAACGAGAGGGTTATCTCCAGGCAAAATTTTTTAGAGCAGGAAAGTGAATGAAAATCAGCATAGTATCCGCATAAGCTCCGTAATGACAGGCCTCCTGGAAACATTTGCAGCTTCTCCTGGTTTTCGCTCCTAGGATCGCGCGCATCAGTCTGCGCCAGGATGAGCTTTGCCCCGGCCAGGCCTGGGGGAGCCGGGTCCCCAGGAGCTCAGAAAGGCACACTTACGTCATCGGCCAAGACCGCTGCGCCGTGGAGGATGGGCACGGGGTTCTGCTTCTCGTAGTAGTGGAGTTTTTCATGAATCTGGAAGAACCACAAGTGAAGATATAAGTTCACCTGCTAGCCCACAGCGAGATACTTGAAGATTTTTTATCGCCGTGAATAGAAACTGATCCACTAAACCTTCAAACAAAAATTCTATGTTTCTATAAACCTACAGATGACAAATATGTGTAATTCACGCATGATCCAGTGTTTCTAACGTGATGTCAAATGGGGGGATCGTTATCCAATAGAACCCACGTAAGAGCTAAACCTTTGTTTTCACCCTGAATAATTCTGCTAGTTTTATAAAATCTGTCATTTCTAAAACGTGGTGTTTCCATACTTTAAGCTAAAGGTTGTAGCTTATTATATTCCTGCTAAACACATACATCATGATCAAAGCAAAGTGCTGAGCAGCACCCTCATCCTGACACGTTGCTATGTGGTCGCCGCTAAGAACGAGGGAGCCGGCACGCTCCGGGAACGCCTTTCCCAGCACACTGTTCCTTTCAGTCTTTTTAGTCTTTTTAGTCTCCCCCCCCCAAATTGTCAACCTTCGCCCCCAATTCAAACTTCTAAGACACAAAGGGATTGCTCATAGAGACATTTCTCATAACTGTTTTGCTGAAATAATTTTCTGTACTGTAAAACAAGAATAAAATTATATTATCAAATAAAATTTGGTCCTTCCTTTCCCATCATTCCCCCCCAAAAACACAAAAGCAAGAATATATTTCAGCGCATTATAAGACAAACTCAGTTCCTTAAAAAATCTAGCATCATTAAGTGCAAGACGCTTTGACAAATGTGAAACTGTTGGCTCTTAAGTTTTACCCATTTCTGCTCTTACACAGCTGTCCCTAAAATGTTATACTTGAAAACTTACTTGAACCTCTTATTTATAATTGAAGAAATTACCCCTCCACTGTATATAAAAAACAGTTGCACCTCAGAATTTCCAGTTTTTAACAGGTATCAAGTAATACACTCATAGGTATCAAGTAATCGACTCTTTAATTAGACTCAAAGCCTAACCAAACTCTCTTGTAGAAAGTCTGGAAGATAGATTTTATTTTGATTAGCCAGATGCTATTGCTAAGAGAGGATTCTATTACCTTTTTGGCAACCTGGGCCTCAATGCAAAGTATCAGGGAAAGAATTTTGACACTTATGATATTACCAGAATTATCAGGGCCACATTTTTACTTAAAATCTTGGAACCTTCAAACATTAATCACTGTAGGGTAATAAACAAATTTTTAAAAATACAAGCTCTAAAAGGAGCAAGATTTGATGTGAGAAACTGTTAAAAGTATAATTCAAAACAAAACCATCCAACCTGAGAGCTAAATTAATTTTGCTTAAGTCGTTATCAAAAATTAGGTCACCCCAACAAATACTGTCATAGAATACTGAGCTTAGCCTCTCGTACAACTCATTTAGCTTTATTGTTTCAACATCTGCTCCCCTGCAACAGTAAATATGGAGGCTCATACTTATTAGGTGCTTACCATGGGTCTGTGTTCCCTACATACTAGTGACCAGAGGAAAAAAAAATAGTGATCGACACTATCAGTAATAGAGTCTTCAGTTGAGTTTAGTATCTTAAGCCCTTAACCCTCACAAAAACAAAGAGGCAGAGGGCACCATCATCCCAGTTTACAGATACATAGGAGTTAAGTAAATAACTTGCTATGGTCCCAGATAGAAGCAGCTGAGCTGGGACTTTAAACTCAGGCCACCTGGGCTCCGTGTCAGAACTCTTCCTCACTTCCTATGCCTGCCTCTCAGACTTCCACCTCGGCTGCCTTCTTCACTGACCTCATTCACTGCTGGATGAACAGGACAGAGAGGAGGCTTGGCGGGTATGTGACAAGTAACACTGGCTGTTCCAATGGCTACAGGATTAGGGGTGGTTCCTCTCCACACCCCCTGTATTTTTTCTTTCTGACATTTCTTAATTTTTCCAGATTAATTTATATTGAGGCTGTACTGTAATTACAATTTAAAATTATATGCCCCTAATACATTATTTCTCCACTGAATTTGCTTCTTCTGAGTCTCTTTTAAAACAATGAGCCCTTCTTTGCATCTCATCTTCTTTAGATCTTCACCCAAATGATCTGAGAGCATATGCTTACCCTGCCCACCCTGGGACTTTGTATTGTATCAAGAATTTTTAGGGATGTTTGGGTGGCTCAGTCGGTTAAGCATCTGTCTTTAGCTCAGGTCATGATCTCAGGGTCCTGGGATCGAGCCCCTGCATCGGACTACCTGCTCAGCAGGGAGTCAGCTTCTCCCTCTCACTTTTCCTCTGTGCTTCCCCCACCCCCCTAAATAAGTAAAATCTTTAAAAAAAAAAAAAGTTTTAGATGTTCTCCTAGAATTTCTAAATGCTGGTAACTCTATGTTGATACATGTTTTACTTTAGGACATAATTTTAAATATTAAGTTGGTAGGGAAGTAAAAATTACTCTAAGTAAAAAAAAAAAAGTAATTTTGAGCTGTTCCCGCTTATCCAACATGGTCAGTCATTAGCCACATGTGTCTACTGAGCACTTGAACTGTGGCTAGCTTACTTGAGAAACTGAATTTTTATTTTTATTTAATTTTTATTAATTCAAATTTAAAGGCCCACATGAGGCTAGTGGTTTTCATGTTGAATAACATGGCAAAGCTTTATGTTAAATGCTCTGTAATTCGCCTTTACTCACCAGAAACATCTATTCTGATACAGGTTGGCCAATTTCCCTCAGTGGTCACCTTTTAGAATCCAACAGACAAATACGTAACCAAAGACACAGCATCTAATTACTAAATATCATATATTGCCAAACCTGCAAAATCTCACTTAACTAAACACTTTACAGACTCAACCGTGTAATAAAGAATACTTCATTTTTTCTCCCTAGAACCATAAGGGGAGAGCAGAGTGGAAGGAGTTGCAGAAATAAAGGAGACAGAAGTAAAGAAGCCTGGGGAGACAGGGACACTTTGGCTAAATTAGTTTCATACGATAACAAAATAGGCAATCATTCAAGAGTAAGCTCCTACAAAAATGGCATGCTAACATATTTAAAATACACTATTAAGAAAAGAGGACATTTCATGGGCGCCTGGGTGGCTCAGTGGGCTAAAGCCTCTGCTTTCGGCTCAGGTCATGATCTCAGCGTCCTGGGATCGAGGCCCACATCGGGCTCTCTGCTCGGCAGGGAGCCTGCTTCCTCCTCTCCCTGTCTCTCTGCCTGCCTCTCTGCCTACTTGTAATCTCTCTCTCTGTGTGTCAAATAAATAAAATCTTTAAAAAAAAAAAAAAAGAAAAGAGGACATTTCAAAACAGAGACATTTATGCTCCACTAAATAATGTGTCTACAAGGGTTTGTTTTCTATAATTACACTTAAAGTTGAAATAAAAATTCCTATATGCAACCAATTTTTTTTTTAGTTTTTTTAAAGATTTATTTGAGAGAGAGAGAGAGAGTGTGTGTGTGTGTGCGTGTGCGTGCAGGAGGGAAGGGCAGGGGGAGAGGGAGAGAGAAACACAAGCAGACTCTGAGCTGAATGTGGAGCTGGAGGTCAGCTCAATGTCAGGGCCCTGAGATCATGACCTGAACCAAAACCAAGAGGTGGATTCTCAACTGACCATGCCACCCAGGTGCCCCTATATGTAACCAATTCCTATAGGAAAGTGATAATTAACTTCATTTACGCACATCTTAAAAATAAGTGTTTAATTTTTGTAAGAGAATCTAGTGCCAATAATTTTTGTGCATGTATCACAGAAACTTTTGAAATGAAACTTGAATAATGAGAGTATGCAAAGCTTGACTAACCTCAATGCAATTCTTTGAAACTTCTCACAAATGTGTAGAGGTAAACAGAAGAATCCAATCGTGGTATTAAATAAACCGAAGCTGTAAAAACCCTTTTCCTGCCTTCTATCATGAATATTAAAAAGCAGTGAAAGTAACTGCTCAGTAGTTTGATTCTCTATCTTAGTAGTAGCCAAACCAGAACTGGCATCGTGTCCACGTGCGCGCGCGCGCGCGCGCACACACACACACACACACACACACACACACACACACACACACACACACACACACCCCATCTACCTCATTTATTCAGAACATGGAGAGGAGAGAGTTCTGAGTTCATGGGACACAATGGCAGCCAAGAGGAGCTGGGAATGACCTACTATGTTGTGTAGGGGTTAAAACAAATAAAAGTATTCTAACGGCGGGGATCCTCTTTTAAAAATAATCTTTCTAAAGAGAAAAAAGCCCTCTTTATTAGGAAAGAGGAAATGGAAAACTGGAAAACAACAAAACAACAACAGAGCAGAGGCAATAGTGCTAACCGTATGCCCTTCTTTCCAATTTTATACCACTGATCTCTCTTGGCTAATAGTTCTGAAAAAATAAAATTAATAAAACTGATGAGAGTTGATGTTCTTGTTTTGTTCTCTCCCTTTAATAGGATAAATTCTGGCTATCCATTGCCATAGATACATACTATCATGCGAAATTGGCACCAATGCATTCTAAATGTATGAAGAGGATTTTTGTTTTTTTGGTGGGGGGAGGGTTGTTAAAGATTTATTTATTTGAGTGAGAGAGCATGCACAAACATGAGCAGGGGGAGGGGAAAGGGGGGGGAGAGAGAGAAAATCTCAAGCAGACTCCCTGCTGAGTGCAGAGCCCCAAGCAGGACTCAATCTCATGGCTCTGAGATTATGATCTGAGCCGAAATCAAGAGTCCAAGGCTTAAGTGACTGAGCCACCCAGGTGCCCCTGTATGAAGAGCTTAAAAAAATAACATTCAATCTCACAAAATGCTTTCCATCTTATATCACCATATTGTTTTTCCTATCTGACCAGGTAATATGAGAATTCAATTTATAGAATTTATCTATAGATTTTCCAAATACTACCCATCCTACTGTGGCATTCCCATAATGACCCTCACTTGGCTAGGATATTTTAGTGTCTTAATGTGCTGTGGAAATCACTGGTGATATTTTATTTAGACTTTCTTCACCAGTCCTCTTAACGGAGGCTGGATTNTTAACGGGGGCTGGGTTTTTTTTTTTTTTTTTTTGCTCCTGTTTTTATTGGGTCTTGATATCAGTGTTATAGTCATTTCATTTTTTTTTAAAAAAACTATGGAAGCTTTCTATCTTTTTATGTGTTCTGAGAACATCTCAATGCCACTAGATTGATCTCTTCTTTAACTATTTTATGGCATTCCCATGAGAAACCAACTGGAACTGATATATTTTATCCCCCAACTTTATTTCTTCTGGGTGGTTTGAGGCAATTTCTCCATTTAGATTTTTCTATCTCTTCCATTGTCAGTTGCAGCTAATATAATCTCCTAGAAAATTATTTTTTTCCAGCCTTAAAAAATTCTCTGAATCTACTTAAGCAGAACAGCCTCTTAACAAGTCTTTGAATTTCCTCTACTAGGGCGCCTGGGTGGCTCAGTGGGTTAAAGCCTCTGCCTTCGGCTCAGGTCATGATCTCAGGGTCCTGGGATCGAGGCCCATATCGGGCTCTCTGCTCGGTGGAGAGCCTGCTTCCTCCTCTCTCTCTGCCTGCCTCTCTGCCTACTTGTGATCTCTCTCGCTCTGTCAAATAAATAAATAAATAATTTTAAAAAAATTAAAAAAAAAAAAAGAATTTCCTCTACTACATGTTTCTTTATCGCCATTTCTTATTTGGTGCATCTTGCTTTCTCTATTTCTACTCTTCGTCCCTTCAGTCATTAACAAACATTGATCTTACTGTATTTTCAAAGAAACACCTTTTAGATGTACTGGTTTTACTATTTTTGTTTCTAATATTTTTTGTTTTCATCTTCGTTCATTCCTTCTTTATGTAACCCAGCCCCACATAACACTTCGGTCATGTGCATCACGCAACTTACTGGAAACAAAAGAAAGGGCAGACTACCCTAATTGGGGGTTTTATTCATTCATCAAATATTGACTAAAGTAAGCACCCATTCCAGGAGAAAGATACTCAGTATGGAAACAAAATATGGCAAGAGTGTAAGTCATTCGAACCTATTTAGAAAGGTCAATAGCCTGGGAAAGAGAAGAGGACATACATCACAGAAAGGGAAAACTTTAGTCAACCTATTTAATCAAGAAAGTTAAAATAGTATTGGTCTCTCATTTCACTGCTCATTAGCTGGGCAGCTGAGAAGAGGCTTCTGTCAATTTAATTTTTGCCATTACTTTAGCACTCACGAGTACTTAATATGGGACAAGGACACACAGACCTCCTATGCCACTGGCACTAAGGACTAGCTATCTACTCAACCATAAAATCAGTAAAGCAACAGTGGACTTCTCTCTCCTTCTTTTCGTCTTTGCTTTCCATTCATGTGACACTTCTAATGATAAGGAACGCCAAAAGTTGTTTTCATGCGTTTTTTCAAGTTTTGATTCAAAGTCCAGTTAACCAAAAATATAATATTAGTTTGAGGTGTACAATATAGTGTTTCAACACTTCCATATATCACCTGGTGCTCACAACAGGTGCCTGCCTTAATCCCCGTCACCTGTTTCACCCATCCCCTCACCCACCTCCTCTCTGGTCACCATCAGATCGTACTCTGCAGTTAAGAGTCTGTTTCTTGGTTTGCCTCTCTCTTTTGTTTTTTTTCTTCGCTCATTTGTTTTGTTTCTTACATTCCCCATATGAGTAAGGCCATATGGCATTTGTCTTTCTCTGACTCATTTCTTTCACTTAGCATAATGTTCTCTAGTTCCATCCAGGTCATTGCAAATGGCAAGATTTCACTGTATTTTTATGGCTGAGTACTACTCCATTGTATATATACACACCACATCTTCCCATTCTTTAACTCCTAAAAAACTTGAAATGTTTTAATTATTAATATCCCATTTTAAACACTTTAAACACTTTTTTAAATAAAGAGAATAGGATAAATTGCAATCCACACCAAAATTAAAGAGATATTGCCTGGCATATTTGCTTCAAATATCTTATAAAACAATTCATAAGAGATAAGGCTAAAGACCCATCCTCCTTCCTCTCTGCCAAGAAAAAAAAAAATTACGTTGAAACTGCCAAATAGATTCCCACATGCGTTTTCATCTTTGTAGACATATATATATAAACAACACAAGCTATTTTTGAATGTACATAAATGCACCTGGATTTTTCATTCAATACCATATTGAGATATCTAGCTCAATACATGTAGATACGGTTCATTCGTTTTAACAGGTGTATAATATTTTCATACTAATTAACAGTAGCTGACATATATCTTTTTTTTAAACTAAGAAACACGGTGGTGGTTTCTGCTCTTTGCTATCGAACATTCTTCCACACCACTCCTCCCTGCGCTGTGGTAGATACCTAATGGTGTTCAAGTGTTTCCTGAGTGCCCAGACCCTTGCCAGCACTTGGTGTTATCAGACATCTTGCTAATCAGATGGAAAGGAAATGGAATCTCCCTACAGTTTAAATTTATATCTTCTCCAATCTCTGACTTCTGTTTTCACAATAGTTTCAGAGACAGAGACAGCTGCTCCCAACATCAATTCTCCTCGTCCACAGCAACTGAACAATAGCTACAAAGCATCTGCCTAATGAAGAGCTACATTTCCTCTCCTGTCTACCCTCCTCCCCTCTCCCTGCAGCTCCGTTAACACAGGAGGTCAGCTGTCAAACATGATGTGTAAGTTCTAAGTGCCACTTCCTGGCTGAGGCTTTTATGAAATTGGCATGTTCACTCCATCCTCTCCCCCTCCAGCAGCTGCATGCAGACTATGACAAGGCCTTAAGAGACTGTAAAGGCACCAGATGGGAGGACCTGGGTCCCCAAAACATCTCATGGAGGACATTTCCCTCTAAATGATCACAGAGCAGGAAAAAAAACTTCTGTAGTACCTAAGCTATTACCTTTGTTTTTGGACTACTTGTCAATTGTCCATCCTACCCTAAATAACATAGTGGCCATGGGCAAAAATAAGTCATTTTAACGTGGCCAAATATACCCAGCTTCTTCTATATAGTTGTGCATTTTGTTTCTTAAGAAAACATTCCCCATCCTAATAAAGAGATTTAGGTGTGGCTTCTCTAAAGTTTTTACAGTTTTACTTGGTGTACTGAAGTATTAACTCACATGTAAAAGAGCTCTAACTTAATCTTTTTCCAGAAGGACAGCACCGTTTACACTTTTCCCACAGATGTGTAATATTACTTATCTAGCAAACTTCCTCACATGAGTATCTATACCTAGGCTCCCTATTCTGTTCCTTGATTTGTCTCTCTGAGCCCAATACCACTATAATATTTTTATCTATGCTCTTGACATTTAGAATAAGGAAGAACTTCTTAGCCCTTTACTTTTCCACAAGGCTTTTGAGATAAGCTCTCCAGCTACCTGTATTCCATGAAAAACCAAGTTGGGACATGTTAACCACATTCTCTCTCTGCATTCTGGAATTTTCCTGAAATCTATTTTCCAACTCACTTTGCTCTCTTAAACTGTATCTAATCTCTAAAGAACTATTCACAGAGGTTGTGTGTGTGTATGTGTGTGTGTGTGTGTTTAAATGACTATACATCTTACTTTTATAATTCAAATATGGCTCTTCTTACAAATCTGTTTTTTCCTAGCACCCAGTGTTTTTCAACTTTCAATTAAAGTCTTCTACGGCTAGTATCACTTAAGCAACCTTACCTTACAGCAACAGTCTTACAGCCTGTTGTATTACATAGAGTGCTTGGCTTTTAACCTTGCTATTTGCAATGCCTGAGGGTAGATTATATCCTCAAATGTTTTGTAACCTGGAGTTGTTAGTAAATCTTCAGTGGGGTGTTCTACAAAAGAGTCTGAGGTTGATGGCCTATCTTTTCAGAAAAACTTTTTATGCTTCTGATGGATACATTTGCCATATCCCCAACCCTATGCTAATTTCACAGTTTGGGATTCCTGGACTTTGTGGGTAAAAACTCCAACTGCAGGAGAGATCTTGGGAAAATGGTGCAGAAAGAGGCCTACAACTACCCAAGATGCAACTCACTCTGAAAACCATCTAAAGGCTGGCAAAAACAGATCTTCCACAGCTCAACAGCTAAAGGGGAACCCACATCGAGAAGGGGAAGGGGAAGAGACATGGTTGGGAACCAAATCCCCAGCCCCATGACCCACCAGCAGGAGGGATATTATAAGAATGACGATCCTCTCTTTGAGAAAAGAGGGAATCAGACCCATATCAAGCATCCCAGTGGTGGGGGGCCTGCACTGGGAATAAGAGCCCCAGAGCCCCCGACACCTGGTTCAAAAACTGGCTGTACTTAATTGTGGGAGCACTGAAAATCCGGACTTAACTCCAGGGAGCCAGAGGGCTATGGGAAACCAAGACCCCACTCTTAAAAGGGCCAGTGCACTATACTGCTTAGCCTGAGATCCAGCCCAGAGGCAGCAGTTTGAAAAGCACCTGGGTTATACATGAAGGAAATTTATTGACTTATTTTATGGCATGTGCTGGAGGAGCAGGGACTTCTACGCGTTTTCTCCAAAACAGCAGTGCTGGCGGGAGCCATTTCTCTTGCCTTCCTCCAGCCAGCGGGCCAGACGCTTGAGTGAGCCAGTTCTGACAGTCTCCGTCTATCTTGCCAGCACTGCGTGCCCTGCCATGGCGTGCCCTGTGAACCCAAACCCCCACCCCGACCTGCCCACCCTAGCAAGTGCCCCTCTAAAGCAGCTCCGGATCTCACATACCAGGTGAGCAGCCTCAGTGGGGACCAGCACCCCTCTGAAGCAACTCCTGTCCCAGAGGAACGGGGGGCAGCCATGCATACCTGCATGCCCAAAGCAACTGCAGCCAGGACTCTCGGCCAGCTGTGCTGGAAGTTAACCCTGCCCACAAGCAGGACTACGGCAGCCACAGTCACTACAGGGGGGCACGTGCTGCCCACGCAGGGACACCCCGCGGGCGCCTGGTGCTGGTGACCAAAAGAACTGTGCCTCTGGCCCCACAGGATGCCTTTTGCATAAGGCCATTACCTTCAAGACCAGAAGACACAGCTGACCTAACTCATACAGAGAAACAGAGATTCAGACAAAATGAGGGGACAAAGGAACATGCTCCCAACAAAAGAAAAAGATAAAAGTTGAGAAAGAGAACTGAAAGAAAGAGAGAAAATGAATCTACCTAATAAACACTCACCAGAGTAATGGTCATTAAGACACTCACCAGACTTGAGAGGAAGGTGGATGAGCTCAGTGAGAAGTGCAACAAAAGAGAGAAAACGTTAAAAAAAAAGCTGAGGAATACAATAACCAAAATGAAAAACACACTACAGGGAATCGAGAGCAGATGAGAAAATGCAGAAGCACAGATCAGTGATCTGGAAGATGGGGAAATTGAAAGCACCCGAGCTGTAGAGTAAAAGAGAAAAAAAGTTTTAAAAAATGCAGACAGGGGGCGCCTGGGTGGCTCAGTGGGTTAAAGCCTCTGCTTTCGGCTCAGGTCATGATCTCAGGGTCCTGGGATCAAGGCCCGCATCGGGCTCCCTGCTCGGCGGGGAGCCTGCTTCCTCTTCTCTCTCTCTCTGCCTGCCTCTCTGCCTCCTTGTGATCTCTCTCCCTCTGTGAAATAAATGAATAAAATCTTTAAAAAAAAAAGTGCAGACAGGGGCGCCTGGGTGGCTCAGTGGGTTAAAGCCTCTGCCTTCGGCTCAGGTCATGATCTCAGGGTCCTGGGATCGAGGCCCGCATCGGGCTCTCTGCTCAGCAGGGAGCCTGCTTCCTCCTCTCTCTCTGCCTGCCTCTTTGCCTATTTGTGATCTCTCTCTCTGTCAAATAAATAAAAAATCTTAAAAAAATAATAATAAAAAAATATTAAAAATGCAGACAGGTTAAGGGACCTCTATGACAAACTCAAGCATAACATTTACATTCTAGGCGTCACAGAAGGAGAAGACAAAGAGAAAGGAGCAGAAAACTTATTTGTAGAAATAATAGCTGAAAACATCCCTAAGCTAGGGAAGGAACCAGACATCCAGGTCCATGAAGCACAGAAGCCCCAAACAAGATAAACCAAGGGATGCTCACACCAAAACATCTAATGATTAAAAGGTCAAAAGTTAAAGATGAAGAGAGGTTCTTAAAAGCAGCAAGAGAGGGCGCCTGGGTGGCTCAGTGGTTAAAGCCTCTGCCTTCGGCTCAGGTCATGATCTCAGGGTCCTGGGATCGAGGCCCGCATCGGGCTCTCTGCTCGGCAGGGAGTCTGCTTCCTCCTCTCTGCCTGCCTCTCTGCCTACTTGTGATCTGATCTCTCTCTGTCAAATAAATAAATAAAATCTTAAAAAAAAAAAAAAGCAGCAAGAGAAAAGCAAATAGTTTCATACATGGGAAATGCCATCAGGCCATCAGCTGATCTTCAGCAGAAATCCTCCAAGCCAGAAGAGAGTTACAGAGTATATTCAAAGTGCTAAAAGGAAAAAACCTCCAACTAAGAATACCCTACCCACCAAGCTTATCATTTGAGAAAGTTTCCCAAACGAAAGTTGAAGGAGCTCATCACCACTAAACAAATCTTATAAGAAATAGTAAAAGGACTTCTTAAAATGGAAATGAAATGATCATAACTAGAAAATTATGAAAGGAGAATATTTCACTGGGAAAGGCAAACATACTAAAAGTAGAAAATCACTTATAAAGCTATTATGACAGTTAAAAGACAAAGGTAGTAAGATCAACTGTATCTACAAATATTAGGTAAGAGATATAAAATGATAATATATATAAAATAAATGTATAAAAAATAAAAATATTTAAAGTAAACTATAATGTCAAATATATAAAAGATGGAGGGGGAGCTAGAATGTGTTCAAACTTAAGTGATCATCAACTTAACATAGACTGCTACTACACAGCATGTTACGGCTGAACCTCATGGTATCCACAAACCAAAAACCTATTACGGATACACAAAAAAATAAACAGAATGGGATCCAAGCATAACAGTAGAGAAAGGCATCAGATCATGCAGGTAGAGAGGGCAAGACAAGAAGGAACAACGAATTACAAAAACAACCAGAAAACAACAGAATGGCAATAAGTACATACCTATTGATAATTCCTTGAAATATAAATGGTCTAAATGTTCCAATCAAAACACATACGGTGACTGGATTAAACACACACACACCTAAATGCTGCCTACAAAAGACTCATTTCAGACCTAAAGACACATATAGACTGAAAGTGAAGGGACAGAAAAAGATATTCTAAGCAAATCGAAGAAAAAAAAGCTGGGATAGCAATACTTATATCAGACAAAATAGACACTAAGACGAAGGCCGTAACAAGAGACAAAAGCATATATAACGATAAAGGCATCAATCCAACAAGAGGATATAACAATTTAAATATTTATGTACCCAAGACAGGAGCACGTAAATATATAAAGCTGTGTATTGAGACATAAAGGGAGAAATTGACAGTAATACCATTATACCAGAGGACTTTAATACCCCAATTATATCAATGAATAAATCACTCAGACAGAAAACCCATAAAGAAACAGTGGCTCTGAATGACACATTAGACCACATGGATTTAACAGATATATATACAGAACATTCCATCCAAAAGCAGTAAAATACACATTCCTTTCAAGAGCACATGAAACATTCTCCCAAACTGATCACATGTGAGGCCACGAAACAAGACTCAAGAAGTTCAGGAACACTGAAATCATATCAAGCGTTTTTTCCGACCACAATGCTATGAAACTAGAAATCCATTACAAGAAAAAAACTGGTGGGGGACCCACAAACATGTGGAGGCTAAACAACCAATGGGTCAACAAATAAACTAAGGAGGAAATCAAAAAATACCTGGAGACAAATAAAAATGAAATGCAATGGATCACAATCTTTGGCAAAAGTAGTTCTAAGAAGGAAGTCTATAGCCTACCTCAAGAAACAAGAAAAGCTCAAATAAACAATCTAATCTTACACCTAAAAGGACTAGAAAAAGAACAAACAAAGTCCAATGCCAGTAAAAGGAAGGAAATAATAAAGATGAGAGTGGAAATAAATGAAATAGACTTAAAAGAACATAGAAAAGATTGATGAAACTAAACATGTTCTTTGAAAAAACTGATAAACCTTTAGTCAGACTCATCAAGGAAAAAGAGAAAGAAGAATAAAATAAGAAATGAAAGAAGCTACAACTGACACTGTAGAAATACAACATATTTTAAGAAACTTATGAAAAATTATGCACCAACAAATTGGACAACCTTGAAAAAAATGGATACATTACTAGAAACATAGAAACTTCCAAGACTGAATTAGGAAGAAATAGAAGATCTGAAGAGACAAATTACTAGTAATGAAATTGAATCAATAATAATAATAATAATAATATACAAAACCCAAAATCCAGGACTAAACGACTTCACAGGTGAATTCTACCAATTATTTAGTTTCAAGTTTTTACTTAAATTCTAGTTAGTTAACATATAGTGTAATAATGGTTTCGGGAGTAGGATTTAGTGATTCATCACTTACATACAACAACCGGTGCTCATCACAATTAGTGGCCTCCTTAATACCCATCCCACACCCAGCTCCTTTCCAGAAACCCTCAGTTTGTTCTCTACAGTTAAGAGTCTCCTATGGTTTGCCTCCCTTTTTTTCCTTCCCCTATGTTCATCTGCTTTGTTTCTTAAATTCCCTATGAGTGAAATCATATAGTATTGCCTTTTTCTGACTTATTTCACTTAGCACAATACACTCTAGTTCCATCCATTGTTGCAAATGGCAAGATTTCATTCTTTCTGACGGCTGATATTCCACTGTGTGTGTGTGTGTGTCACATCTTCTTTATCCATTCATCAGTTATTGGACATCTGGGCTCTTCCCATAGTTTGACTACTGTTGATAATGCTGTATAAACACTGTGGTGCATATGCCTCTTCAAGTAAGTATGTCTGTATCCTTTGAGTAAATACCCAGTGGTGCAATTGCTGGGTCATAGGATAGTTCTATTTTCAACTTTTTGAGGAACCGCCATACTATTTTCCGGAGTGGCTGAACCAGTTTGCAATTCCCACCTACCATGCAAGAGAGTTCCCCTTTCTCTGCATCCTCGCCAACATCTGTTGTTTCCTATGTTAATTTTAGCCATTCTGACAGGTGTGAGGTTGTATCTCATTATTGATTTGTATTTCCCTGATGAGTGATGTTGAGCATCTTTTCATGTGTCTGTTATCCATCTGGATGTCTTCTTTGGAAAAATGTCTATTCATGTCTTCTGCCCATTTCTTAGTTGGATTTTTTTGGGGGGCTGTTGAGTTTGAAAAGTTCTTCATAGATTTTGGATACTAGCCCTTTATTAGATATGTCATTTGCAAATATGTTTTCCCATTCCATAGGTTGTCTTTTAGTTTTGTTGTTTCTTTCACAAACTTTTTATATGAAACTCTCAATAGTTCATTTTTGCTTTTGTTTCCCTTGCCTCTGAAGAGGTGTCTAGTAATAAGCTGGTACAGCTAGTGTTAAAGAGGTTGCTGCCTGTGTTCTCCTCTAGGATTCTGATGGTTTCCTGTCTCACATTTAGGTCTTTCACTTATTTTGAATTTATTTTTGTGTACACTGAAAGACAGTGATCCAGTTTCATTCTTTTGCATGTGGCTGGCTGTCCAGTTTTCCCAACACCATTGTTCTAGAGATTGTCTTTTTTCTATTGGATATTCTTTCCTGCTTTGTCAAAGATTAGCTGACCATATAGTTGTGGGTTCTACTAAACACTTAATTAAGAGTTCACACCTACCTTCCCAAAATGTTCCAAAAAAGCGAAGAGGGGGGAATGTTTCCAAATTCATTCTATAAGACATTATCCTGATAACAAAACCAGACAGAGACACTAAAAGAGAGGAAAATTACATGCCAAAATTCCTGATGAATATAGACGCAAAAATTTTCAACAAAATATCAGCAAACCAAATGCAACAATATATTAATGGGATCATTCATCATGATCAAGTAGGACTTATTCCAGGGATCAAAGGATGGCTCAATATCCTCAATTTAACATGACATACCATATTAAAAATGAAGGGAAAAACCATATGATCATCTCAACAGATGTGAAAAAAGCATTTGACAAAACTCAACATGCATTAGTCATAAAAACTCAACAAAGTGGATACAGAGAGAACTCAACTCAAAATAATACAGGCCACGTGTGACAAACCCACAGCTAACATACTCAATGGTAAAAAATAAAAGCTTTTCCTCTAAGATCAGGAGCAAGAGATGGAGGCCCACACTCTTGCCACTTTTATTCAACATAGTGTTGTAAGTCCTAACCGCAGCAATCAGACAAGAAAGAAAAATAAAAGGTACCCAAATTGGTAAGGAAGAAGTAAAACTGTCACGATTTGTGGATGACATGATGCTATATACAGAAACCCTAAAGTCTCCACCAAAAAAAAAACAAAAAACAAAAACAAAAACAAAAAAAGTTATTAGAATAGGGGCACCTGGCTGGCTCGGTAGGAGGAGGGTGTGACTCTGGATCTCAGGGTCATGAGTTCAAACCCCACACTGTGTCTAGCAAGTACTTAAATAAATAAAAACTATTAGAATAAGTGAATTCAGTAAAGCTGCAGGGCACAAAATTAGATATTCAGAAATCTGTTGTGTTTTTATACATTAATAATAAACTGTCAGAGAAATTAAGAAAACAATCCCATTTACAAGCACCCCCCAAAATTTTTAAAAACCCTAGAAATAAATTTAACCAAGGAGGTGAAAGACCTATGTTCTGAAAACTATGACACTGATGAAAGAAATTGAAGAATATACAAATAAATGGAAATGTACCTTATGCTCACGGATTGAAAGAATTAATGTTGTTAAAATGTCTATACTACCCAAAGCAATCTACAGAGTCAATGCAATCCCTATCAAATATCAATAGGATTTTTCAGAGAACTAGAATAACCCTAAAGTTTGTATGGAACCACGAAAAATCCAGAATTGCCAAAGCCACCTTGAGAAAGAACTAAGCTGGAGGTATCACAATCCCAGAGTTCATACTACACTACAAAGCTACAGTAATCAGAACAATATGGTACTAGCACAAAAAATGGACACAAAGATCAATTTAACAGCCCAGAAATAAACCTATGCATATATGGTCAACTAGTCAACAGCAAAGGAGGCAAGCATATACAATGGAGAAAAGAGAATAATAAATTAATTACATTTTTAAATAAATAATAAATAATGTGGGGAAAACTAGACAGCCACATGCAAAAGGATGAAACTGGACCACTTCCCTACACCATACACAAATAATAACTCAAAGCAGGTTAAAGACCTGAATGTAACAAGTGAAACCATAAAACTCCAAAAAGAAAATACAGGCAGTAAGTTCTTGGACATCAGCCTTAGCACCATTTTTCTGGGTATGCTCCTTAAGCATAGGAAACAAACGCTAAAATAAACAAGTGGAACTACATCAAACTAAAAATTTCTACACAGCAAAGGAAACCACCAACTAAATGAAAAGCCAACTTCCTGCATGGGAGAAATTATTGGCAAATGATACATGCAATACGGGGTTAATATCCAAAATATTTAAAGAACTCATACAACTCAACACTACAAAAATCAATCTCATTTAAAAATGGGCAGGAAACCTATATAGGCATTTTTTGAAGAAGACATCCAGGTGGCCAATGGACACATGAAAAGATGCTCAACATCACTCATCACCAGGGAGATGCAAATCAAAGCCACAGAGAGATAACCCCTCACACCTGTCAGAATGGCTATCACCAAAAAGACAAGAAACAGGTGTTGGCATGGATGTGGAGAAAAAGGGACCCCCATGCTGTGTTTGGTGGCAATGCACATTGGTGCAGCCACTATGGAAAACAGTGTAGAAGTTTCTTAAAAATGTATAAATAGAACTACTGTATGATCCAGTAATTCTATTTCTGGATTTTACCTGATGAAAACACTAATCTGGAAAAGACCTATGTATCCCTAATTTTACTGTGGCATTATTTACAACAGCCAAAATATGAAAGCAACCTACAGTTCCATCAATTGATGCATGCATGAAGAAAATGTGGTGTGTACACACACGCACACACTGTAATATGACTCAGCCATTACAAAAAGATAAAATCTTGCCATTTGTGACAGTGTCGATGGACCTAGAGGGAGGGTACTATGCTAAGTGAAGTCAGTCAGTCCAAGAAAGACAAACACCACAGGATTTTATTCATAACTGGAATCTAAGAAGCAAAAAGAGCAAGCAAACAGAAACAGACTCAAAACACAAAGAAACTGTTGGCTGCAGGGGTGGGGGGGAGTTGGAAAATAGGTGAAGGGCATTTGAGGTACAAACTTCCAGTTATGAAATAAGTTTGGGGGTGGAAAGTACAGTATACAGAATACAGTCAATAATACTGTAATGACATTGTATGGAACAGATGGTAACTATGCCTACTGTGGTGAGCGCTGCATAATGTACATAATAGTCAAATCACTAGGATGTATGCCTGAAACTAATATGTCAACTACATTTCACTTAATAAAAAATCGTTTTAAAAAACCCCTCAAACACTACACCATGGACCAACCAGTTCATGGTTACAAATTCTGAAACTAGACTTCTGAAGAAAGTTTCTACCTAAGTCCAAGAAAAGATAACCCAAATTCCTGGCCATCTCTCTAGAAAGATGGTATTTTTCTCAATTTCCCATTCACTAACAGAGTAACCCTAGAAAAAGGGCCATTTTAAGCCTGTGTCTCGGTAGTAATTACCCACCTTTACCTCACCTAAATGTCAGGAGAGTGCCGCGCCCCCCCCCAACTCCCCCCTAATCTCTGGGCAACCTGTCCAACACAGACACAGCAGAAGCTTAAGCATTCCCACGAGAGTATTTACTTTACTCTTCGTTTCTCAAACAAGTGGCTTTCCCTTACTCTCTTACAAGCTTAGTTATGCATTTAAAAGAATGTTCACAATTCCATAAATGGAATTTCTAGGTACTTCCTGTAGGAAGTAGAAGGCTGGGTCGATTATTTAAATGTAAACGAATTCTGGGCTTCTAAAAAGGCAGCATCTCCTCTCCTTGCACACTATTATCATAAAAGGGAGGAAAATAACTTTTTACTTGCAGGAGGAGATTCTAGCTACCTTTACATTTGAGCCTTCAAGAGTTACGCGCATTTAGCTTGGGAGATCCATTTTGGCCTGTGATTCTACCTGATCTTGATATATCTTTTTAAAGTTGAAAATAATAGTTCCTCTAGTCTGGAATAACTCTTCCCGGGATAAAGCAGAGATTCTTGTACTGCTTTTGTCTTTAGACCTTCTGGATGATGTAGAATTCAGGAGCGTACTGGGCCTCACAAGCACAGTTGAAAAACAGAACTTTGAGGTTCTAACTTTGCTCAAGGGACACAGCCAAGTGGGGGGGGTAGCTTTTACAAAGGAAATTGGTACTCTGCCTGCAATTCAGGTCACAGTGCTTGCAACATCTCTACATAGATGATTAATTTTTAAGGGACATGGCTATAAAGTGGTTATAAGCACCAGCAACACTTTTTAGGCTTAAATGATCAAAACCAACAAACCATCAACCTTTTGATTTTGGTTGAATATGCAGGGATTCTACTTGAAATCCTGTCCTAGAATCTTTTCCACAGATCAAGTTACTTTAATTCCTAGCATGATATTCTGACAGTAGCCAGGGCATTAAGTGTTTCTTTGTAACATTTTTGTAATTCAAGAAAAACTGAACCTGAGTTATCCAACCCAGAAGTACCTAAACTGTCTTATTTTGAAATAACCTAGTATCTGTATATACATCTTTCACTCCCGTCATTGTATAAGGATCAGATTTGCCTTGAAAAACATTAAGACAAAACAACCTGAATTCAATAATCACTGAAGAACTGGGAACTGTTAAATTTTATCAGGGGGACGGCGGATGTTACCACAAATGGCAAAGAGGTTGCTTTGATATCATGTAACTTGGACAGGTTTCAATATACAAGTAGCAATCAATTGTCTATAGTTTACATTTTAAGAAACAAGCACTGTTACCAGAGTTGTAAAGGAAAGTCTTTTTGTAATAAAAGAGAAAATGAACAGTCTTAAAAAGTGGCAAGATGCAGGGGTGCCTGGGTGGCTCAGTGGGTTAAGCCTCTGCCTTCGGCTCTGGTCATGATCTCAGGGTCCTTGGATCGAGCCCCGCATTGGGCTCTCTGCTCAGCGGGGAATCTGCTTCCCCTTCTCCCTCTGCCTGCCTCTCTCCCTACTTGTGATCTCTCTCTCTCTCTCTCTGTCAAATAAATAAAATCTTAAAAAAAAAAAAAGTGGCACGTTGCGTATCTTGGGTCTACGCCTAGGAGTCATGGATGGCTCTCGGCAGATCACACCCTCCTGGCAACTATATATATAAATTGTTTGCATAGATTTTTTTTCTAGGAAAATAATCCAAATCGTTCTCCAAAAACACTCAAAACGGTCTGTGATCCACAGAAAGATTAAAACTATTATTTTAGGTTTCCAAATACAGATGGATGATTCATGCCAAGAACAAGGAAAAGTCTGAGGATGAAACACAAGGCTGAATTTGGGCTTCACTCGGCTTTCCTTGCAGAGACTGGCGGAGTGGTGTGGGGTAGAAGTCTAGAAAGAGGAAACCAGTTAAGAGGATGTTGCTCTAGTGGTAAGAAATTCCAAAGGACTTTTCACTGCTCAGTGCAGGTTACTCGCAACATTCCTCAGGCTTTCCCTTCATTTTTGTAGCAGGTCCAATAGACTCAAACTCCATTAGCCCCCACGACTACTTCCATCCCTAAGCTACTGTGAGATCGGATACATTCTTCCCGACTGCTGTTTTCCTTGCTGTCCCACCCCCACCCCCAAAGCAAACAGGTCTATTACGTTTTAGGGATTTTACTGCTCCCCACGTGGGGAAAGGACAAGGACAAAGAAAAATAAGCATGAATAATTTAAAACATTCTCACAGCTTCTCAGAATGAAGCACCAGTGTAATTGATGAAGAGCCTTTAACTTAAATATATCTGAGTTTAAATCCCAGTTCTGCCATTAGACAGACTTGCCTTTGAAAAAAACCTAGATTCTTTATTTAACTTCTGCAATGGACTCAATGTTTATATCCCGCCCCAAATTCTTACGCTGAAACATCACCCCAATGCAATGGTTTTAGAAGGTGGGTCCCCTGGGAGGTGATTAGGTCATGAGAGCAGAGCCCTCATGAATGAGATTAGTGCCCTTATAAGAGACCCCAAGGGGGTCCCTCCTCCCTTCCACCACGTAAAGACACAGCAAAAAAGATGGCCATCTGTGAACCAGGAAGCAGGCTGTCACCAGACATCAAAGCGGGAGGCACCTTGATTTTGGGCTTCCCAGCCTCCAAAACTGTGGGAAACACATTTCTATTGTTTGTAAGTTACCCAGTCAATAGTGTTTTGTTAGAGCAAGCCAAAAGGATTAAGAAAATTTCACAAAATTTAATGTCCTCATATTTAGAATAGGATAATGATAGTACCTACCACATGGCATTATTGTGAGAACTCCATAAAGTTACATTAAAAGAGCTTCACGCTCTCTAGAGAATATGCAATGAAGGGCAGTATATGTCTTGACTCTCCCTAAGCCCCTCCATCGATATTCCTAGGAAGAGGAGATATTAGTTCCCCCTTAACTATATCACATTGCACATATAGGACACAATTGATGCCTGGAGATAAAATCACAACAGAACTGTTACATCTATGCTCAAGTAGAGAATATGCATTTCTGAGGGACAGTGAACAAAATGAAATCCCCCCATTGATGTTTTTTCAAAAACAAAGTAAAAGAAAGGCCTGAAAATGACCTGAACAAAGGCAGTAAGTGGCTGAGGGATTAAGAAAGACACAGAAAAGGCAGAAACGGATTCTGACAACAGCAAGGAGCTAATGCGGAGGAGAGTACAAGATCAAGCTAAGAACATCACAATGAAATTTCAAGGCAGAATGTGGTTTGTGATGAAAATTCTAGGTCTATGCATTTATTAATATGTGCAAAAAGGACCTGTCTTAAAGCAACCAAACACTCTGGTTGCCCTCCTCCCAAAGGAGAAAGTTCTCTCTTTAGGAGAGGGAAGAATGAAATCCTCACACAAGAAAAATTATGTAACAGCAAGACAGAAGGATTCTTAGAAAAAAAGAACAACCATTAGAATTACTTCGCATGTTGTCAGCCTTCGTCTCCCTACAGGAATTTAAGGACCTTTTGTCCACAACCCTAAACTCTGTTGAAGTTCATGAGGAAACACATGATTTTGAGATGAGCTAGGATCTGGTTAGGGAATGGAAAGTGCATTTCAGTGTGACCATATGGAAAATGGGTGTTAGCCCGGAGCCAGATTTCACTCACGGAGGAAATACCCAGCAATCATAAATGGCAGTCAGTTCTTTATTCAAGTCCTTCAGTGGCTTGCCATGGTGCTCAAGACTAAGGATATGCTTGCAAATGTACCTTGAAATTCAAGACAGCTCGAAGGTCCTGCATGATCTAGCCCCTACAAAGTTCCATCTCAAGCTATTCTTCCCCAGGTTCCAACCACAGGGGCCTAATGTTAGTTCCTCAAGCCTACAGAGTCTCTCCAACATTAAAGCATTCTCTCTGCTTGCAATATGCCTGAGTTTGGGGGGTGCATACATTCATCTTTGGGTCTCAACTCAAATGACATTTATACTAAGAACTATTCCCTGTGAGCCCTAACCAATCAAAATTGGTACTCTCCACTGTTAATTCTGATGTCTCCCTATTCTTTTGTTTGTCACTGTTATCAGACTTTGTATTTGTAGATTTATCATCTTTATCTGCTTTTAACGTCCCCACTAGGGAATGAAATTCACACACGAGGGACAACATCCCTAGAGTTGACCACTACATCCGTTGCTCATATCCCAGTACCTCACATAAAACAGAAGCCCTAATCATAAGTGGATATATGAGTCTTGTAATTCCAGCCAGCCAGTAACATTCTGGAATCACAGCTTAAGAGGACAGTGAGTAGGATGGTTTCTTTCTTCCTGTCCTCAAACTGATGACTATGCCCGAACTGAAAAAAAAGTGTGAAGTACCACATTCTAAAGAAAACTTCCAACAATTGAAAATATACCTGTTTAGAGCTTAAGAGATGAGTAAAATGTAACCATCAACCATCCCTATCATCCCATCTGCCACTTCCCTGTATGTATATAGTATATGTACGTGTGTATGTGTGAAAAGGAAGAAAAACCGTCTTGGCAAGATAGAAAAAGAGAAACTGGGAGGAGGGAGTCTATAGCCTAGTGAAGAGTAGAAGAATGAGGGCAAGTCTCTAAAAGAATCCTTCCTGGAGAAGGGGAGTACAGATCAGACAACTGAAAAGACATTCTCCAGCTCAGGCAGCAGACTAGCAATGTACCCTCTCTGTCTTTCTAATCAGGGGGAGAGAGGGAAATGAGCAGAATGACGAAGAATAAAGAAAGGAGCAGCAGGGGACAGACTCTTGCTTGGTTGGCCAACAAATAATGGTTGAGTGTCCTAGGGGTCCACTGGACCCTGCTGAAGGCAGTTAGGCTTAGCCTGCCTTGATTATAGTCCAGCCAAGAGCCAACCCCCCCAACAGCACTGCTAAAGGTGTTGGGCCGCACCCACTGCGCACCCAGGAGAGATGCAACATTTATGCATTTAACACAAAGAGGTAAGGGTGCCAGTAAGTGAGAAGTAACAATGTGGAGAATTAAGTAAAAACTATTGTCCTTTTCCCCTTTTGTTTCTCCCAACACACTGGAAGAGCCGCATCTCCAAGTAAACCAGTCCACCTTCCGAGGTGTGTTGAGTGCTGGGGCTGGAGGAGGAAGAGGGGAGGAAAGAACGCACTATGTCCTATGACTCCCAACTCCACCACTCCTCACTACCGCTCGGGAAAGTAAAAGACAAGATTCAAATTAGATACTACAAAAAAGTCTTGAATCAGAAGTTCTCAGAAACCCCGCACCCCCCTAAAATTCACTAAGGATCTCAAGGAGTTCTTCGTGTGGGTTATACTTACTGATACTTGCAGCACTGAAATTAAAACTAAAAATTTTTTTTCAAAATATGTCAATTCATTTAAAATATTAAGAGGCGCCTGGGTGGCTCAGTCGGTTAAAGGTGTGACTCTTGATTTCAGCTCAGGTCATGATCTCAGTGGTCCTGGGGTCAAGCCCCACTAAGTCAGCTTCAGGAATCTCTCTCTCTCCCTCTCCCCCCTCCCCCCCCCCCCCGCTCACTCTCTCTCCCTAATCAATCAAATATTGTGTTAAAAGAACATCTCTAACACAAAATCCATTTTCCAGAATAAAAATTTTAGAAAGAGAAGTTGTATTGTTTTACAAATCTGTAAGTATCTTTCGATTCCAGCTAAAAAGAAAACAGCTGAATTTTCCAAGGCGCTTCTGCAGTTGATCTATTGGGATATGCTGCTTTGGTTAAAAGAAGAAAGTAAATGAAGAAAATCAAGCCTCACACAGACTTGTAGTTGGAAAAGCGAGTCATATTTTAGTAGTCTTTTTAGCTAATTGTATTTGTTGCCACTACATCAAAACTCTATAGGTGGTATTTTTTTTTTTTTAGAGGCAAGTTGCAATATGAACTCTGAAGCCTTATCGATGAGCCTTTCCTCCTCTGTTATAGTACCATCACTGGTCTCTCTTGCACTGTACACCATTCACCTTTCACCATTTTGCAAAATCATGCATTGGTCATTGGAAAATAGTTCTTAAACGAGTTTACACACTCGGTAATACAGTGACAACAAGAAAGTCCCACTTGTTAATATCACCAGCGATCTCATCCAAACAAGACTTCAAGTACTGGGAAGCTGGCAATCTCACAGTGGCAGATACAAGTTTTCCAAAATTCTCATAATTGCTTCAAAGCTTGAATTTCATCATGGCAACAATAAGGTTGGCAGTTGTCTTTGAAGGGACCTGCTCACTTTGCTCATCTGAGGAAATGTCTTCCCACCCGGATAAACATAGGTTCTATGTCAGTCATTCCTTTAAGTCAAAAAGGCTAGTTTCCTTCTCCAATCATGCAATCCAGTAACTGCGTTGTCCTTGGGGCAGAACTGTGATGTGCAGCAAAGCGCTTTATGAATACATCTCATTTTTTATACGTTGAAAAGATTTGAGAGTAAAAAGACAGGGTACTCAACAGTTAGAGTTTTAATGCAATTAATTATTTTTACTGCTTTGTCAAGCACATTCTTAATTAATACTGGCATCTGTTTGCTTATTACTGGAGTGCCTGCTGGCGAAGAACAGGATGACCCAGTAACCTAGTACCATCTGGTGCCAGTGCCTGGTACGTGAGCACGAGCACTTCTCTCTATGCACTGTGTGGCTTTTCTCCATCAGCACACACATCAGACCAACGGGGGGAAAAAGCAAGTATCGTAATATTATCAGGAAAGTAGTTCTGGTCTTGCAGACACCTGAAACAGTCTCCGGGACCTTATGGGTCCACAGACATACTCTGAGAACCACCACTCTATACAGACTCTGAGAGCATGTAGTAAATGAAAGGAAACCTAGCAGTTCTTTGTGGTTGCAGCGCTCGCAGTGAATTCTGTGACTCTAGCCTGAGAACAGTCATACCACAAGCCTAGCTTTGTGTCACTGTTCCTCTCAGAACCAGGTGACGCCTTGCTATAAAAGGTGATGACAAGAGGCGCCTGGGTGGCTCAGTCGGTTAAAGGTCTGCCTTCGGCTCAGGTCATGATCCCAGGATCCTGGGACCGAGCCCCGCATCAGGCTCCCTGTCCTTCTCCCTCTCCTCCCTGCGCTCTTTCCCACTATCTCTGTCTCTCTCAAATAAATAAATAAAATCTTTAAAAAAAAAAAAAAAAAACAGGTGATGACAGGAAGCTGTAAGAAAAAGACTAGTATACTTCTAAAGAGTTAACTTCAATAGAGACACGCAAGAGGTTTTAGCATTTCAAGAAACTCAACTTTGCTCAGTGCCTTCATGTTTCACTGGTCATATTTTCTTCAAAGTTCTGCTGCCCATGCCTTTCACGTGGTTTGACTGCAACAACTGTTAGTACATTTCGACCTAAAGCAATTTATAACAGCGTCTCAGACCAAGTGCCTCTGGCATCAGCCCAGGACTGCTGTTATCATCGTGTATTTATTGCACCATTTCAAAACTGTTCTTTCCTTCACACATTTATAGAAGTTTTTCAATTACAGAGTTTTTACTTTTACATATTTTTATGCTTTAAAATGCTGTTCTACTTTTCTGCTTTGAATATCAACATGAAGAGTTATTTGCTTCTACTCCTACCATCACAGCTGGGACACTTTAATCGTCTCTGCAATTGTTGCAAATCTAATTGCAATTGTAGCATATCTCAAAAATGGCATTCTTGACTTCCCTAAGTTTTATATAAAACACAGCTAACCTTTCCCCTCCTGTTTCTGGCAGTTACCAAAAATGTTTGTCTTTCTATGAAAAACATTTTTCACTGTGAATTCCTTTTTTTAATAGGAAAACAATGCTTCTGTTATATAGGAGGTTCTGCAGACATGAGTAATCAGACAATAATAAATAATCTCTTGGGCAGTAAGAAACAAAAAGTTAGATTTTGCTTATAGGAAGAGGGTCCCTAGGTGGCCAGAGGAAACTCAGACCAAAATTAACTATTTTAATCTTGTTCCAAAACAAAATTTCCTACCACCTCAAAGTTAAACATCCTAGGCTTCTAAAGTATAGGCTAAAATGTTTGCAATTTATCTCTAATAAAAAAAATGAAACCTCAGTTTTCTAAGATTATTGCCCCAATCTTTCGCTCTAGTAAGTCTTTAGAATCATAGGAGTACACATTAAAGCTGAACAGATTTTAAGAGTCAAGGAATAGAAATGGCAGCTACAGTGAATTGAAGTGAATGAAATCACCCCAGGAGAAGATACTGTGCACAGTTTGAGAAGTGGCTGAGGATAAGGCCAGGGGACCTCCGACATTAAAGGATGGGTAGAGGGGTGCCTGGCTGGCTCAGTCAGAAGAGCAAGAGACTATTGATCTTGGGGTTTTGAGTTCGAGCCCTACGCTGGGTGACGAGGTTACTAAAAATATATATATAAGATAAAATAAGTAACTTAAAAAAGGAGAGGTAGAGAGGAGGCTACAAGAGAGAAGGTAGAGGGGTTGCGGAAACCTGGAATACTCTGGTGTCTTGGGAGTCCTAGGGAAGAGTATTTCAAGGATATCTACCAAGAGACAAAAGGCAGGAATTCCAGAACTAGTACCTCTTCACATGGTTCGATAACTATTCACCCTTAGACTTCACTTGGTGGGACTGCTTGGTAATTACAACTAGAGGCTAATTGGCCTCTAATTAAGAGGTAATTAGCAACTAGAGGCTCTAACAGGGGAGGAGAGAGAGGGCAAGCAGTCCCCGGGCAATGACAGGCTTCCACCACAAAACCGGCAGGGGTAGGGAGGGCGGAGGAAGGAAGAGCACAACCCAAAACCCTTGGCTTACGTGCGGATCCTTCGCCTTCCCACTAATATCCCTGGCTCCAAATGAACGCGGGTCATAGTCCCCAGCTGCAGAGATGACAGACGATGTGCCGGGGGAATGGTGGGTGTGAGAGCTGAGGAATGCCCACGCTCCCCGCCCAAAGACACCTGCATCCACATCCCAGAACCTGGGACTGTTGCCCCTTGCATGGTACAGGGGCCTTGCAGATGTGATTAAGTGAAGGATACTGAGATATGGGAACACTGTCCTGGATTATTCGGGGGGTCCCAATGTAATCACAGGGTCCACATAACAGAGATGCAGGAAAATTAGAGGACTATTAGGGGAGGGCAGAAGCATATGGAGGAAAAAGAAAACAAACTAAAAAATGATGTGATGCAGGCCACAAACCAAAGACAGCCTCTGGAAGGATGGAAGAGACAACGGATTCTCCTCTAGAGAGTCTAGAAGGAACCAGCCCTGTGGACACCTTAATATTAGCTTAGTGAGACTTCTCACCTCCAGACTGTAAAAGAACAAATTTGTGTGTGTGTGTGTGTGTGTGTGTGTGTGTGTGTGTGTGTGTGTGTGTGTTTTAAGGGGATTTATTTATTTTAGAGAGAGAAAACAAGTGAGAGAGATAGCACACATGCGCAAGCTGGAGGGGGCAGTGGTTGTGAACCTCAAGCAGACTCCCCACTGAACATAGAGTCCAACAGCGGACTCGATCTCACGACCCTGAGATCATGACCTGAGCCAAAACCAAGAGCTGGACACTTAACTGACTGAGCCACCCGGGCGCCCCTAAATTTGGGCTTTTTTAAGCCAACAGGACTGTTGTAATTGTTTTAACAGTAGGAAGGTAACACAGAACAGACTTAAGAAATTTAATAACTGTTTCAGTGTGGCCGACTGCAGCATTTGCCCCTAATATTTACTCAGCAAAGATAAGAAAGCATCCTAGGTTTTAGAAAAATCCCCCCTGCTCCACCACGCACCTTACTCCCTCATCCTACAAAGCCACCACCTACCATCCCACATACACTTGTCAAACTAGACCCCCGTACTTATAAATGAAGGGTCTACCAAATAAATGAGGAAAATCAAAGAAGGGTAAAGAAATAAAAGAATCTGGGGGGGAGGGGGAAAAAAAGAAAAGGATTTGGAAGAAATGGTCCCCAGTGGATTACATTAAAAATGAGCCCTACTCTACATTAAATGGACCAGATGACTTTGGCCTCAAAACTTTTAAAGGCGGCCATTATCAGTTCATCACACCAAATCCAAAGGAACACGGGCATGACACTCTCCCAAAATCATTCTGAGAAGTACAGACCCCAGTCAGACTGATCAAAACAAAAGTATACCTTGGAATTTAGTTCCCTGCACAGTCCCAAAGGTGCTTATCTTCAGGCAAACCAACAAAATCTTTTCATTAAAAATCTGACTTTAGACCATTTATGTGGATGTTTCAATAACATCAGGTTCACATTCAGTTTTGCTGGTTTTTGAGCTTCACGACTGAACTGTAAGTAGTTTCCTGGGACTTGCTCTTTATCCCCCCTCAATGATTATGTTTTAAAGATTACCCATTTTGTTGCATGTCCCACATGGTTTTTTTCACTACGGCATAAATACTTCATTGTGCAAAAGAAAAGCACAAATTATACGCCAATTTTCCCATCAATGGGCATCTGCGTTAGTTCCAGGTTTTCTATTAAGAACTCTGCTGTTATAAACATTCTTGTAAGCATTCCTTAGTACATATATGCCAGGGGCTGCTTAAGGTATATTCCCGTGAGAAAAAATATTGGATCATGGAGTCTAATTATTTTTAACTTGGTTAGTTTCTGTTAAATTGTTTTCTATGACAGTGTTATCTATTCACACCCCCACCAGCAAAACGTAAAACACTGAGCCACACGTGCACCCACACATGAAACGATTCCTTAATTTTCACCAATCCAGTGGCTCTAAAAGAATACCTAGCTCAGAGTGGTATTAATTCGCATCTCGTGCTTATTGGATTATATTGGATTTTATGTCTAAAAGCCCTACAAGTTTGCTGTTTTTACCCATCTTCTACTGAATTTTTTTTTTACTTTTGCAGACAGTCTTTATATTTTCAGGAAATTAAATCTTTGTCAGTTGTAAGTGTTATGATTATCTTCTTTCAGTTTATTGCTTTTGTCACTTACTTATGGGAAACTTGGATGAACTGAAGTCCTTTGTTTTGATAAAATCAAATTTTTAATTTGAATGGAACTCAAATTCCCCCATCTCCTCTTCTAAAAATTTTTGAAGTTTTGCTTTGCATATCTAGATTTATCATCCACTGAAAATGGATTTTCATTATGAAGTGAGCTGGAAATCCAAATTGCCTCTTTATTCGGACACATTCATTTGTTATTGTCGTTCTTGCTCTGTCCTCTCCAAGACATAGTCTCTTTCGTTTTATTTTCTGGAAGAATCTACAGAAGACTAGAATGACCTGTTCCTTGAGGGTTTGGTAGAAGGCAACATTAAAAGCCTTCTGAGTCTGTTTTCTTTATCTAATTTGGACTTCCTAGCCTTCCTGACAATTCTGTCAATCATAGTGTTCCAGGAACTCTTACGTTTCACCTAAATTTTCAAATCAAGTGCCCTCAAGTTTTTCATAGCATTCTCTTTTTCATCTCTGCTAAATCTGTAGCTGTATCCCCTCTGCATTGCTAATATAGTTTACTCGCACTTTTTTTTCTTTCTCCCCTCAATCTAGTCATAGGACTATCTATTTCAATGTTCCCTTCAAAAACAACTTCCGGCCTCATTAGTCCCCTATCTTCCACAGATACTTGCTCTTCTCTTTGCAACGTCCTTCGACTTTAGGGGAGTGACAATGTTGTTGCTCTTTTAAAACGTAGGCTTACTGCTAAGCTCGTTATTTTTATCCTTTCTTCTTCTTCCCTAGAATAAGCACTTAAGGCATTTTATGTGTCTCCTTAAAAACAGTTCACGTTTTACTTCATTCTGCGAGTTTAGATAGAAATATCAGCATTCAGTTCTAAGGAGTTTTTAACTCTTGTTATGATTTGTTTGGCCCATAAGTTATAGAACTGTGAGGCATTTTTAAATTTAAAATATATGGTTTGCCCTGTCTATTTCTAACTTCTACCTTAAATGCACTAGGGTCTGGGTGGATTATTTTCCCTATTTTGTCTCAGCAATTTGGTGGGGGTCCTGGAGCCAGACTTCGAGTCTCTCTGTTAGAGTTGCCGGTGGGGGCCAATTTCCATAGTAACAAATCTAAGTTCCTTTCTTTGGTTTCTTTCAGCCCTCCAACATGTATGTAAGCAAATCTCTCTGTCAGATTGCCTCTGAATTGCTCACCATGGTTTCCATTCTCCTAAAAGGACTCTGATAAAGGGCTGGAGAATATAATCTGTGGGATACCTAGTCTGTGGGAATACATAGTATTTAACATTTCTTGAGACCCACTTTATGGATTTAAAGACGATCAACTTTTATGTATGTTCCATGTGTTGAAATCCTCCTGTGATCATGAATTTGTTGAACGATCTCTGTTTAATAAATAAATGACCTTCTCTATCTCCAATAATGCTGCTTCTCTCCAAGACTACTTTTGTGTGACATAATAGCCCTCTTCACTTTACTTTGGTTTGGTCTTTGCCCTAGTGATCATTTTCTATCTTCTTTAATCCTTTTCATGACCTTATATGGTAGGTATGTTTCTTATAAGTAGTATATATCATAATTTTGGGTTTTTCTGAACAGTATCTGTGGGTTTTTTTAAACTCAAAAGTTTAGTGGCGCCTGAGTAACTCAGTCGTTAAGCATCTGCCTTCGGTCGGGTACTGACCGAGGGATCATGACCCAGGGAGCCCCGGGATTTTATTTTTACATCTAACTTTGTTTCTGTTTATACGACTTTTTCTCGCCTTCGCTTTTATATTGACCACCTCATTTTTAGTAGGGTTTTTTTTTCTTCCCCTCTACCAATGGTTTGAAATCTACCAACTCTAGTACATAAACGGTTGCCTTGAATTTTTCCATGCGTATTTAAGAAAGCTAAACACTATCTTAGACCCCCTCACAAACACTACATGGACTTTAAAACTTCAAATCCTATCACTTACCTCCAAGTCAATGGGTTTTGTGTCCAAATGTGGCACTCACAATATCCTAGCTCTGCCTTTATCTTAGAAAATCAAATCTGACTTTTTCAAAATTAGTTTACATACACAGTATCAGCTTCATATATGATATTTTTATTTGATCAACAGGCCTTTTTAGATCCCAGGTCATCCATTCGGGATTTTTTTTTCACCTTCAGCTCACCCTTTCCTTCGATTCATTCCTTTAGTGCAAGCCTCCCATTGGCCAACTCTTCTGGTTCCAGCTATATTTATTTATTTCACCTCGGTTCTTAAAAATAGTTTTGCCTATATATGCCAAGATTGACAGTACTTTGTCTACAGCACTTCTTTGAAGATTTGCTTTACTACCTTTGGACTTACATTTTTGTTTTTGAGACGTCCGCTCACATTCAAATTGCTGTTCTTTGTCCTTTCTCTCTGGATACTTTTAAGATCTACTCTTTCCCACTAGGGCTCTGTGGTCTCATAACAGTGCATCTACACATAGAGATATATATTTTTTTCATTTAACATATATGAACATATTTTTCATATTTAAAATTTATCTGATATTTATTTTTGGATATGTTGTACTTCCTGAATCTGTGAAGTCGCAGTTTTCCTGCAGTTCTAGAAAACTCGTAGCTATTGTCTCTCAAATGTCACCTCCCTTTTTTCCTCCATCATTGACTTTTGGTTCTCCAGTTGCACATACATTGGCCTTTCTCAATCTAGCCTGCATACCTCTTAGTAATTCTTTTGCATTCTCTAGCACTCTTTACTATAATAGAAATATATAGTGAAATATATAGTTATAGATATGTATCTTTCTGCTTTCTTGCTACTTTTAGATATATTTTAAACAAGTGTTTATTTTAAAAAAAGATTATTCATTGAGAGAGAGAGCACAAGTGGGGCAGGGGGTAGCAGAGGGAAGGAGAATCCTCAAGCCAACTCCTGGCTGAGTGTGGAGCCCAACAGTGGGCTGGATCCCAGGACCCCGAGATCATGACCTGAGCCAAAAGCAAGAGTCAGATGCTTCATCGACTGAGCCACCCAGGTGCCCCTAGATATATTTTAAACTTCACTAATTCTCCTGATTTGTATCTAATTTGCAATTTAAGTCATTAAATCTACCAAGGTTTTTATTTCAACAATGACACTTTCAGAAGTCCCATTTTCCACCTAAATCTGCTTCTTCAGGTCTAGTAATCTCTAAATGCAGCTCATCTTGGCCACAGTATCCTTTAGATCTTTATTCATTTCCTCCCTTTCAGTTTCTGACTCAGATAATAGGTTTAGAAAGGTGTTCTCTAACGTCCTTATATAGAATAGTTATGTAATAAAAACCTGATCATGCGGCGTGGATTTAAGCAACTTCAGCATTCCACCGTGATTTCAAAAGATAAAATAAGTTATAAAAATTCTGAGACTGTCATATTATGTACAAAAATCTAAGTTAATGGGAGTTTACTTGGCGTCAACATGCCCCATCAGCAAAGACACAGAAGGGAGAGAAGACAAACACAATTACTTCCTTGAAGTTTACAATACACTAGATGGAGAGACTGACATTAAGCACCTAACTATAATTAATTATAGTTGTTTTAACTTGCTTTTAACCATTTTTTTCCAAAAAAAGAAACAGATGTGAACAAAAGAAAAGGGAAATTAATGAAGCTCATGAAACCAAAAGCAGTGAAGCAAGGAAAAGCTTTGCATAGCTTGCTCAACCTTTTCTTCCTTTTTAATTTTTACGCTCAGAATCCTATGCTGTGGGAAAATCAATTTTCCTTATAGTTTTTTATTTTAATAACTGAAGAAAAACAATGGTTGGTAGACTTAGTGACAAAAGATGCAGGAGGCCGAATCATAAGGTCAATGGCATTTCAAGAAAGGCCAAAGATTTTTTTTTTTAAAGATTTTATTTATATATTTGAGAGCAAGAGAGAGCAGAGGAGTGGTGGGAAGGGGCAGAGGGAGAGGGAGAAGCAGACGCCCCACTGAGAAGGGAGCCTGACATGGGCTCAATCCCAGGACCCCGAGAGCGTGATCTGAGCCGAAGGCAGCCCCTTCACAGACGGAGCCACCCAGGCACCCCAGGAGGCCAGAGATTTTAAAAAGGTATGTCATCTCACTGGACACAGAAACTATCACTTAGCAGGGGCTTCTCTACATATAATACTGATGCTTTTTAATAAGTAAGTTGCTAAAAGAGTATGATTGGGACCGAACTTTTGAAGCATACCACATTTTAAATTTGGCAGGTGAAGGATTTTGCAGAATCCTGATAAATGAGTTACGGGCACTGGGTGTACATAATCTGTATAAATCTGGACTACGATCTCAGACACTTGCATTGCACGCCTATAGTTCGTTCTCTCTATACTCACTCTACACAGCCAACTTTCTGTAGTTTTGTACTGTCTTTCCTTTCTGGTTTGTCTCATTTCTTGCGCCTGTCATGTTCCAGAAGAGGTCTGCGGGAATGAGAATAAAGGGAGGATGGCCGGCCTCTCTGTCTCACACAGTTGTTCCAGAACTAACCCGCCTTCCATCCAAGTGGCTCCACCACCCCCGCGATCCTTAGAGCCCTTCCCTGGTTGCAATCAGTAACTTTGCCAAAGTGGCAGTCATCGCCATCCCAGCAGCACAAGAGAGCGCGTGCTAACGTCTCTGCAAATCACACAGCCTGCCAGGACCACGATGACGCAATGTACTTTCACTGGCCTGCGGAGAGGATGACGTCACAGACTTTGGCAGCTTGGTTTCACGCAATTGCGAGCCACCAAATCAACCTGGCCTGTGAGTTTCAAGAACATATTTTATTAAAATGTAAGTCAGGCCCTCAACATGGCAGGGATATTTTTCTAATATAGTAGAAATAAATATATCACTAGCTACAATTTGTGATTTAGAAATAGATATGGTTGGAACTGTAAGAAAAACCTAAAAAAAAAAAAAAGCTAGACATTATTCAATCCTCTCGCACTCTGATTTATACAAGGTTAAAAAAGCTCTCTACAGCATATGCATAGCACTTACTTCACTCTAGACCCTTGCTCTGCCCAAGACGTAACACATATTAGATTTCTACTTCTGCCAAAGCAGCTACTGTCGAGGTATCAAGATGCTATTTTACCAACTCGGATTATGTCGGTCTAACAAACATTTACCAATGAGACACGGCAGAAAGTTGCTTTTCCAGCTAAGATGAAATAATGCTTTTCATTAAGTTCCAATGAAGAAAAATAAATCTAATAAAACATTAACAACATTTCAAAAAAGGCCTTTCTGAAGTATAGAAATTATACCAATTATACTCCGGATTGCTCCTCATATATCTGATTATACATGTTCGGCCAAAAATTGAATTAAACTAGCAATAAATTAGACTCGTTCTCTGTATTTTTCTTTTAATCACTACCAAATTTAATGCTTTATTCAATTAGTTATTTTGTTGAATGCATGAATATGGTGTTTTCTTTTCTTAAAAAAAGAATTTATTTATTTGAGAGAGAGAGCACCAGCAGGGGGAGGGGCAGAGGGAGCTGGAGAAGCAGACTCCCCACTGAGCAGGGAGCCAGCCGTGGGGCCACGGGGCCAGATCCCTCAGGACCTGAGGCAAAGGCAGACATTTAACTGACCAAGCCACCCAGGTGCCCCTCCCCCACCATTTTTTGTTTAAGACTTGGCATTTTCTAATTACTACTACTAATTACAACACCAACAAACACTGAGTGCTTACTACAGCCAAACGGTGTTGTAGGGACTTCATGTGGATTCACCACTTTAATGATTTCAATAATCCTGTAAGTATTAGGATTCCCTACATTATGAGTTTTCTGAATACCACTGGGCTTAGTTGAGAGGAAACAAAATTTCTGCATTATTTTTAAATAAATAAAGGCCAAGAGGAGGCAAGATGTTGGTGGAAGTGCCCTTCCAAAATGATAGTGACATGAGACAGAGGAAAAACTTGCTGAGGGAGAATCAACGTAAGCAGGGCAGGAACACTGAAGGTACAAAAGACAAGGTTCAGATTCAATACAGGAGGGAAGCAGAAAGGACAAATCTTATAAAATAATAAAATTATACCAGGCACCTGGGTAGCTCAGTGGGTTAAAGCCTCTGCTTTCAGCTCAGGTCATGATCTCAGCGTCCTGGAATCAAGGCCTGCATCCTGCTCTCTGCTCAGCAGGGAGCCTGCTTCCTCCTCTCCCTCTCTGCCTGCCTCTCTGCCTACTTGTAATCTCTCTCTGTGTCAAATAAATAAATAAAATCTTTAAAAATAATAATAATAATAATAATAATAATAAAATTATACCAATACCGAAAGGGCCATTTAAGTATATATATAGACATTTCACGGTAACAGATAAGGAAGCAACAGGAGGCAAAAATCTAAGTTACCCTCACACATCACCAGTCCTTAGACAGCCCTTAATTTTATTCTCCCTGAAGGTAAAGGAAGACTCATTTCATTCAAACATGGAGAGATATTAGAGAAACAAAAAGGATGAGTAGGGCGCCTGGGTGGCTCAGTGGGTTAAAGCCTCTGCTTTCGGCTCAGGTCGTGATCTCAGCGTCCTGGGATCGAGGCCCGCATCGGGCTCTCTGCTCAGCAGGGAGCCTGCTTCCTCCTCTCCCTGCCTCTCTGCCTACTTGTAATCTCTCTCTGTGTGTCAAATAAATAAATAAAATCTTTTTTAAAAAATAAATAAATAAATAAAGGATGAGTAACATACAGAAACACAAAGACGCACCAGAAAGACATGACCAGAAAGCAGATGAAAACTGTAACCTAACATTTTTATTTTTTTAAAGATTTTATTTATTTATTTGACACACAGAGAGAGATCACAAGTAGGCAGAGAGGCAGGCAGAGAGAGAGGAGGTAGCAGGCTCCCTGCTGAGCAGAGAGCCCAATGCAGGGCTCGATCCCAGGACCCTGAGATCATGACCTGAGCCAAAGGCAGAGGCTTTAACCCACTGAGTCACCCAGATGCCCTGTAACCTAACATTTTTAAAGGAGTCAATGGAAATAAAGAAATATTGGAAGGTATTTAAAAATAGCATGATCAGAACTGGAAAAGGCTCAGAAATGAGATGATTAGAAAACAGGAGGATACAGAGAGTTGGAACCTACTAGAATTTTTTTTTTTAATAAAGAAGACTAAAGTAGAAGCAACACTGAGGAGCAAAGACATGAAAAGTTACAATAAGGGAAATAACGATAGAATAAGGAAATAAAATTCAAATTAAGTAGCAATGAAAGCAAATTCATGGGGAAAGAGGCCCATTATTAATTATAATACCTATTCAAGAACACACTTAAGGTCCTACACTGAACAAAAGGCACAAATAATACACACATGATAGTATAAGGATTACAGTGGAAAAAAATAAGGCTGCCGTTATTTACAAACAAGAAAACCTACAGAAAAACTGAATCAAATTTCTAAGAGAATGAAGCAAATTCCAGGGTACAAGGACACTAGACTTCATCGATATAGTGCAGTTCCAGGAAGCAAGAGCAAACAATTAAAAAATAGAATTTTTAATTCCTAGGGAAAAACTGTTAATGAAAAGATATGTAGGCTGTATTAAAGAAAATTAAAAAATATCAAAGAGAGAAACTGAAAACCTAAATAAATGAAAAGGTACACCATACTTGTGAATTTTAAGACTCCATATAGTAAAGATATCCAAGAGCCATTCTACACAGATTGAACCATGAATCTAATACAATAATAATCAAACCCAAACAGATTTTTCCATAATTAAGACAGAGTGGTACTGACTGAAGGACAGGGCAACAGAAGACAGGAGAGCGTCCATGCATATATGGATACAAGATGAATGAGGAAGTTAGTACTGCAGAGCTGGAGGGGAAGGACAGCCTTTCCTTAAAGGGATTCCTATCTCACACCACATACTCTGATCAATTAAAGGTAGACTGTAGATCTATATGTGAAGTGTGAAATAAGAAGCCTTGCAAAAGTTAATACAGAAAAAATCCCCAGGATTTTGAAGTAGACAGTTTTTCTACATGAGGACACAAAAAGCACTAATCGTAAAGTAAAAGTTTAATAAATTGTACTATGTTACAACCAGGAACTTCTGTTCATCACGACCTCATCTAGAAGAAAAGCTGCATGTATTATAGAAGACATCTATAATATACATAACCAACCAAGTACTTGATCCACAATCAATTGCTATGAAATACCTCGAAGGAATTCCTACAAATCAATAAGAAGGGGACAACCAAAGGAAAACTGAGAACACTTGGACAAGTACTTCGTTAAAAGGTTACCCAAATGGCCAACAAACCTATGAAAAAGTGCTCGACCATTTTACTCATCCTGGACTCCAAATTTAAAACACAAGAATATAGCACTACAACCCACCAAAGTGAGAGGGAAAAGGAAACAAAAATTCCTACTGTGCTGTGGGCCAGTAAGGGTGTGGAAGAGTGACTGTCGATGCTGCTGGTGGGGATGTAAACTGAACAAATACTTGCAACAATACCCTATCATGTAGAACGAAAATATACTATATAGAAATATGCACACGGGGGCGCCTGGGTGGCTCAGTCATTAAGTGTCTGCCTTCAGCTCAGGTCATGATCGCAGGGTCCTGAGATCGAGCCCCACATTGGGCTCCCTGCTCAAGTGGAGGCCTGCTTCTCCCTCTCCCTCTGCATGAGGTTCCCCCCTACTTGTAAGCTTGCTCTCTGTGTCAAATAAATTTAAAAATCTTTTAAAAAAAATATGTATACAAATAGTTCAGTAAAAACCCTATGTCCCAACAGCTCCATTCCTTAGTTGACACCCAAAAGAAACACATCCACATATAAACCAAAGACCCGTAAAGCAATCTATACAGCAGCAGCACTAAGCACAACAGTCAAAAATCGGAAACAGTCAAAATGTGCATGGACGGTTGAAGAGATGAACTGTGATATGCTTACAGAATGAAGGACCCTAGGGCAACAAAACTGAATGAACTAATCACAACGTAAGTGAATCATGTAAACACAATTTGAGTAAAAGAAGACAGACACGGACACACACACACACTGCATGGTTCTATTTAAACTTCCAAGAACAGGCAACAACTATTCATAAAGTTTAAAGGCAGAATAACGGTTCACCCCTAGGAAGGGAGTTGGGGGTGGGAGAAGAGTTGAGATGCGCATCAAAGAGTATTCGGAGGGAGAAAGGGTGGAAGGTAAATGCTACCATGAAGTAACAGTATGTGAGTGTGTATGATTAAAAGCGCACAGTATCTGGAGAAACTGACAGGGGAATCAACACGTAGAAACATTCCTTATGGGCCTGAAAATCAAAAGAAAAGTATCCTACAAACACCAACACAAAAACATCTATAAAGGGAAAAGGTTTTATTGCCAATGGACTTAGACAGGAACACTTTAGCCAGGAATCGAAGGAGTAATACACGTGTGACATTCGAGAAGGAACTGGAAACCCAGGATTTTCATTTCTGACAAACTGACCCTCAGATATTAATAAAAAGACCACACACACATACACACTCGTACGAACTCAGGGAAAACTGTTCTCGGGAGCCTTGGCCATGAGAAAGCAACTAGAGAATGAATTTCTGAAAGAGACAGAGAAGCTCCTGGATAAGGGGCTGTTACTAGACAAGGACTATAAGCAGTGTACTTAACTAAGGCCACAGGGTGGGGCTGAGGGTAAAATATAGATCTGGAAACGGAGCTTGAATACAAGTACCAAAAATTAGGAAGAGAAGGAGGAGAGAATATATGGAAAATAAAACGAGCTCATTGATTACCTTCCTGGTACTAACTACAAGTAAAAAGATAGTACGTGAGGCTAGAAGTTGGAAAGAGCAGGAGAAAGGACTTTCTATGGCTCACCAGTAGGAGTCAGCAGAAAGGACTATCAGTCTAAAAAGCAAGGAAGGGATCAAAGGCTCCCAGGGTTGTAGCAAACTCAGGAACCAACTTGGCCCAGGTAATTGCCTTGGCCCACAGGCCCAGGTAATTTGAGCATCAAGAAGAATGACTCTAATGGACTGACACATCAAGTATATCAAAATCCCTGAGATCACAATGATATTTTTGAATGAAAGAAAGGAAGGAAGGAAGGAAGGAAGGAAGGAAGGAAGGAAGGAAGGAAGGAAGAAAAAGAAAAAAACAAATATTACTAACTTTGAAAGAAAATGCTAGAGTACCAAAAGAATATTCTGATAATTAGTAAATTAAAAGATTCAAGCATTTATCCTATTGCGCTCTACCAACTGTATCTCAAAGTAACTTCAAAGAATTGAGAAGGAAACATTCTAACTATAAGAAATGATTCAATAAATGAGAGTATGAGCAGCAGATAAATTACAATAATGCTACTAAAAACAGGTTTCAAAAGTTTAGTGATTAATAACAGATAGGAATCTCTTCTCCATTATCTTTAGATAATTTTTAAAAAAACAGTTAAAGTCATGAACATGAGACCGTCAGAAGAGTAATCTCTAGAGTGAATTTCTAGAAAAAAGAATTAGAACAAACTGGGAGAGAGACTGTGTAGCGAAGAGCTGATTTGGCCGGGAGAACGCTGTGATGCTCAGGGCTCCAAGAAGCAGGGCAGGAGGGTGCCAAACACCTAAAACCCTGAGGCTCTTCCCCTTTCGCCTGCAGGCAACAAATCCCGAGAAGCCACAGGAAAGAAGGCCCGTACTTTGCCATTTGCAAACCTCTCCTCCCAGGACCAACAGTAACTGTTTTTTCACCCCTTCCCTCAAAAGCTAGATTTCTCCATCTTGGCACTACTGACATTTGAGGCTGAATAATTTGTCATGATGGGGGACTGTCCTATACATTACAGGATGCGTACCAGTGCTCCTGGTGTCTTCTGAGCACTGCAAAATCACCCCTTCTCCCCCTCTACCCTCCCAACTCGCCCCCCCCATTTGAAAACCACTGTTCTAAGGAGAAGGCCACCAGTCACCAAGCCCTGCCTAGCCACAAAGAGCTTCCAATCAGCTTTTTATCAGCTCCCTGTTAGACACAGGCAGATGACCAAGAGTTAGCAGACACCTGACAAAAGCCTTCAATACGATAACCACCAAGAAACAAAAAAAGTCCCAGAGTAAATAAGCACTGTGAATGAAAGAGAATGTAAAATTTTAAAGCAAAAGCACAGTACTGAGAATCCATCAAGGAGTAGAACACCTTCATGTTAAATGCACAGAAACAACCTGAGTCAGGAGACGGGGGTTCGAGGCCAGCTCCATCACGTAACTAGCCGCGTAACTTTTGTCAAGCCATACCTTATTCTTCTCATCTGCACGGTGGGGAGGAAGATTAGTACATATCTCTGAGGGCTGCTGGAAGAACTCAACAAGGTATTTAGAACTTTGAAAAGCACATGGCACCATATAAGGAATCAATAAATAAGGGATTTCTTTGTTTGGTTTACTTATGTTTAAAAACATTTGAAATTGTGTCCATGAAATAAGACTAGGATGGTATGAAAAAGGGACAGACACACTCCAGCCCCACTGCCCCCCACAAAAAAAATTTTTTTGAATTAAAATTAGGACAGCAAATTCTTTAAAAATTAAATAGAGAGATGAAGGTGAAAGTTGAGGCAATCTCTCAGACAGCAAAATCGGAAGAAAAAAAAAAGTCTACTAAACCAGAAAGCTCAATATACACCTAAAAGAATTTCCAGAAAGAGCGGAAGGAAGGAAGTTATTGAGGAAAAAAGAACTGAAGAACACAAGTGTCCAAACCGAAAAGGCCCACAGGATCTAACCACTGCAAAGACCACTGCAGTGATCGGGGCGTGTAGAGACAACCCCCAACACTGACACTTACTGGGAAATTTCTGCCTCAGACTATGCTTACCCGATTTTCTTAAAAACCTTCATACCTCTTTGAGCCAGCTGAGTAGTCACTTCTTAAATGAGCCAACCCCGGAATGTGAACACACACTCCCACCCACCCCCATTATAAGCTCTGAGAGCCAAAACCCTGATTTTATCTCGGCCATAATTTTACACTCATTTCAGTATTATCTGAGTATTGATTTCAAGAGTCGTGTGGCAGAGGACCCCCATGCCTGTTTTTTGCCATCATAGCCCCTTCACACAAATACAATATACATTTAAGTGTTTTATTCAAATGGGCTGTATAATAAAATCACTGATTCCTCGGAAATAAAATACATTATTATTCATAAATACTTCTGCCACAAAGTTCTGTGACTCTTTCCATGACATAAGGAAATTTCACAAGTTGTTCATATCGCTTGGGCCTGAATTTGCTTCTTTTTACTTTTAATCCACCAGTGGCATAACTGACAAATTCCTTGAAGGAAGTCTCAGATTTCCTAAAGGAATGAGCACCATCTAGTGGAAGGACACAAGATTGAAAAAGTAGCTTCAGGCAATTTTCTACATTGACTAAGCACACAATAGTGACCTATCACATATTTATTTATTCAAATTAGAAACCCAAGATGCATATCACTTTTGTCAACTAATGACAGTCAAATTTTTATCTTCTGTATAATTTATAACATACCAATTTAAATGAAATTTATAAATAACATTTATTGTTAAAATTATTAGTGAACACCATTTAATGTAGCTTTGAACTAAACACAAAAATGACAATGGAGAAAAAGCAATTATAGTTGCAATACTCCCAACGTGCAAAAGAAACTGAAGTTACAATCGAAATGCTAATTGCATGTGACATGCACTGTTTGATACATTCAAGGCCACTTTTTTTTAATTAGGAAAGGTCTTTATCAGATGATAAAGATGATATGGGGGGGCTCAATGTTATACATTGATATTGAAAGCCCTTGTTTGTGAAGTCAAAATAAGCTCATGAAATTCAGTAACAAAACAAGGGAATCTTAAAGTAATATAGACACACTGGCCTTTCGTTTTATTAGTGCTGAGAGAGAACATGAAATGGACAAGGTCCAACCCAAGACGGCACACTCCGATGCTATTCTATTACCCAGGGAAAATCACATCAGTGAGACCTTTCGATACAGGCCAGCCTTTCTCGGGCCTCGCCAACAGCAGTTAGGAGGGAAGTAACACGTCCATCAAGAAAGCACTTATAAAAAATACAGGGTTTTGACCAGAAAATAAACACGAGCTTTTTACAGTGCAACTCTCAAACCAAGAGCACCCACTTACAAATAACTACATGGAATGTTAATGATTGCATTTGTTTTAACTTCTACATCACTAAGCTACTCTGTCAGGAAAACAGAATTAAAATATAACATAGTGAAGGCACTCATTAGGATTAAACAGAGAAACTATAGTCATGACCAACCCGCAAATGTCAGTGGTGTGTAACAATGAAGATCTATTTTCTCACTCATACTCTGTGGCCACCGCATGTTCTCTGGGACCTCTGCTCCCCATTTCCGTGCTTCCTAGACCCTGGAGTGAAAGCTTCTACCACTTGGAACATCACCAGTGACCAGTGGGGAGGGCGCAGGTGGAGAAGTGAGGCAAACAGCACACTAGCTCTTAGGGGGGCACCTGGGTGGCTCAGTCTGTTAAACGTTCACCACTCGGCTCAGGTGAGGATCCCAGTGCTGGGATCCCACACTGGGCTCCTTGCTCAGCGGGAAGACTGCTTCTCCCTCTGCCTGCTGCTCCCTCTGCTTGTGCTCTGTCTCTCTGACAAATGAATAAATAAAATCTTAAAAAAAAAAAAAAAAAGCACACTGACTCTTCAAGGTGCTTCTGCCTTGCGGTGACACACTTCACATGTGCTCACATTTTACTGACTAACAAGTCAGGTGGGCATAAGTAACATAACCTTCTATGTGTCTGAACAGCAAAATGGATGGATGGATGGATACAACAACATAAAATAATTTCTGATTGAGAGTGAATCATTTGAAAGTAATTTTATATTATATACACAAAAGCCTATGATCTCACTTTTAGATTTTTTATAATACATTTGTACTAATGTCTTGATTCCTAGAATTACACTGAAGCATTTTTAAATATTTTGAAACTCTTAAAAGGAGTTCATTTGAAAATGTTAAGAGTTTCCAAATATTTTATGTGAAGAATTATAAAACCAACCTAATACAATTTTTTTCCTTTAAGAGGATATTATTTACAAATCATGACCACCAGAGAACACCCATAATTCCTACTACCTTTACTGACACGTAGAAGTATTAACAATAACTTTCATTTTTAAACAGGTGGATAAAAAAGATCTTCCTGGGCGCCTGGGTGGCTCAGTGGGTTAAAGCCTCTGCTTTCGGCCCAGGTCATGATCTCAGGGTCCTGGGATCGAGGCCCGCATCGGGCTCTCTGCTCAGAAGGGAGCCTGCTTCCCCCCTCTCTCTGCCTGCCTCTCTGCCTCCTTGTGATCTCTCTCCCTCTGTGAAATAAATAAAATCTTTAAAAAAAAAAAAAAAAAAAAAAAGATCTTCCTTTATCTGTAATAGACATTATAATAAAGACAATGCAACTTAGGCAACCACTAGGGATAACTGCAAGTGACTTATAAAAAAAATTATCAATTACTTATGAAAAACCACAAGGTCACAATAAACAAATCCAATGAGATGTGAACACCTATTCCTATGCCCACAGTGAGCCCTCAGGTATTTGTGAAATGAAGGGAAAGGAAACTGGCCAAGATAGCCTAACAGGGAAAGTGTTCCAGGCTCCTTTAACAGCAGTCGTTCTTGAACACCTGCTATATTTCTAGGCAATGTGGAATATACAGGGATGAACCACACATAGATCCTGCCCAAAAGAACTGTACTCAATGAACAACTAGACCCATCATTACAGTAGGTGCCAAAAATACGTTACATGGATGCTTACAACCAAAAGGGAATATTAGATCCGTGTAAACACACCCAGAGGACCTCTCTAGAGCCAGCATATGAAAAAGTAAAGCAGACCTCAGACTTGGCTGGGGGTTACATATATCCTAGACCCTAATACATGCTCTCCCTAAAATGCACTGAGCTAAGGATTCTGTATTGGATAGTGGACCTATCAAGATGCTTCTGTCTTATGCATTTAAGACAAAGAGAATCCGTGTCTATATATGCTTTAACATAATAAATTATGAGAGTAGACAGAGCACAGACCAGAAGATAATTACAGTGCATATAAACAAAGATCCAGTAGCAGAATACCAGGAATTCCAAAAAAAAATCAACCAGAAAAAGACAACCAAGGAATAAAAAACGGGCAAAGGCTGTAAAAAGGCATAAAAAGGAAAACAGAGCAGCCCATAAATGTACATTCAGCCTCTAATATTCAAGTACATTCAGCCTCTAATATTCAAATAAACTAAAAGGAGAGAGCATTTCAAATTGATCCTGTTGGCAAAAATTAAAATCTAACAATTCCAAGTGTTGACATGGGTGTGAAGCAACTGGAACTGGGACTACTACACGTGGGAGTGTAATAGGGTACAATCTTAGAGGAGCAATGGGGCAACATCTAAAAAAGTGTAAGATGTGCATCTCTGTGGCCCAGCAACCCCATTCTACAGGGTCATACCTACAGAAGCAGTCCCGTACATGTACAAGGGGAATCTACACATAGGCTGTTTACTGCTTTGTTTGTAACAGTGACATGGAGCTAAAGGTGGTCTCCACAAGAAGGAATCTGATACCCACAAGACACCTTTCAATGTAAATATCTATTGCCAGGAGAAGTAATTTGTGACCTAGTTCTAGGACACCATGTAACAATGAAAATGAATGGATCAAAACTACTTGCATGACCATAAATACATCTCAAAATCTATAACAAAATGTTATGTAAAAAGCTGCAGAAAGATGAATGTGTTAAGTATGAATCGAATTAGGAACAGTTTTAAAACACAAAATACTACCTACTTTTTTAGGAATACAAACTCCAGATGACCTATGGCCAATGAGGGAAAGGGGTGTGAACAAGAAGGGACACTTGGGCTTCAAAAGAATCTAAAATTCATTCTAAGGCTGTATGGTGAATATGGGGGTGTTCAACATCTGTTACTTGCCTTTTTAATGCCCAAATATTCTGTAACATTTTTTAAATGAAGGAAAAGTTAGAAGGTGTGTTGAGCCGACTCAGGAATTTTTGCAAGAATTTCAAATCACAGGCTGTTGATTTTCATTACAATGTTGCAGAGTGAGAGCAAGGAAACAAAGACAAGAACAAAAGTTTATTAAGGCAAGAAAATACCTTCCCGAAAAAATAACAGAAATGTAGCCAAAGGGATACTGAAAAGTGCCAATCCAGGGACAGAGCACTGCACACGGCTAACCAAAAAGAAAAAAATATTGAGGCTGCTGCTGCTGACAGTATTACCAACGATGTGCCAGACGGTTTAAACCATATTTCTTGTGTTAATTCATTTACTCCTAATAACAAGCATGCAAGGTAGGTGCTACTATTATCACCATTTCACATATAAGGGACAAGAGGCGCCGTGAGGTAAAATAATAAGGTATTATTATCTTACTGCTGGCACGACATTCTAGGCAGAGCCAGAATCTGAGTCCAAGCAATGTGGCTCCATAGCCCCAGCCCTGAACTCCTACCACAGATGTGTGTTCACAAGAAGGGAGAGCCTGGTGTCTGGCTACAAGGAACACTCAATATACCGAACTATCCATCATTATGGCACTCCAAGAGAGGTGACCAGACAAACACAAATGAGAACCATGTACCACAGAATGAAAGAGAAAGGGACAAAAGAAAAAGGCAACAAAAGGTCCCAACTTGATCTGGATGAAGAATCAGAGGTGTCCTAGAGGTTACAGGGTTCCTCTCTCTAGAAATTACCTTTAGCTCCTTTAGCCACATACTGGATTCGCTCTTTATTCATTCAATGATTATTAGCTGAGTGCCTACAGTATCAAACTAAACTTCAGGGACTATGACCCAGTCCCTCCCCCTCAAATCAAATGGAGTTGATGCCAAAAGTTTACATATCTAATTCTATTCTAGATTTTGGGGCACAGATTCCTGAAATGCTGTTTAAAATGTGGGTAAGTCTCCAAGCCAGCCCATAAAAGCATGTTTAAATCTATTCTGTGAGGGGCACCTGGGTGGCTCAGTCAGTTAAGGACCTGCCTTTGGCTCAGGTTATGATTTCAAGGTCCTGGGATCAAGCCCTGCCTTGGGCCTCCTTGCTCAGCGAGGAGCCTGCTTCTCCCTCTCCCTCTGCCTCTGCCTCTCCCCCAGCTTGTGCTCTCTCTCGCTCACTCTCTCTCAAATAAATAAAATATATATTTTTTAAAATCTATCCTGTGAAATTCTACCTGAACCTTGAGTTTTCTTCCAACAGAATTTGTGTTCTTATACACCTTTTTACACAACTCAGAGACGCATGGACCTAGCCTCCTCATAACCTACCACATCCCATTCCATCATGTCCCTGAGGAACAGGCCACTCCCTTTTTCCATCTGGGTCCACAATGAATTGTGGTAAATGTACTTTGAGAGCCAATTCAGAATGTCGGGACCACACTCTCAGCCCAAACACCTTCCAGGCAATAGGACATGAGCCACCTGTGCCCGCCCTGGCATTAAAGCAAGGGTTCCAAACACTGCCCAGGCCAGAGACTGAGGTGAGAAAGGGAGATGAGTTGGCTTACTGCTAATGCACACACACAGCTCATCAAGCCAGTCACTTCCAAACACGTGCACAATCATCTGCACGATGATTTAGCAAAACCTAGTAAAGTGGGAGATGTCTATCTCTGTGGCCCAGCAAACCCACTGTTAGATAGAACCCCTAAAGAAGCTGGCTAGCTCCCTACTAGAATTCCTAGTCTCCGGATGTGGAGAATAACAGGAATCACCTCCAGAAGGGCAATGGAGAAAGCTACTGCCTTCCTCACTCCTGTAGAGGAGACAGACTCCCTGTTATTAAATTTGGAACAAAAACAAATTTAAGGGGACCGTTCTGAGACTAAGCACATCTGAATAATCACTTAAATCTCATAGTAACTTCCAGAAGGGACGGATCCATCACACGGAACACGGACGACTGCAGCAGGACACAGGCCCATCAAGCCATCATTTCAGGACATCTTGAAGAAGAGACACAGTGTTTCCCATTACAAGCTAGCTCCGAGTCACTCATCCCCAGTCCCATGCAAATCTCTAAGAAGGGCTACATATGGCCTCTGTTTTGAGAGTATGAATTACAAAGGCAACAATTTACTCAGGGTCTCAGGAATTCCTATCTTCAGCAGACTTTGCATGTTTCTGTGCCTGAAAAAATGTAAACTATAACGTAAGAAATAACTTCATCTGGCTCGTCCAACGGAGCTGGCTGAACAATTACCTTTGATTGGCCAAGGAGCGTTACCAGCTGCTGATACCCAGGTCTCTCCTCTGTCAGACCAGGTGGCCACGGATCATTGGCAGTGTCTGGCTGTCTCTTCCTTTTCCTCCTACACAAGGCAAACAGTACTGCAGAAGCAAGTAACACAACCTCCCCAACGGGTTTACTCTCTGAACCTAACACCACCTCTCCCCTCTCAAACAGCACAATTTGTTTCTAACGAGCCCTATACCCACAAGTATCTTATAAAATAGTCTTTCAGCCTTGAATCTGATTTACTACTATGTAAATATCACCTCCCCCACCCACCCATGATGCTTTTCATTGCTTCTGAATTCAAAGACAAGAGGAACCTAAAGGGCCGGCACAGAAAATAAGTTTATAAAACTACTGTTCAAAACACGATCGCTCTTTTTTTATAGCTTGACTGGAAATAACTCCTTTCCGAGCAAGTCTCATGGTGCTAATTATTAAGAAAATTGGAATTATTGAGAGATTAAGGTCACACGTTACCTTCAGGTTGGTTTTTCATTTTCTAGAGTTTCCAGGTTGGAAATATAAAATTTTTTGAGTATATTCGCGTTCACAGGTTGCCTTCTGAGCATCCGTTCAAGACTTATTTTTAGACTCAGACTAAGACGACTTTCACTTTTAAAATTCCACCTACATCACAAATATTAAAAACTTTACAAATTCACATTAATGTGGAGATTTAAAATGAACTCCCACTAATTTATCCACTGACTCTTCCTTCCACCGGTCAACTACTCTGTCCACGACTTCATGTGTTTCATTAAAAACAAAATTTCAGGACATCTTTAAAAAGAGAAACTGAATATTTCCAATTGCAAGTATAATTTGGTAGGCAGCTGATATTCAAAATATATAAAGAGGTCTTTACAAATAAGTAATAAATAATCACCAAATTAAAAAGTAGACAAAAGGAGACTTTTGGTTTCAGCTCAGATAATTAAGGAGAACAAAAGTCACAGAGCAAATGGCCACTCGGAAATCAGGAAGAACAGGGGAAGAGAGGGATTCGTGGCCAAGAGCAGCTTAGCAGAAGAAGCTGCTGGAGCCAGAAACTCATACGAAAACTTCAACGGTAACTCTGATGACTTGATGGTGGCTGAATGTGGACTAGTTCGAGTTAAAAACTCCTGAGCCCCAGTCCTAGGGGAGGCCCCAACGCTCTTCTTCCCACCAACTTCTCATGGAGAAGACGGGAGAGAAATCCCCCAGTGTTTCAAATAGGAGAACAGAAACAACCATTTTCAAATGCATGGGCCAAGAGCTTGTTCCGTAACAGAGGCCGGCCCTCTAAGAGAGGTTACTTTAAATAGAGCCCTATTTGACCTGAGGAAAGATTAGTGAAGTGAACTCCAGCTTCTGCTAGCCTTCCTGTCCTAAGTAAGGGAAGAAAGGAAAAACAAGAGGCTAAGAAATGCTTCTGAAGGTCATCACAGCCCAGGGACTCAGGCCCACTAAATAACAGACACTTAATCATCAAGATCACAGGACAACTCACCACCCCCAGGGCTCCAGTGAAATAACAGTGGTCATGACTGAGAGTTGCAGGTCACAGACTCTGGGAGAGGTCCTAAGGAAAGCCGGAGAAGGAGGTGGGGGAGGGGAGAGACATGAAGGCTTCCAAAGCCTCTGACCTGACAGCTGCAGCAAACATTCAACACAGCCCAGCTCCTAGCCAGAGTAACACAAAAACTCACTAAAAGCCTAACTGCACCAGTTCCTACTACCCAATACCTATGTCCAGCTTTCAACAACAAAAAAATTACAAGACATAACAGAGAAACACAGTCTGAAGAGATAAAACAATCATCGGCACCAGACTCAGACGGGACACAGATTTATGGAACCAGGAAATAGGGGGAGTAAAGTAAGTATGATTAATATGCTAATGGCTCTAATGGAAAAAGTGGACATGTGAGAACCAGTGGATAATGTGAGCAGAGAGATGGAAACTCAGAGAGAGAATGCAAGTGAAATGCTAGAAATCAAGAACACTGTAACAGGAATGAAGAATGCCTTTGATGTGCTCAATAGTGGATTGGACATGGCCAAGGAAAAAAATCAGTAAGATTGAAAATATGTTCATGGAAATTCCCAAAACTGAAATGTAAAAAGGAACAAAATATCCAAGAACTGTGGAACAGTAATACAAAGGTATAACAAACACATAATGGAAACACCAGAAGAACAAAGAAAAAGGAAAAGAAATACTCAAAGTAGTAACGGCTGACAATTCTCCAATATTAATGATAAAACCTCAGACCATAGATCCAGAAAGCTCAGAGAACACCAAACAGAATAAATGCCAAAAAGATCTACACCTTGCATTAATAGTCAAAGAGCAAAAAACAAAGATAAAAGATGCTGAAAAGAGCCAGAGGGGGGAAAAAAAACCACCTTATCTACAAAGGATAAGAATAAGAAATACAACAGATGCTCCTCAGAAATCATGCAAGCAAGAAGAGAGTGGTGGGGGGGGGGGAACATGTTATAAGAAAAACCCACCACGCTAGAATTCTGTAGCTGGTGAAACTGTATTTCAAAAACGAAAAAGAAATAAAAACAGGACAGTCAAACATAAATTCAAGAAATGTGTTGCCCCAGGAGACCTGTTTGTAACAAGTATTAAAAGAAGATCTTCAGAGAGAAGGAAAATGATATAGGTCAGGCACTCATACAAGGAATAAACAAACATAAAATAAAATTGAGGCACCCGGGTAGTTCAGTAGATTAAGCATCCAACACTTGATTTCAGCTTAGGCTATGATCTCAGGGTCCTGGAATCCAGCCTTCTGCACTCAGCTGTGAGTCTGCTTGAAGATTCTCTCTCCCTCTCCCTTGGCCCCTTGCCACCATGCTCTTACTCTCTTTCTAAAATAAATAAATAAATCTTTAAAAAAAACCATAAAATTAAATCTCTCATTTTTCTTATTCCTAATGATCAGGTAACTGTTCAAAATAATAAGAATAACAATGTGTTGAGTTATTAAAAAATGTGGGTAAGTAAAAATGAATTAAAGCAATGTTATAAAAGACAGGAAAACAAGAACTGAATATATTCTCTTATAACACACTGTATTACTTGTGAAAAGGTAGAATGTTATTGGAAAGTGGACCTACATTAGTTATAAATGAATGTAGCAAACTCTAGGACTGGAAATACCTTTGTAAAACCTTTGTAAAAAAGTATATGGATAGGGGCACCTGGGTGGCTCAGTCGGTTAAGCATCTGCCTTTGGCTCAGGTCATGATCCCAGAGTCCTAGGATTGAGCCCCATGTCAGGCTTCCTGCTGCCCCCCTCCACTCCTGCTCTCTCTCATATCATATAAATAAATAAAACTTTTTAAAAAGTATATGCATATGCTAAGAAAGAATAAATGGAATAATACAAAATGTTCAACTAAAAGCAGAGAAGGAAGAGAAAGAAAGTGATAAAAATATAAAAAGAACAAGTGTAATGAATGGAAATCAGTTGCAGACATGGTGAATGTTAACCCAACGACATCAACAATTACTTTAAATGTGAATGGTCTAAATATGCCAATTAAAACAAGAGATTGTGCGAGTAGATGAAAAGAAGATCCAACTATATGTTGTCTACAAGAAATCCACTTTAAATATAAACACACACACAGGTAGATGAAAAGTAAAGGAAGGGAGAAAAATCATGCTCACACTTACCAAAAGAAAGCTGAAGAACCCATATCAATTTCAGACAAAGCAGATGGCAGGACAAGGAAAATTATCAGGGATAAAAGAGGGTATTACATAATGAAAAAGGGGTCAATTTTCTGAGCACACATAACAATCCTTAATGTGTACATATGTACCTAACAAGAGAGTGTCAAAACATGTGAGGCAAAACTGATAAAACTGCAAAGGAGAAGTGGATAACCACACTACCATTCTCAGAAACTTCAATACCCTTCTACACAGTAATTGACAGATCCACCAGGCAGAAAATCAGCGAGGGTATAGTTGAACAAAACAGCACCAACCAACTGGATCTAATACTTCATCAAACAATAGCACTACACACAGTCTTTCCAAGCTCACACAGAACGAGGCAGACCACATCCTGGGCCATAAAACACAACTTAACAACCTAAAAAATGGAAATCATACACTGTTGGCTTAGACAACATGGAGGTAAGTCAGTAACAGAAATACAGCAGGAAAATATATATTTGGAAATTAAATAACAAATGAGTTAAACATGAAGTATCAAGAGAAATTTTTAAGTATTTTGAACTAAATGAAAACACAACTTATCAAAATTTGTGGGATGCTGCAAAGGAGTGCTTAGAGGAAAATTCCAGCACTAAAGGCATATGTAAAATAAAAAATGACACAGAGAGAGAGAAAGAACTATAATCAGTAACTTAAGCTTCCACCTTAAGAAACTAGAGCAAGAAGAGCCAGGAGAAGAAAGTAAAGAATAAAACAGAAATCAATGGAATTGAAACAGGAAAACAGGGCACCCGGGTGGCTCAGTCTGTTAGGCATCCATTCTTGGTTTTGGCTCAGGTCATGATCTCAGGGTCGTGGGATTGAGCCCCATGTCAGACTCCATACTCAGTGCAGGGTCTGCTTGAGATCCTCTCTCTCTTCCTTTCCTTCTCCCCCTCCCCTGCTTGTACTCTCCAAAGGAAGGGAAGGGGAAGAAGGGGAAGGGGAAAAAGGGGAAAAGGGGGAAGGGGAAGAAGGGGGAAGAAGGGGAAAAGGGGGAAGGGGAAGAAGAGGAAGGGGAGGGGAGGGGAGACAACTGAGAAAAAAACAATAAAACCAAAAGCTGGTTCTTTGAAAAGATTAGTAAAATTGATAAACCTACAGCCAAGCTAGGCAAGAAAAAAATGAGACACTCTTAATTATCAGAAATGAAAAAGGAGTCATCACTATGGAGCCTATGGAGTTTGAAAATAAAAAATAATGAACAATTCTATGCCCTCCAATTTGATAACTTACATGATATGCACCAATTCCTTGAAAGACACAAGTGACAAAAACTCTCATAAAAGGAGAAATAGGTGATCTAAATAGACCTACATCTAATAGAGAAATCAAATCAACAGTTAGTAACTTTCCAAAACAGCAAGGATTGAGCCCCGATGGTTTCACTGGCAAATTTAAGGTAAAAAAATTATACCAATCCTCAAACTCTTCCCAAAAAAATAAAACACGGGGTGCGCTTCCTAACTCATTCTATGAGGCCAGCCTTACCCTACTATCAAAACCAGATGAAGACATTACAAAAAAAAAGGAAAATTACAGACTAGTATCTCTTATGAACAGAGATGCAAAAATCTTCAACAAAATATTAGCAAATGAAATCCAACAACATATAATATGAATTATATACCAAAACCAATGGAATTTTTTTCCAAGAATGCAAAGGCTGGTTTAACATTCAGAAGTATTAATAGAAGTATTAATGTAATCTATCACACCAACAGGATAAATATATATATATATGCGCTCATTTCAGCAGATGCAAAAAAATAAATTTTAAAAATCCAACACCCATTCATGCTAAAAATTCTCAGTAAAGTGGGAATAGAGGGGCCTTCCTCAATTTGATAATGAACATGTATAAAATACCTAGAGATAACATCATACTTTACGCTGAAAAACTAGATTCTTTCCCCCCTAAGGTAGGTTAGCAAGGCAAGGATGTCCCCTCTCACCACTAATATTCAGTACTTAACTAGAAGTGCTAGCTAATGCTCCAAGACAGGAAAAGGAAATAAAAAGTGTATGGACTGGGAAGGAAGAAGTAAAGCTGCCTTTGTTCACAGACAACATAATTATCTAAGTAAAAATCCCAAAAAATCAACCAGAAAAACTCCGGGAACTACTAAGTTATTATAGTAAGGATTTAGGATGCAAGCGTAATGTACCAGAATCAATTACTTTTCTATATACCTGTGGTGTATAAAAGAGAGGTATATGCAAAACAACCTCTAAAGGCCAAAGATGCTGTAAGACTGAAGAAAAAGGCTGACAAGCTCAGGTTTACGAGAATGGTCTATTAAGGGGACTTGCAGACAGAAGCGTGTCTTGGGAGGCTGAAAGATGAGCAGATCTCCGTGACCCCACCTCCATCCAGGGAGACCCGCTTTTTTGGACTGAGAAGTTGGGGATTAAGTGCTGGGCGACCACCCAGGAGGAAATGTTTGAAAATGATAATCATATCTCCAGAGCCGATGAAGGACATTCAAGGGTGTGTTTTAAGGGTGTGACTAGGCCAAAAGAAAGAATGTGGGAGGGAGCTGTGCTTCAGAAGACGCAGGGTCACAAAGCGCTGTCATCATGGTGGGTCTGTCCAAGACAGCACTGTTCACACCGTCACCACTGAATAGCTGGAATTTGAATTTAAAAACAAAGTACCATTTACATTCGTTCCAAAAACAAAACTTAGGTACAAATCTAACAAGATGTGTAGAGAATCTAAGTACAAAACTCTGATGAAAGAAATCAAAGATGATCACAATAAAGAGAGAAACTCCATGTTTATAGACAAGAATACATAATATGGTTAAGATGTCAGTTCTTCTCAACTTGATTTACATATTCGACACAAACCCAATCAAAATCCTAGCAAGTTACCATGTATATATGACAAGCGGATTGTCAAGTTCACATGAATAAGCAAAAAACCCAGAATAGCTGACACAATACTGCAAAAAACAAAGTCAAAGGACTGACACCAGCAAACTTCAAGACTTCCTATAAAGCTACAGTAATGAAGACACAGTAGTATCGGTGAAAGAATAGATAAATAGATCAACAGAACACAACAGAGCCCAGAATAAAACTCACACAATTACAAGCAATTGGTCTTTGACAGAGGAGCAAGGACAGCTCAGCGAAGAAAGGCCAGTCTTTTCAAACACCGATGCTGGAACAACTGGATAATTCACAGGCAAAACTGAATCTAGACACAGAACTTAACCCCTTTTCACAAAAATTAACTCAAAGTAGACCAGAGAACTAAATATCAATACAAAACTGTACAACTCCTAGAAGATAACAGAGGAGAAAATCTAGGTGACCTTGAGTTTTTCAATGCAACTCCGCAAGCCCAACATATAAAAGAGAAATTGTTAAGTTGGATGTTATTAAAAATAAAAACTTCTGCTCTGTTAAAGAAACTAAGAGAATGAAGAGACAAGCCAAAGACTGGAATAAAATGTCTATAGAACACATATCTGATAAAAGACTCATATCCGAAAACACAAAAAACTGTTAAAACACAACTAACGCCGTTCTGTAAAAAAAAAAAAAAAAAAAA
>LNAC01000067.1:4283396-4390207 GCA_002007465.1 Ailurus styani | reverse complement strand
AAAAAAAAAAAAAAAAAAAAAAAAGGGGGGCAGAAAGGAGAAAAACCATAAGAGACTCAATCTCACAAAACAAACTGAGGGTTACTGGGGGTTCAAGGGTAGGGATAGGATGGCTGGGTTATGGACACTGGGGAGGGTTTGTGCTATGGTGAGTGCTGTGAAAGGTGTAAGCCTGATGATTCACAGGCCTACACCCCTGGAGCAAATAATAAAAAAAATGGGCAAAAAAATCTGAAAAGCCACTTCTGTAAATCTAAGACTTTTCTAAAAAGTAGGCTATTATTTCAAAGGAATCCAATGAGCAGAAAATGGGCCAAGAATCCAAATAGACACTTCCACAAAGATGATATACAAATAGCCAATAAGCACAGGAAAAGATGTTTGACTTCATCAACCATCAGGGACATGCAAATCACAGCAACAAGGAGGTATCATGTCATACATTCTAGAAAGGGGAGAATAAAAAGCCCAGATAAAAACAAGTGTTAGCGGGCGCCTGGGTGACTCAGTGGGTTAAAGCCTCTGCCTTCGGCTCAGGTCATGATCTCAGGGTCCTGGGATTGAGGCCCGCATCGGGCTCCCTGCTCGGCAGGGAGCCTGCTTCCTCCTCTCTCCCTCTGCCTGCCTCTCTGCCTACTTGTACTCTCTCTCTCTCTGTGTCAAATAAATAAATAGAATCTTTAAAAAAAAAAAGTGTTAGCAGGACACCTTGGTGGCTCAGTTGGCTAAGCAGCCGACTCTGGATTTTGACTCCAGTCATGATTTCATGGTCGTGAGATCGAAACCCAAGTCGGGTTCTGTGCTCATGAGAAGTCTGCTTCAGAGTCCCTCCCCTTCTCCCCACCAACACCTGTTCCCTGCTTGCATGCAGGGTCTCTGTCAAATAAATATATAAATTTTTTTTTAAAAAGTGTTGGCAAGAATACAGAACTCAGAAGCCTCATACACTGCTGACAGTAATATACAATAGTGGAGCCACCTTAGGAAACTGTTACCAGTTGGCCCAGCAATTCCACCCCTAACCATGTATCCCCCAAAGTGAAAACATGTCCACACACAAACCTGTATGTGAATGTTCTCAGCAGCATTGTTCTATAAAATAGATATTATATTGCCTATGCTGTATACTCTATGTTACCTATAAGAGGCAATACGTGGAAAGAACCCAATTGTCCAACGCTGCATAAAGAGATACACAACACTGGTATATCCAGAAATACTACTGGGCCATAAAAAGGTATGAAGTATTGATACGTGTTATCGTGTGGATTTGCTAAGTGACAGAAGCCAGTCACAAACAAATCCACATACTTTATGATCCTATTTCCATGAACTGTCCACGATGGGTAAATACAGAGAAACAGAAAGTAGGTTAGTGGTTGCTTAGGGCCGAAGTGAGGAAGGGTAAGAGGAGGCAGGGATTAGGGAATGACAGCCACATGGTAGAAAGGTTTTTCTGGGACGTGATGAGATTATTCTAGAACTGATTATGGTGATGGTCACACCACTTTGTGAAGACACCTAAAACCATCGTGTGTATACTTTAAATGGGTAAACCCTCTGATACAGATCTTAACAAAGGTCTTAGAAAAAGCGTTACTATCTAAATACTGATGCATCCCACTCAGAGTTGCCAGATTTCACAAACAGAAATATAAATACAGCATGGTTCATACTTGCACTTAAAAAGATTATCTTAAATTCAAATTAAACCAGAAGTTCTGTATTTTATCTGGCCACCTGTCTTCCCAATCTGTTATCTCACCTAGAACATAATTATCCTCAATTCAAGATCCTGGTATCCAACTACACAGCAGGAAGTCCAACTTAGTTATCTCCCACATAGCAAACGAACATAAAACTGCAGTCACCTTTCTTCGGAGGAGATACTGAAAATACAGAAGCGGTACCTCAGGGCTTATACGGGTCTCCCGGAGCCCTTTCCCAACCCCTGATGCCTGGCATCAACCCTCTGGTGGTTGGATTAGCAGGTAGGGTGTCTAGGAGTGGAGGTTTAACAAACAAGGGGGAGGAGTTTCAATATGTCAATGGACACCATGCCTGCTGGTGAGGACAGGCTCAGCATCCACCTCCCTTTCTCAAAACCAAAATCACCTTCCCTCTTCCCCCACTTTGTCACTAGCATCTTTGACCTGGAAGTCTCATGTCCCATCCCACCTCCAGAGCAACTAAAACTTCTAAAAAAAAAAAAAAAAAAAGTCCGAGATCTTCATTCCCCTGCTTTCAACCTTTCAATGCAGTAGCTCCTGCTGTGTTCCAATAAAGTCAAAGCCATTCAAGAAGACATCTTGGCCTGGAGCCCCGGGGGTGGCACAGTGCGTTAAGTGCTGGACTCTTGATTTCAGCTCAGGTCCTGACCTCAGGGTCATGAGACTGGGCCCTATGTAGGGCTCTGTGCTCAGTGGGGGGTAGGGGGAGGGTCTGCTAAGGTTTCTTTCTCCCTCTCCCTCTGCCCCTCCCCACACTCGTTCATGCTCTCGCAGGCTCTCGCTCGCTCACTCCTAAAATAAATTTTTTTAAAATGGACTAGGTCTCAGCTTAACTTCTTTTGCCACACTTTGCACCTGCTCCCCACGCTCTTCCCTACTTCGTGTACCAGACAAGAGAACCTGTTGGGCTCCACCCTAAAGACACAATGCCCGCTCTTGCCTCCAGGTGCTCGTGTAGGTTATTCTTCCTGTCTAGCTCCCCAGCCCCCACAAATTCTCATCTGAGCAGTGCCTATTCGACATTCAGATTTCGGCTTAAAATACCAAATCCCCCATGAGCCCCTGAGGTCAGCACTGAGTTGGGCACCTTGTGCTCTTACACAAAGCTCTACACGTGACCTCTCACAGAATATCGCAACCGGCCATCCTGTCATCTACAACCCCTCTGGGGACTGCAGACTGCAAGCTAGGGGCTGCTCAACCAGAAACTGGGGCCCTGGGGGCCTATACAGTGCCTGGCATATAGTAAGAACTCAATAAAGACAACATGATTAAAACAACCACCAAAAGTTAATATCAGGTAAGGGGAGCCTGGGTGGCTCAGTCAGTTAAGTATCCAACTCTTAACTTCAGCTCAGGTCTTACTCTCAGGGTACCGGGTTCTAATCCCCACATTGGGCTCCAGCGGTCCTGGAGCCGACTTTAAAAGAAAAAAAAAGGTTAAAATTATGTAACTAAATGGGATAAGGGTCTGGTTGAGCACTACCGTGACTCCTTTAAGACTGAAATCACAGAAATACAGTCATTAAACCACATCAAGAGAACGTTCTTGAAAATAACCAACCTGTGTCTTGTTGAAATACTTCAGAATCCCCAAACCAAGGATAAAATTCAGGTTGCTACCTTTTTTTCTCCTGCCCATACACATACATGCAACTATTCAAAAGGGTAAAGAAAACATACGCGACTACTGAAAACGTACTAAAAACGTGATGCTCTTATCCTGGTAATCCAACACAATAGTGAAATACAAACAAAAATTTGAGGAACCAGAAGTACCAACCTTATTTAAAATAAATAACTAAGTCTTTATGTCATATCTTCTTCTAAAATAAACCGGATTACAAAAATACATACAACACAAATAAAAAAAGTCAAGAAATCTCAACAGAAAAAAACAGCAGGGTAGAAGATAAATTTAGAAATGAGGCTGGGACACAAACTATATGCTTCACAGTTCTGCATATGTGCAAATGATGGGTCCAAAACACAGCTCTCTGCTTATTGGTGATCCCATTCACTGTGTTACATGAATACTGTGAGCCTTGTCTTGCCACTCCTTATGGATGACATTTCTCACGTCTTCTCTCTGCACCATCTTTCTGTGGATACTTCTAAAATATCATGCTCACGGGTTTTTTGTTGTTGTTTTAGATTTTTTTTTTATTTATTTATTCATTAGAAAGAGAGATCACAAGCAGGGGGGAGGCAGAAGCAGACTCCTTGCTGAGCAGGGAGCCCAACGTGGGGGCTCGATCCCAGGACCTTGGGATCACGACCCGAACTGAAGGCAGATGCTTAAGTGACTGAGCCACCCAGGAGCCCCTCACACTCAAGGTTTTGATTACTCAACCCTTCAATTTAGATGTTTCTCTTCTAAAAAAATATCCACAGCTAACACTCTCCAGGATCATAGTATTTCCTTTCCAGTGAAAAGTTCATAACTGCAGTCTGCCTGCCAGAGTGTGGTGCATATCCTAAGGTGACATGTCGTATCTGTCACACACTGTAATGCCAAACTGCCCCTCCTTAAGTATATTTTACCTCAGAACAGAAAGTTACTTGTATTTAAAACCGTGATGGGGTGCCCGGGTTGCTCAGTCAGGTGGTTGAGCATCTGGCTCTTGGTTTCCACCCAGGTCATGATTTCAGGGTGGTGAGATGGAGCCTGCTTCAGGCTCCACAGTCGGTGGGGAGTCTGCTTGAGATTCTCTCTCCCCCACCCTTCCCCCAGGCTCACACTTGCTATCTCTTAAATAAATCTTAAAAAAACAACACAAAAACTGATGATAAAACAACCACTTTTTTTTTTAACATAAACTAAGGTGACTATTGTGAAAATTCTGTGCTAGAATAAAATCAAGTTTTGCCTTCACCCATCCTTCAATCACACACCAACAGCTTCAACTGCAGGCAAAAGAGCCTAACATCAAAGCACATTCTGATTCACTCTAAAACACATCTTTTCCAATTCCTTTTGCTCTACCGAGATTTATGTACAAAAGCTGGAGGTTTCTCTCCTCCAACTTTCAATAGAAGCACTTGGAATACAGTTACACGGATTGTTCCAGATGTTTAAAGTGCGATCCCACGAGCTTGCATCCTGGAGGCATTTTGGGCTTTACATACTTGAAAATGAATCGAATGGGTCAGTCAAAGGACACACTTGAGGTCTGCATGTGATCGAAGCTTGGAGTGGGGGGGACCGAGTAAGAAACAGAGAACGGACTAGAGGGACACAATAAACCTTACTTTAAAAAGTACATTTGACAGCAATTACTGAAAGATAACTTGTAACAGTACATGTGTTACCGTGCTGTTTAAATAGTGGCAACATCAATTTATTTATTCACTGTTTTTCTAAAACCACATACCAGTAACTGTATGCTTCCTGACCACTGACTATTTGCATTTACTTTGAAAAACCACCTATGCTTAAAACTCAAGAACTAGTGTAACTAAGACTTTTTTAAAAAACATTGGTGTTCTTTTACTAGAATTAACAATCATCTCTGTCACTACTTTTTGGCCCTTCACATGCTATGATAATTAACTTTTCTCAATACTTAATGCCTGCTTATTTTGCCTAACCAACGTTAACTACCAAAGAACTGAGATCTTCACTATTTTATTTGGAACTCACAAACAACCTTATCAACAGATATTATAATTTCCCGTTTTTAGGAAGGAAACAGACAGTAGCCACATTACAAATAATAGAAACACACATGCATGCATTGTTTGGAGCGTGTTTATTTAATGATTAAGGGGGTGATGATGTCATTTGAAACACATTTTATTCCTTCTAGATCAAATCAATTGAAACAAATCCAGAGCTAGGCAACTTCCATACATTTAACACAAGAATGTGTTCATGATTGCCTCAGTAAATCCTGAACTTCATCAATTATCATCTCAAGCCATCTTTTTTTTTTTAAGATTTTATCTATTTATTTGGCAGAGAGAGCACGAGCAGGGGGAACAGCAGGCAGAGGGAGAAGCAGGCTCCCCTGCAGAGTGGGAGCCAGATGCGGGACTCCATCCCAGCACCCAAGGATCATGACCTGAGCCGAAGGCAGACGCCTAACCATCTGAGCCACCCAGGTGCCCCTCAAGCCATTTCTAACACATCCCAACAGAGCAACAAAACTACCAAAAACTTTCCAGAACACAAAGAGACTTCGACAATGATCTTAAAACTGACTAAAGGACTCTACTCTTTACGCGTATTGCTAGGAAAATGCCACATTTCAACATTTTCAATTCCTGAGAGTTGCTCAAGGCATGCAAATTTCAGTAACTTTGACAAGAAAAAAAAGTCACAAGAATTCTTCTATCCTGTGAAGCAACAGCACCCCAGAAGGGGCTCATTTTCAAATACCACCCATCAGTAGCAGCCTTTTCTCAAGACAGACAACCGCTTAATGCATGTAGCTGACCTCGGTGTTGGTCCACACAGCGCCAAGGCACCAAAGGTGTCCACCTCCTACCGACTCAAGAAGGCTCACCATTTTTTTTTCAGCTTGAGTTAAATGAAAGAAAATCCAATTCATATTTCCAGAAGCAAAAGTGGCATATTTTCCAGTAAGCTTCTTGTTCTCATTTTACTATTTTAAGAGTTCTGATCACTCCCAGCATGGCTGTGTGGAAAGATCTCATTTCTGGTGGCTGATCATTTCCATGGCACGATGCTCTACCAAAACCATCTCCAGAAGCTGTTTTGATGCGTATTTAGCTTCAGTGCATTTATACGCAAAATACCATTTCCATGGCATTGTGCCAAGAAGAGAAATAGCTTGCTCGGATTTCAGTTGACTTTGTTAAAGGAAATTATTTTAAATTAATGCGGCCACTGAACTGCTGCCATCCTTAACCTCAGAAAATACAGTCCTTCTAATTTTTGCTGTGAACATTTATTTATTTAAGTTAAATTCCAGTTCGCAAATGTTGACCATAAGGAGTCTAAACCTCCCTGCTACTATTTTGTATTCTTCTTCTAAACAAGGGCGGGCACATGCCGCCCGCATTAGTACGCCCAGCCAGATCGCTACCATTAAGTGAAATCATCTATGTATTTCTGGTGGAATCTTTAACAACTTCCACGCCCGTCAGGGAAATGGAACAAGGCTGTTTTGTTTTCAGACAGCAACAATTTGATCTCTGGTTTACTAGATGGCGCTCAAAATATTTTTCCATATGTTTTTCCCGCAAAGAGAATCTGACATCAGCGTGGTTTACCTTTACCAGTGAATGCAGGCTTTTTTCACCAAACATATCCCAGAGGAAGGTCAGGTCTTCCTGGCTACCCACATGTGGCTGCAGCTGGGCTGGCAGAGCAGCCAACAGCTCATACAGACCTATAAAATGAAAATAAAACACAAAGCGTAATCTTAGAGTGAGCTCATTAATTTCGCTGAAGGTGTGTGTAAATGACGGCTGCAACACGTTGTTTTTACTGGATCTGTATTCTGGGCCATCAAGCAAAACACTTCTCCCAAGAAGCCAATGGACCTTTTTGATTTTTAAATCCTAAACAAGTCATGTATTAACGGGCCAGTTTTTACCTTTCGGTTGTCAACATTCTACAGGCATCCGAGTTTACATAACCCAAGACAGAAAATGTGTACAAGCTTTCAGAAAAAGAAGAAAACGCATACATTCCTTTCCTTAATCGTTATTACATTTCCCTCGATGTTCGCCAAAGAGTGAAATGAGTCATGAATAGGAAAAACTTCCTTAGAAGAGCAGAAAATTGATAGAGTGGCCCCTTAAAAAAAGGTTTCGTGGTTTCCAAATAGTTCCTAATAATATATAGCTTCAAAAACATTTGCATTATCTAACATCCAAAATCAAGTTAAAAAGAGTAAGACAGATTAAACCATCCTTGGTGTTGCTTCATTGTAGTCGCCCGTTTTTAAAACAACAACAGGGCGCTCGGGTGACTCAGATGGTTAAGCATCTGCCTTCAGCTCAGGTCATGATCCCACAGGGTCCCAGGATGGAGCCCCACGTCAGGCTCCCTGCTCAGTGGGAAGCCTGCTTCTCCCTTCACTCCTCCCCCTGCTTGTGCTCTCTCGCTCTGTCAAATAAATAACTAAAATCTTGAAATAAATAAATAAAACATGCAACATAGAATTGGGTTTAAATTGGATTCTAATCTGGGCAGACATGATACCCTCTGAAAGAGTTAAGGGAAAAGATGAGGGTTACTCGAGGCCCTCCTCACTAGAAGCTTCCTTGGGGTAGACAGTAGCGCCGTGTTCCACAGTAGGCTACTGCATAAGCCATCCATCTCCTTCAGGAGCCGTCAGACTCCAATCCAAGAAAAGTTGCGACAGTGCCTGCCCGGGACTCTTCAGGGAGCTGACCTGGCAGGAGTCAGTATCGACTCTTAGCACATGTTTTGCTTTCCAGGGGGATTACAGGAGGTAAAAAGGACAAAATTCCTTTTATTTCTGTCTGCTGTCTACAAAAACACCGAGACCTCCTGAGATCTACAACACACAGGGCTGTTGTTATTCCTGAGCTGAGTAAGTGCTGTTGTTCATCAGAGGGACAGCTTTACAAGATACTTAACTAGCAAAGGATCCTAAACTATGGCCCGAGGATTAGTGTATCTATTATCTTCCAAAAGCACTATCAATTATTATAATCACTGATAATTCGCAACCAAGCGTATTAGCTTTCTCTTGGAAAGTTGGATCTGTAACTCGAGAGGTTAAACTCAAACATTCCTGGGACTGTGTTTGGGCAAAAGGATCCATAACACTCTAGGAAAAAAAAATTCTCCCTATTACATTCTTAGGTATTCTTGATGACTTTTATTTATTCCCTTAAAAACCTGGCATTTTGCCTAAACTAGCTCTTATTTATAATTTTGTAAAAACATTTTTAAGGTGTCCCAACCTAATTCAATGTATAATAATACAGGTCTCACTTTACATGTATACATATACACACACACTTAAAGAAATGACAATTTCCAACATCAGTGGTTAAGATCAGAGGTTCAAGTTGAAAATTAAGTAAAAAGAAGGTAGAGTTTCACTATTATTGATTTTAGAAGCAGTAAAAATAACTCCTTACTCCTTGGTAATATGATTAGTTTAATTAATGATACTAATTCAACTACAAGATCATTCATGAGGTATAGTCATTGGGGGGTTAAATGAGGTAATACAGAGGCGTCTGGGTGGCTCAGTTGTTGAGCATCTGCCTTCAGCTCAGGTCATGATCACGGAGTCCTAAGATCGAGCTCCACATCGGGCTCCCTGCTTCTCCCTCTCCCACTCCCCCTGCCTGTGTTCTCTCTCTCGCTGTGTCTCTGTCAAATAAAATCCTAAAAAAAAAAAAAAATGAGGTAATATATTAGAACAGCCCCCTGCACATGGTACTCTCATGTGTAAGTTTCATAAGTAACACGGTGAGCTTCAGCCATTGTTGTTATTATTACTGTTATTCCTCATTGCTATTATTTTAAGATTTATTTATTTTAGAGAGGGGGAGGTAGGCACAGAGGGAGAGAGACTCTTAATCAGACTCCGTGCTGAGCACAGAACCCAATGAGGGGCTCGATCTCACAACACTGAGATCATGACCTGAGCCAAAACCAAGAGATGGATGGTCAGCCGACTGCGCCACTCAGGCGCTCCCATCATTACTATGATTGAAAAAGCAGAAGTCTGAGTCAAACAACCTCGATTCAAACCAGGTCTGTACTTCAGTTATTTCACATAACTTAACCTCAGCCTTGTTGCCCTCATATGTGGAAAAAGAAACGGTAATCTGCACATGTAATAAGACTGAACAGAAAAAAAAATACACAAACATGTACGTATATACCAGTAAATGCAGGTGACATAGGGGAAATCTGAGAAAGGGTAATGGAATGCATCAGTGACAATGCGCCCCTTGCGATTACTATAGTAATGCAAGATGTTACCATTGGAGGAAGCAGGGTCAAGGGTACATGGGATCTGTATTACTTCTTACAACATGCAAATCCACAGTTATCTCAAAATACAATTAAAACCAAAGGAGACATTGTGGTAAATGTGACTGTTAAGAATTCAAGGGAAAAATGCACACAGCAGCACTGAGCCCTATGGCTAGCACAGAATAGGCATTTGATAAAATATACATATATGTTCTTTTAATATATCTCCTCTGGAATGAAAACCCCACTGCAATGGTACAAAGTCAAAACAACAGCTTATCGAAACATTCCACTGGACCTAATACCATACTCAGAAAGAAAACCACCATAGTCTTTTACATATGGAAAGTGTTAACTTTACCCAAGTACTGCTTAACTTTTTGTGGGAATAAACCGTATGATGCTTACATTACAATAATAATTTCTCTGTTAGCAGTAGCTCATAAACCTGAGTTTTCCGAGGTTTCCTAGCTTTATGCAATCCTAATTTATATGCCACCCTGTTTGGCACCCTTGTGATGACAGCAGTCACTTCTCTTGAGCTCCCACATCTGGTAGCCACACCAAAGCCAGAAGAGACAGGACAACAGTCAGAAATGAAAGAGAGGCTGAGAAACGTTAGGAGGGCGGGCGAGTAGTCTCAGTGCAGGTAACATGGACGTCACTGCCACTCAAGTGCATCAGAGAGGCCCCAGAAACCAGCTCAGTCCATGGCTAAAACCAGGTCCCTGTTCTCACAGGTGCTTTTTCTATTCAGTTCCTAGAGTTCCAATAGTGAACACCACTAGGAAATCCAAAGGTTTTTGGTCCTTGATATTCAGAGAGAAAGTAATGAGAGTTTAGCTAACAAGGGATATCTTGAACGATCTTACCTACATCTACCTAATCTTACCTAAATCTGAGCAAGAGCTGGGACCACTGTGGTCATTCAAGTTCACAAGTGCTTCATTCCAGTGCCCCATTATGGTACCTACCTAAAGGTCTAAGACGAATAAGCCATGATCCCTGTCCTCAGGACGTCACAGTGTAGAGGACAAGCACAGACAGGTCAGTTAGGAAGTGCAGAGCAGGGTTAGACTATGAGATGAGGCAAGGTAAATGGTCAATTCCTCTAAAGGAGGAAGAAGACATCAGGCAAGGCTTCAGCAAAGAATCACACCTGAGTTACGTCTTGAAAGCTTCCACTCCTAAGAGTCAGCATTTAGGAGTTCTTCCATTCAGAGCACTACATTAGCTCCTCTATACAGGTAGGTGTAGAATATGCCACCATCCCTACCCCGGAGATCCTACATCTTGGATAACACAGAATACATAACATATATTCCCAAAGAGAAAGCAATCCTGTTTATAACAATCTCCTATTTGGGGTGACTGGGTGGCACAGTCAGTTAAGGGGTTGACTCCTAGTTTCAGCTCAGGTCGTGATCTCAAGATCATGAGATCCAGCCCTGCATCAGGCTCTACGCTCAGCGTGGAGTCTGCTTGAGATTCTCTCTCCATTTCCCCCCACCCCTGCCCGCTCTCATGCTCATGCACACACTCTCTCTAAAATAAATAAGTCTTTTAAAAAATAATAATGATCTCCTATTTGTCCAAGAAAAAATTCAAAAATGTATATTCCTCCAAGTAAAATAAACAGATGGTTAGGTTGCAGATAAAATATTCAAACAGCAAATTAATTTTCAGGGATGCTGAGGAAATGCCCATGCCAGCTTATAGTATTTAAATTATAATTTCAGTTTATAGCAGCAATGTCCACAATAGCCAAACTATGGAAAGAACCTAGATGTCCATCAACAGATGAATGGATAAAGAAGATGTGGTATATATATACAATGGAATATTATGCAGCTATCAAAAGAAACGAAATCTTGCCATTCGCAACGACATGGATGGAACTGGAGGGTATTATGCTGAGCGAAATAAGTCAATCAGAGAAAGACAATTATCATATGATCTCTCTGATATGAGGAACTTGAGGGGCAGGGTGGGGGGCTGTGGGGGGTAGGGAGGGAAAAATAATGAAACAAGATGGGATGGGGAAGGAGACAAACCATAAGAGACTTCTAATCTCATAAAACAAACTGAGGGTTACTGGGGGGTGGGAGGGTAGGGATAGGGTGGATGGGTTATGGACATTGGGGAGGGTTTGTGCTTTGGTGAATGCTGTGAAAGATGTAAGCCTGATGATTCACAGACCTGTACCCCTTGGGCAAATAATAAAAATAAAATTAAAAAAAATTATAATTTCATTAGGAACACACACTCTGAATTACCTATTAAGTATAAATATTAAAATTTAGATTTGGGGGTTTGCCCCACTTGCACATTTCATACAGCCGTTTTATTTAAATTCTTCACAATGACTTCTTTATCACGACTACCACCTGTAGAGGTGGAAGACATCATATTCACTTCTAGTTATTTGAGAGACAACACTTTTTTGAATGTGTGGGAAATGCCTTCACTAAGAATCTGGGTAAAGTTGGTTGCTTTTCCACCTGTTCTCTACCTTTGTGTTTTTTACCTCCACCACAAAACCACTTACCTACTCTCCAAGTACCTCTAACAGTGCAGGTCTGAGGTTTTTAACCCCTCTCCAAGAAATATTAACCTGGTAGAAACTTCCTCGTCTCTTTAAAAACAACACCACCCCTGTCAGGTGATCTCTCAATGACTCCAAAAACAGGAATTTGGATTATATGAGAATAATTAGGGCTTCTCCAATCAACACATTTTTGTGTAAGTAACAGAGAAAAGGGTCTATAAGAAATTTTGTAAGGGCCCGTCTATAAGGCCACTCTCTCTTCTCTGAGAGATTAATAGAAATCTCACCTTCTATTGGGTAGAAGACACTGTCAAAGACACACATGAAAAAATTATCTTGTAAAAATGTTCCAGTAGGAAAAAAGGCACTATTTTTGTATTAGGCATTTTATATACTGAGAGAAAAGAAGGCAACGACAGCAAAACTAAAATACAACAAGGTTCGTCTGATTAACATGTACGACAAGGATAGCAATCTAAAGGAGGAAGCGATCACTAAAGGTCAAAGGCGGCCCCACGAAGGCTGGCAGGAGGGGAGCTAGGGTCTGGAGGAAGGCAAATAGGGCCTGGAAGGGTACACAGTAGTGTGGATAACACCCGAGATAAAAAGTCAGCAAGAATCACGTACATGTACAGATTTTTAAAGGCACTAAAATTCTGTAAAGCTGAAGAAAAGACTAGGAAGTACTGAAATCCCAATTTCTGCTTTGTATGTTTGCCTCAGTCATGGTCCAATCCAGAGACCAGGAAAGTTTAATATAAATCTATAGTGGAGGATTATCTACAAAGTGGTAAAGCAAACTCTCAAGAATACCTCGGGCTAAAGGAGAAGACCCAGAAGGAGACAACAGTGGAAGAGGAGCTCTCTCCCAAGACTAGGGTTCTCGGCTCATTAGAGGTGGTGTGATTACGACCCACCAGACGGCTGGGTCTCCCTGGGCCAGAGCCTACCCGCTGTCACCGGGCCAGCAGGAAATAGCCCTCCAGGGTACTGGTGGGCAGAAAACCATGGCTGGGACCAGTGCCTCGCCAGGGTATCGGCAGGGAGAGCCTGGGCAGCTGGAAACCACCTCTGGGACTAGAAAGCCAAAATAATCCCTGCACGTAGGCAGAAAAGTGTGAAAGGGACTGGCAAACAGAAGCCCCACCCCCCGCCAGGGTGCTGGCTGGCCAAGACTGGGAAGCTGACTTCTGGGGTGCCTGAGAGACCCACCAGGAACTTCCCTATAGGGGTGTCGCTGAAACTCAGGAGGAAGCGGTCCAGCGGGGTGCCACCAGAACTCAAAGGGGGGTAAGCACCACTGGATGCTTCCCACATGTGCTGCTGCCAATCCCATGGGAGGAACAGAAACAAGTGAAAAACACCAAAACGAGGAAGGGCTACCTCTTCCTCCTGCAGCGGGTCACTCAGTGACCTCCCCTGACAAAGCTTAGCATCGACCGCTGCAGAGAAGAATTAAAGGGCCCAGCTTAACGTTCACAGAGCAGGCAGTAAAATATGGATCTGGAGTGGAGAGGCAATAAAATGATACTTGGCCCAATCTTCTATACGTAGATGTAAACGTGTGTGAGCGTGTGTGGGGGAGCGCCGGGGCGGGGGTAGTTTCTCTTCTTTTGGGGAGGAAGGATGTTGCCTCTCTGCTTTTATTCTGGTGTGGCTTTCTGTTGTTTGGCAGCGGGGACCCAATGAAAAATAATCAATGGTTAGTGAAGGTAAAGGTGTTACTGATATGGATTTTGAAAGACAAATCATATTAAATCAAAGGCCTTGCATTGCTTGCCAATTTTAACAGTACGCTAAGTCTGGACCCCACAGCTCAGTTAGAGGACATTCATGAAGTCAAAGTTCTAAGTTCAAAGGTGACAAGTGAACACTCATGCCTAGCCAAAGAGCACTCTCTTGACTTCAACCTCCTCAAAAATGCCTAGTGTTTATAAAAGAAGGCAGAGATAGAATGTTTTCCAACAATTAAAAAAAAAAAAAAGCCTAAAACTGGGAAAACAATACAAAGTACCAAGAGCAACATTTTAGGAACGAAGGGAGGTGTTTAGAGCCAAGAGGAGCTAAATGCAAAGAGATGCACAGGTTGTTTTAAGATTTTTAAATTGATCGCTGAAGCCTGCTGTTTGGGAGCGAAGTATTATACTCTACTCGCCCCTTCCCAAGGAATGTTAGATGGCAAATGCTGGCTGTCTGAAATCATGAAAAATAATATACTGATGAGAATATCTGAATAGACTAAATTGCTCACTCTGCAAGCCAGTCCATTAAGCCATCGCATATGCAGACCATGATCTTAATTTAACTTCACTGACTCATTTGAAGTTAAATGTGCCACATTCGGCTTCTATGCAGCCTTACTACACCGAAAGATAAACAAATCTGTCATTTTCCTTAAAGATAAAAACCTAAATGCTTCCTCCACACATCTAACAACTTATGGTCCGAGTATGTTCTACAGGCTTTTTGAGCCCTGGGCACGCAAGTGACAGAGGGTCAGTGGTCGTATTTCATATGCAGACTGAAATACTTTGCTGCTTTAACAACTTGTCTTGTGGTGTGTATATATATATATATGTGTGCGTGTATGTGTGTGTGTGTGTGTGTTTAGTAAGAGTAGTGTTGTAAAGCTAAAGTCATAATTCTACAATAATCTCATTATCTTGATGTAAGATGTACGTTCTGTAACAGACCAGTGATTTGATCAAGGTTTGGGGAAGGTAGACAACATTGACCTAATCCATAAGGAAATGGAACCATTCGAATAAACAATTCACCCCACGTTATAATGTATTAATTAGAAGATTATTAGGAGTTGTTCTCATCTGGGATTAAGATTTCATTACTTAGGGCACTTGGGTGGCTCAGTGGGTTAAAGCCTCTGCTTTCAGCTCAGGTCATGATCTCAGCGTCCTGGGATGGAGGCCCACATCGGGCTTTCTGCTCAGCGGGGAGCCTGCTTCCTCCTCTCCTTGTCTCTCTGCCTGCCTCTCTGCCTACTTGTAATCTCTCTCTGTGTGTCAAATAAATAAATAAAATCTTTAAAAAAAAAAGATTTCATTACTTCATAAGAGTACTCAAATTATTGGACTTTGAATAAGATTATAAATATGACTATATATAAATTATAATTAAATATAAATTACAAAATAATTTTATTCTTTTAATTTTTTTAAAGATTTCTTTATTTTAGAGAGAGAGAGAGAGAGTACAAGCATGGGGAGGGGCAGAGGGAGAGAATCTCCAACAGACTCCTCACGGAGCCCAGTGCAGAGCTCGAACTCACAACCTTGAGATCATGACCTGCGCCAAAATCAAGAGTCGGCCACTTAACCAACTGAGCCACCCAGGTGCCTACAGTAATTTTAACTATAGGTAAAGAGAGATTCCCACCATCACAGTGAAACCCTCTACAGTTTTCACCTTGCCTAAAAAAGCTAGTTATTAAAAATTATGTCTACTTCTACTCCCTCTCCCCACCTTAATCTTTTCTTCCTACCACCAACTAATAAAGCTTCCTAAAATAATAGTAATAATTATTACCAGATGCCAGTGCTAGTAGTAATCCTACCCAATGCTTACAGAGCTAAGGGAAGCGCTTTGCAGGTTACCTCACCCACCTCTCTCCGTGAGTAGGTTCCATTAACTCCCTTCACTTTACAGGAGGATATACACTTAGCCTACTAAGTGGCACATCCAGGACTTAACTTGGCTCTCCCTATGCTTCTGTAATAATCCCAACATTTCAATCTCCTACTCAAAAACCTTCAAGAGCTACCTTAAAGAGAAAAGTTAAAGGCCTAGCCTGATAATATTACAGCTGGATCAAATATATCAAATAGAAACTAGCGGAACACTTCATAGACTATTTTTGTCATGTTGCAGTGAAATGCTTTTCTTAGCATAACAAAAACTTAAAAACTTTAACTGGCCATCACTGACAGACTTCATAACAAATAAAATTTTCACACATTAAAAAAAAAACCCAAAGAAGTCTTAGCCAAACTACTAAAAATTATCTGTATCAAGCAAGTGATTTGATATTAATAATGAGAGATGAATAAAGTGACAGAAAAATGGGGAATGGCTTATGGTGGTAGAAGAGATGGCCCCCAATGTTCACTCTGATGCATAATTTTAAATAATTCTAAAAAGTCAAGCAAAGCACATCATTTCTTCCTACCAATTTAGGAAATGAATTTACAAGCACCCAGGAGTGCCTGGCTGGCTCAGTTTGGAGCACGTGTGACTCTTGATCTCGAGGTCATTAAGTCTGAGCCCCACATTGGGTGTAGAGATCAAATTAATTAATTAAAAAATAAATTTACAAATACCCAGTCTTGGCAAAGGTACGGGAAAAGAAGCCCAGCAGTCATTTGTTGGGATACATATTCATTCATTCGGTCAGAATTTATTGACCACAATTTCCAATGTGCCAGATCCTGGTCAATGTGTCTGGGATGTATCAGTAAACCAAAAAGACTGAGATCCCTACCTACATGGAGCTGATGCTCTAGGGGGAAGACAAACAGTAAGCATCAGAAGTAAACTGTACCATATGTCGGACGGCGGTAAGTACTAACACAAAAAGAAAAAGCAAAGGCACCTCGGTGGCTCAGTCAGCTGAGCACCCAACTCCTGGTTTTGGGTCAGATTACAATCTCAGGGTTGTGAGATCGAGCCCGGCGTTGGGCTCTGCCTCAGCACAGAGCCTGCTTGAGATTCTCAATCTCTCTGACTATCTTTACCCCTCCTCCAGCTTGTGCTCTCTAAATAAATAAATAAATACAATCTTAAAAAAAAAAAAGTAGAGCAGTGTAACATAGATCCACTTCTGGGCCACTGGCAATTGGTAATGACAAATTAAGGAGTCTGGGTACACTACAATGAGGAAGTGACAAATGAGCAAAGACTTGAAGGTGAAAGAGTTAGCCATGTGAGTATCCTGAGGGACAGCGTTCCAGGCACTGGGATCAGTAATGCAAAAACCCAGACCCCTAAGAGACAGAGCATGCCTGGAGTATCCGAGGAAAGGCAAGACCTGCAGCGTGACTCAAGCAAAGGGAGGAAGACGAAGAGATGTAAGAAATGATATAAAAGAGGAAATCAGGGACCAGATCATGTAGAGTCTTGTAGTACAAACACTGCAAAGAATTTAACTTTTACTTTAGAGGGAAAGAGCAATTGCAGGGTTCTGAGCGAAGGAGTAACATGATCTTACATTTTAAAAGCATCACTCCAGCTGCTGAATTGAGAAGAGACAGCAGGGAAGCAAGGGCAGAGAACCATGTCCAAGGGTCAATGCATGATCCAGACACAGGATGACGAGGGCCTGTACCCAAGTAGCAGCCAGTGGAAGTTATGGAAGTACTCCAATTCTGGAAATAATTTGAAGCAAGAGCTAGTTATGAATTTCTGTCTGAATGAGGGGTATGGAAAAAAAGAAGAAAAAGAATCAAACATTTCTCTAAGACTATTTGAAGTTGCCATCAGTGTGACAGGGAAGTTCAGTGTTAAACACGTTAAGTTCAAGGTCTCTATTGGGTATCTGGGTGGAGATGCAGTGGGAAGCTGGATACAGGAGTCGGGAGCTCAGCAGATCTGTATTTAGGAGCCATTGGCCTACGTTGTGTATTTAAATCCATGAGCCTGAAGATGATCCTCAAGGTCATGAGTGTAGACATAAAAGACGAGCCAAGGACTAAGGCCTAGGGTCTCTACTGTTAGATGTGGAAAATTAGAGCAGCTGACAACCACTCAGAGGAGCATCAGGAGGGTATTATCTAGGAAACCAAATGTCGCAAGGAAGAATGAGGGATCCATTATGTCAAATGTCACTGATGGCCATGTAGAGTACAGTAAGGATGGAGGACCACCCACTGGATTTAGCAACACGGAGCTTATGAATTCTGGCATCGTGATGAGTGAAGAAGCCTGGATGAAGTGCACTAAAAACATGACACATTGGAAAAAGCAAATACAAACAACTCCTATGAATACAGACAACCCTTGCAGTCTCTTACCAAAATGAACTGATGTTTGTAAGGGAATGGGGAGTAAAGAGGTTTTTAAGATTGGGGGCGGGGGGGTGGAGGGAAAACAGCCCAGCATATTTGTGTAGTAATGGCACTGATCCACGATAGACAAATTTTGACAACGTGAGACAGAGGGATCTGCGGCAGCTCGGTCCTACAGCAGATGGGGAGGAACGGGGTCTGGTGCACAAGGGGAGAGACAGCATTAGATCAAAGTGTGGCAGTGCTCCTATGGTTGCAATCAGGCAGGCAGAATACGGTGGAAATGGTACAGCGAACATGTGGCAAGTCGCCTTCTGACCTCAGCTGTATTTTCAGTGAACTATGAAACAACGGTCACCTGCTGAGAGTCAGGGGAGGGAAGAAAGTGTTTGCATCTGAAAGAAAAGGCTGAAAGAGGCATCAGGGAGAACAGAAAAATGAGTAAAGCAGGAAAGTCATAAATTGGTATCCGTTATCGACAATATGGAAATTAAAGGCTTGCGTTCCCTTTGATCCAGTGATTCACTCATTTATTCACTCACGCATTATACTTCCAGAAAGCCTGGACGACCATCTGCAGGACCAATCTCCCAGTTCTCAGTATGTCACTTAGGAAGAGAAACCAGAACAGGAAACACATACTTTCATTTTTGCTGTATACATTTCTGCACTGCTTGAGTTTTTACAATATCAGTATTACTTTTATAATTTAAAAAATTTCAGTTCTGGGTAACAATGACATAAGCCTTTCCCCAGCCCTATAGCTCACAACTTCCCCCTGAAATTCCGATCCAGCCCCAGAGGACCGCTACTGGCTATCCCCTGAAAATCTAACTCTATCCATGCACTCTTTGCCCAATTCACTAAATAATTAACTTTCTGGTGACAGCTATTGCTGTCTTATTCCCCTCTTTCAGGACCCTGGAGATTATCTGAAAGACAAAACAATCGTGATAACATACTTACCTCAAAGTTTCGCGAACACATTTAACGTAACACACTTGACAGTATTTCAAAGAGCATGCGTAGAAAGCGGGCAAACTCCCAACACCTTCTGCATGTCTAAATGTCACCTGCTCCCTTCTGACCTCACTCTACAGATACTGGGTGCTGGCTGCGTGCCAGCCACTGATAAGGAGGGGGTTCCAAAGGCGAGGGAAAGAGAAAACGCAGATTCACTCCCAAGGTGTAGTGTAGGAAACTCCGAGGAAAACAAAAGCAAAGTTGTAACTATGAAAGGAGCTTTAATTAAGGGAGCGGACGGAGGGGCCTTGAAAGTGTAACCAAGGGAGATGAACAACATCAGGGGAAGCCTCCCTGGTGGAGTGACCAGTATGCTGACTTGAAGCAAGCACAGACAGTAACTACGGGGGTAGAAAAGTCTTGTAGGAGAAGAACCACACTTACAAAGGCCCCTGGGGGTAGGACGCTTAGACTCGGGAGCCAAATGACAGAACTACAAATTCTGCCCCTGCCACTGGTAATTAACATCTCCGTACAGCCATGTTTAACCTGTAAAGTAGACCTAGTAGTACTAACCTTGCAGGATTATAATGAGAATTAAATGAGTTCTCTGAAAAGCTTAGAAAGATACCTCGCTTGGCTGTTAAACATATGTAAGCATTTTTTAAATAGAGATAAATTCTTGGGGTGCCTGGGTGGCTCAGTAGGTTAAGCGTCGGACTCTTCATTTTGGCTCAGGTCATGATCTCGGGGTCCTGGTATGGAGCCCCAGGTCAAGCTCCCTGCTCAGCGGGGAGTCTGCATTTCCCTCTCCCTCTGCCCCTCTCCCCACTCATGCTCTTGCACTCACATGCTCGCTAATAAAATAATAAATTTCAAATTAAATGCCAAAACATATGAGTGTGCCCAAGCATTAAGGAGGCAGATGACAAAATTTAAGTTTAGTGTGCTGGAATATATTAATTGGGAGAAAGGCTTTCCACAACAGGCACAAAACACAGGCAATGATGGACCCCATGTTTTGGGTAAAGCGTGAACTAAACAGAAATGAAAATAAGTGATCTCACACTCTTGACCCAAGTCAATCTAGACATATCCATAATAAGGAATAGTGGGGAAGAAAAGAAACAGGAAAAAATGCGCTCTGTTCTCAAACAGCTAAATTCAAGGTATCTCATGTTCAAGGTAAACATATTCAACAAACCCTTGCAAGAAACATCAATCGCTACAATTATGATGACAACAATATCACATAGTCATTGACAAACTTCTGACGATACCGGCTTATGTAAACTGTGTGCCAATGCACAGGGCCCAATCAGTTGTCCCTAACACTAACCATGCGGAGAGAGCTGCATACTAATCTTGCAAAATGCTTCAAGTGGTAACAGGAAAAAAAAAAACAAAAAACACACATTAATCCCTTTAGTGAGATGATAACATCTCACTTCCTTCGGGGGTTACCAGCAGCATTAGACAAAGAAAAGAAACACAGTGGAGATGGCAAACTATCCCAAACTGCTGTTGCCTTACAAAAAAACAGAATTACTCAGAACAGATCTGACAACAAACGTCCAAAGTATTCAAACATTCCAGATCTCTGGCCCCCTAACTCTTGAAGGGACGTTTTAAAAAAATGGCTTATTAGATACAGATTAAAATTTTGTCACTGTAAGGACTGTTATCCTCATTCTTTTGGTAGAACTAAATTTTGGGGGAACCCCAGCTACATCGAGAGACAGTGGCAAACCAGCCAGCAGTGTAATTCATCAAGAGGTTGACTGTTGTTTTTTTTTTTAAGATTTACTTATTTTGGCAGGGGAGGGGTAAAGGGAGAGGGATAGAATCTCAAGCAGACTCCCCATTGAGTGCAGAACCTGATCTCAGGGCCCTGAGATCATGATCTGAGCTTAACTGAGGCACCTAAGCACCCTGCGGTTGTTTTTTTTAAAACAGATCTCACTTTTAGACCTTTTAACATCAGGTCTCCCTGTAATTTTTAAAGGGTTAGTGATATAATTAACATACTCATAAGTGTCAAGAACTCTTGCTTGATTTTTGTTCACAGTTTAAGTGATTAAAAGTTGACAAACTTTTACCTTCCATTTCAAGGTTATACAGTTATATAGGAAAACAAAAGATTCTAAGAGTTGAAACTTAACAAGAAAAGCCTTCACACATCTCAGTGTGTGAATCATACATTCTCAGAAAGCAAACTGCATCAGCCAGAAACTTACACCAACAAGTCACATAAAGGCTTACCATTTGGTATAGACCCACTTCACAAAATTCATCTTTATTATAAAAATTACTTTCTGAATCTTAAAGATGGAAGAGGGGAATAGGAAGTAATAGATGAAAAAGAAGCCAGGAAACATATTTATTTCCTACACAGACGAGAATAAAGTTACGATGCTTTGGAAAAGAGGAAAATTAGCAGAGTTGCTACATTTGTCAAACAATAGAGACCTATCTTTTCATCAGGAAAACTGTCAAGGACAGACACGCCATCTGGACTACATCAAAACCAATCCAGGGGCAAAGAAAAAATAAAAGCCTCCAACTTACCCAAGAGTTTGTGGTTCAGAAAACCTGAAGAGAATGAGACCAACAAAGGATGTGAGCGAACTCTGATTTTGCTAACTTGTGCTAGACTGAAGAGGGTTCCTATCTGCTACTACAGATCTCAAGCTAAATGAAAATAGTAATGCTTTAACGCAATTTTGAGCTACTGGAGGGCCTGATCCAAGTGAGGAGCAGGTAAGTCGTCATTGCTACTCCGGATTGTTCACTTCATATCAATACTCCACCCGGAGACATGGCTAGGGTTCATCTAGCCATGAGAGGATGGGATACCAAGGAAGAGAAGATGGAAAGGTGCTGGTGGAGGAGTGTGGCTGGGGGAGCGGGTGGTATTTAGCAGTAAAGGAAGGAAGCTGCAGATGAAAGGATCAACAGGATACAAGACCATTCACACATTTGGCAAACCATGCCCCATGAACCTGAGAAACAAAACCATGTGTGGAAGTAAGAGACGCAACTTCACAGTGCCATGTTTAGGCTGAGCTGATGACAGAACATTCGGTGAGGCAGACAGGTACAAGATTGAGTACTACTAAACTGAGGGAGTGAAGAAATCTCATTTTAAGCAAACTACTGACTTAGAAATATATATTATATATATATTATATATTCCACAGAACATGAAGACACTAACTAGTAAGAACTAATACGAAATGTTCTCATCAAAGAATCTGGCCCATATTTTAGGCAGTGATACCTCCTACCATATAATCAAACCCAGCACCAGCATCAGAAATACTATACCCAAACATAAGGAACAAAGTGTGTGTGTGTGTACACATCAGGATGCAGATTCTAATTCAGAGTAAAAATATGCTAAATAGAGGTAAAGTTTTTGCTAAGAAAAAATTAAAAGTCTAGAATTAAAAAAAATAAGCACAGAAAACTTATACCAAATTATACTTATTTTAAATACACAGCATTATTAATGATCCATGACTCCCTACCTGAGAAATATTTTAACCAAAACTAATAGAGAATTTCCCAATTCCTTTCATCAACCTCCATATACCTCTTTTATAGAAATACATTTATGCCACAATCAAGGTAAAAGACACCAAAATACATATTGTAGCTACTCTGAAAATTCAAGGAAAAAGATGATCAAGTATAGATCATAGATCCATCTCTACAAACTACTGAGAAATCGTTGTTGAGGGCAATTCATTTTCTCTTGCTTTTTCACTGTATTTGAACAAATATGAATTACTGCTATTAAACCAAAGACAATGAATTTAATGCTAAAACGTGACATTAATCCTCAAAACAAGAACATGTCTAAACGTGAAATCATACAAAAATACAGAAGCATAAAGTGAAGAAGTTTTTCCAGTTCCAGAAAACTGCTTCTGTAAAAATATAATATTCTGTACAAGACAGTAGTAGTTCCTAGGAGAATAAGTGGCTCAGAATTTGATGAAAGTGTTCCCGCAGTGAACAATTCACTCTTCTTGCAGATTCCAGATGCTCAGCATTCCTGACATCAGAATGGAAAAATTTACTGTTAGTCTAGAGAAATTTAATATCACCATTCTTGTCATATCCCTCATAGCTTCATTATTAGAACAAGTCTGGGGAAGCTATAAACCTATGTTAAATGATAAAAAAGATGTTCTCTGTGTTCAATCATATTAGATCATATAAGTAACCGAAATATTTAGACATTCTATAGAAAAGGACTTGAGAACAAGAAAAACATATTTATTTGGTATTTTTCTTAGTTTTGATATTTGCATTCTGTACAGTATGGCCAGGCACAGGACCAAAACATTTAACTATAACCGAGGGCTAATAAACACTAAAGGACATATATCGACGCCCAGAGCAACACTATAAAATTTTATTGTATTAATAAAATGGGATACTCCAAGCTTTAAATTTTCCACTTTGTCAAAGGTAAAGTAATCAGCACTATTCGGTGCCATTCATAACAGGATTCAATTTTTCTCATTTAAAGTATGTTTTATTTCCAAGAGTACCTATACTAAAATACTTTATTACAACTCAGAAGCATTCTCTTTCTTACACGCTCCCCCAACAGCAAATAACTTATTAAAGCATTTGGCAAGCTCTGTTTTATATATGCAAAACAATCTGAATAATTGTAATAGTGCAGTCTGTTAATAACATTTTATACAATTACCTAAAGTCTATAATATCAGGGTCAAGGTAATACAGGGCATGTGCATACATACACCTGTACGTAACCCTCATTTTTAAAAGCTACCTCTAAGCTTTAAACAGATTCCAGCTTGTGACTGGCTCCGTGTTCGCAGTCTGTGGCCCACAGAGGTCTCCTCTGTTATCAAAGTGAGTATGACGGTACAGTTGACTCTGCAACAAGACCGGTTGGAACTACATGGGCCCACTTATTCGTGGATCTTTTTTTTCAGCATGCTACTGTAAATCTATTTTCTCTTATGGCTTTCTCAATAACATTTTCTTTTCCCTAGTAAGAATACAGTACAGAGTACATACAACACACAAAATACATTAGTTGGCTATTTTTGTTACTGGTAAGGCTTCTGCTCAACAGCAGGCTACTAGTAAAGTTTTTGGAGAGTCAAAAGTTACACATTATTTTGAACTGTGTTGGCGAGAGGATTTGGGGAGGAGCTGGTGCCCCAACGCCTCTAGTGTTTAAGGGTCAACTGTACTTTGATCCTTAAAAGTACTCAACCACAAGATAAAGCCACAGCAAAATGAAAATTACCTTGAAAATGCTTATGAATTATGGCTTATAATGGTCTTTTAGAAAAATGACTTACATTTACACTACATTTAACCAGTTACAGGGCCTTCTAGCCTGGAACAGTTGGCTATTAAAGGTAAAGTACTACTGTATTTGTTTTATTGTAGTTAATAGCATGATAGGATTTCCATTGATTTCGACATCTATAATATTGAATTGTTATTAAATTTAATAAAGTATATTACACTTAATTTTATTAAATTTATTTAATAAATTTGAATTTATTAAATTTATTTAATTTTAATTTATTAAATTATTTGAATAAATTCAAATTTATTAAAATTTATTTAATAATTTAATAAGTTTTTGGGTTTATTAAATTTAATAAAAACTGAGTAAAATTTATTAAATTTAAAATTTAAATAAATTTTATTAAAATTAAGCCTCACATGCAGTTAGGCCAAGCTAAACAAAGAGTTTATCTGGATTTCCACTTTCCTGCAGAGCAGCAACTTAAATCTTAACTCTCATCATCCTACATTCCATGTATTAATGGTACATAATGGACAGACCAACAGGCACTAGCCTTAATCAGAATAAAAGTAACAGCAAGAGAAACCAAGTAAACACAAGAGGGCCCACTGGTTGTACCTAAGGTGCTGTAGACAGAGAAACAGGTGGTTTCTCATAGGGTGACAACAGTCAACAGAGATCAAGAATGAGTTCTTAGCACCTACCTGGTGCCTCTGCCATCTCTAACTAGATAATGTACAAAAAGCCCCCAGCATGCGGATGCCCAGAAGCTACAGGAGTAGCTGCCATCATCTTTATCATGATAAAGACGCTCATGATCCCAGGCGTCTTGTTCGCTGAATCAACAAGCAATCAAGTGAAGGAAAAGCTCCTAGAAGTGTTCAGAATTATATATAATGGCTTTCTTCTCAGTATTCCCCTGAAATAACCTTCATGATACTCCCCCGAGAACAATCTGCTATTTTTGCTGTAACAAAAATACAATAGTTGTGCTAAGAAACTTTTTCATGTTATCAAAACTGTATAAAAAAATCTTGTTTCGTGAGGAAAAGATGTGCAGGTTCCAGAGTTCCAATTTATGGTAACTATGGTATGTCCATGCATGAATTTTAATAATAAATGGAATAACCTAAGCTGTAACTGTATTTTATTTTTAAGCCAAAAAGTAATAAATTGGTGGCTTGTAACTGTTGACCACACACCTAAATGCTTCCCGGCCTTTCGATCCACACGAGTTTTCTTTAAACAGCTTGAAATTCTGTTTCTTACAGAAATCATAACCATCAGGGGTAAAGTCCCTCAAAAAACTGGCCAGCTAGGTCTGCTGAAACATAACAGTAGTATCTGGAAAGACATCTAGTATAGAACTATACTAATATAGTATAGATCTAGAATGGAAGATAAAGGTACCATTGCAAATCATTTAAGCAGTGAGAATTACTCTACTAAAAGTGCTGAATCCCTACATTACCATTCAAGAAAAAAAAAACCAAAATCAAATCAACTAGTATTCCCACATAATGAAGCCAATCCCTAATTATCTCTTTATATGCAAATTGCATTATAAAATTTCAGTCTAAGAGACAAGTGCTATTACAAAAAATCCTTGCACAATATTTACAGGGGTGATTTTTCCACAGTCCTCAGTTCTCAAGCAGCAGCAAAGCAAAATATATAGGCCTTAGGTCACATATCTTAACACATGTCCACTTGAGCTTCCAGAACAGATTTAAAAGTTCAGGAGGTTCAAGTGCACTACATCAGAAAGAGAAGTTTAATATTTAATGTGAGTTCTGACAAATAATATATATATACTTAAATTTTATCAATTTCAGCAGCCCTGTATGAGAGCTATTTAATTACATCTTAATGGCATGAAACCATCTTCTTAGTTTCCATTGTAACTTGAAGAACATCTTTACCGTAACCACTTACCATGTATCCCTCAACTTCTCAGAGTCATGTCTTCTGAATGATAAATTCCAAAAACAATATAAACCCATTACCTACAGTTTATATTACCAGAGAGAAAAGAATTTTTAGGTAAGCTAGGATTATATTTCTATCCAAAACTGAAGTGAGGTCACACAATTAAGTGTTCAGCGGAGTCTCAAAAGTCCCTGGAATGGGTTAAAGTTCATTTCCGTTGAACTCATTAGCTATCTGCAATTCATTTTCCTAAGGAAAATTATTCCTTTAGAAGAAATTTCCAGTTTCTGCCATGTAAAATAATTTTATCTCCAAATCCTACTCATCCCTTAATTCCCAGATCAAGTGCCCCTCCGTCTCCTACCCTAAAAGCTGACACTAATCTCCTCTGACCTTGAAGTTCATCTCACTGCATCCATCTTCCCTCTCCCATAATCATGGCCACAGTTGGCCTTCTTGTTTAGACACCTGAGCTCAGTTCTGTAAGCACCTCCATAGAGAGAATGTGTGTCCCCCATCCTGCTCACACATGGGTGCTCAGTAAACACTTGCTGAACTGATAATGAACTATTTCATAAATAAGCAAGCCCTTCCAGAAGAACCAAGTACTCGCCTGGCATGAAGAATTTCTTAATTCAAAAAAATATGACAGCTCTGGAAGTCATGGGAACTCAATGGGAAGGTCAGGCACATACATACATATTCATAATGTATGAATGCACTAGTCTCCAAAAACTTTCCTGATGCTAAAATGCATCCTGGCGGGCGCCTGGGTGGCTCAGTGGGTTAAAGCCTCTGCTTTCGGCTCAGGTCATGATCTCAGCGTCCTGAGATCAAGGCCCGCATCGGGCTCTCTGCTCAGCAGGGAGCCTGCTTCCTCCTCTCCCTGTCTCTCTGCCTGCCTCTCTGCCTACTTGTAATCTCTCTCTCTGTGTGTCAAATAAATAAATAAAACCTTTTTAAAAAAATTTTTTTAAATAAATAAATAAATAAATAAATAAATAAATAAATAAATAAAATGCATCCTGTCATAGATTTTAATTTAAAGTGCATGCTTCTACCTATGTGTTCTGATAATACAGCATATTTAGGGCTTTTTAAAAAAGGCATATTTTCTTTCGAAATCTATTTTGCATGCAGAAGTCTTAAAGGACAGCCTCTCATTTGCATTGAGGGACTCTCAGAATGCATATGACGGACATGATCCATATGAATTCTCACAACGAGTTTGGGTTTGGATTTTGATCTGAATATATAGTTAGAAATCCCAGTTTAGGGTTAGGAATGTATAAGAATTACAATTTTCTTCAATCAAATGCTGGTTTTTCACTTTTTTGAAAATGCTTAAAGATAACCCCTTACAAGTTTTTTGTTTGTTTGGTTGGTTTTTTGTTTTGTTTTTGTTTTGGTTTTGGTCAGAGTCCTCTGAGCCCTCTTTTTGACTAGACCTGGACCTTGGTCCCTTGTCCTGTCTTTGGTGGGCCTCGCCCAGGTTTTGTTCTTGTTGTTTATTTTTGAGAAAAGAGTATTTTACATTGAGCAATTCTGCAGCAACAGGGATCTGAAATCAAGACAATCCTTGGGGCGCTGGGTAGCTCAGTTGTTAAGTAAGCATCTGCCTTTGATTCAGGTCATGATCCCAGGGTTCTGGGATCAAGCCCTGCATCGAGCCCTGCATTGGGCTCCCTGCTCAGTGGGAAGTCTGCTTCCTGTTCCCAGTCCCCTGCTTGTGTTCCGTCTCTCATTCTGTCTCTGTCAAATAAACACTATCTTTAAAAAAAAAAAAAGACGATCCTTAATAAATATATAGGTCACTCAAACTGTCAATAAACCTTTTTAGGGGGTGCCTGGGTGGCTCAGTCGTTAAGCTTCTGCCTTTGGCTCAGGTCATGGTCCCAGGATCCGGGGATCGAGCCCTGCATCGGGCTCCCTGCTCTGCGGGAAAGCCTGCTTCTCCCTCTCCCACTCCCCCTCCTGGTGTTCTCTCTCTCACTGTATCTCTCTGTGTCAAATAAATAAATAATATCTTTAAAAAATATTTTAGGACTGAACCCTAAGATTGTGCTTAAATTTAAAAAAAAAAGGAAATTGTCTTTTGGGACAATGAAGAGTATTAACACAAAACCTAGCTATTCGGCTAATTTTAATCAGCATCATATACACACAAGCATATAAAGAAAACTGGGCTATAAAAATAGCCTCCTGATGTAACTACTCTTACTTCATAAGGAGACCAGCAAGAAATATTCCCTTTAATTTAACTGTCATTTAATGTGGCATGTTCTCCCGATCAAGAAACTGCTGCGAGAGCAAGAAGGGATATTTTCCAAATTGCTAACTGGCCTCACAGGAAACCGTGCAATAGAACAGATTCTTTTTTTTATTTTATTTTAAATTTATTGACTGATTGATTTTGATTGAACAGATTAATTCTTGTTTCTTAAGGTGCAGACCGCTGAGCATTACAGGGTCAGTGGTCTCTCATGTGACCCGAGGGCAGTTTCCACTGGCAATTTAGCACTATTGAAGGGGAAAAAAAAATCAAGTACGACTTTGTTCAGCTGGGTTCGAATTTGCAACAGGATTATGATTTCTGCATGATTATTTCATAAGGCTGTGCCAGGGCTGCCGAGTCTAGGCTTGTCAGAGCTCTTCTATTAACTCTCATACCATTTGCTTATTGCCATTGTGTTTGGAAAATTTACACTACACAATTATTTCAAATCATATACTCAATTAACTAAAATAGATGAAAGACTTAAGTTGAATTCATAGAAACCTATTCACTGACAATAGTAATACAGGGGTACCTGGGGGGCTCTGTCGCTTAAGCCATTCTGACTCTTGGTTTTGGTTCCAGTCATGATCTCAGGGTCGTGAGATGGAGTCCTGCATCAGGCTTTGTTCAGTGTGGAGTCTCTCTCCTTCTTCTACCCTCCCCGATTCAGTCTACCCTCTCAGTCTAAAATAAGATAAATGTTTAAAAAGAAAAAATACTAATACAAACATAGGAGTTCCCATCTGCTGGATAATAATGATCTAAGTCCCAAACATTATAAGGTTACAGGAAAATAAACATTTGATATTCACCAATAAACTGATAGTGTAAATTCCAACCCTGATTTAAACATTCTTTCCCACCTAACCCATGCTGGGTACACTGTCATTGGTTTTTATCTTGGATTCCATAAACATCACTACAAAGATACAGGACTTCACAAGGCTGACGGAAGTAATGCTGAAGAGCTACTCAACCCTGAGCAATGATGGTGGGGACCAAGCCACTGAAAGAGGTCTGCTAATCAACAACCAAGAAAAATATAACATACCGACAATACGTTTCACTTCCAAAGGGAACAATCAGAATATCAAGTTTTAAAAACGAACAAAAACCAAATACTACTGGGGAAACTAAAGACTTCAAATCTTTTTGTTAAAATGCCCTTTTTATGATCCCACTGCAAAAGTCAAAATGCTATTATAAAATGTGGTCAGTAATATTCAAAGGACAACAAAGGACAACAAAGGGATACACCAGCAGGACGTACTACATTCAGGCTAAGAATTAGCACAGTTGTAACTGTAACCTACAGTGTTCTTAATTACATTTAAAACATGGTCACAATTTATATTTCCTTTTTCTAGATAAAGTTCTGATCACTTCCCCACCCCACCATTTTCTTGCTCTTTTCATACTCTATTTAATGTGGGTTAATTTCAACTGGCCTTTACCTGCTATCTATTATTACTAGATAGGATGGACCTCAGAATAACATTAATATAGAAAGTTAACAGGATTCCAACCTTAATTGATAGTGAATCTACCTATGCTAGAAGTGGAACTAAAAATGCACTTATTTCACAAAGACAACCGAAAAACAAGCCACCAAAACAAAGTCAGAATACAAAGCCCAATAATAAGCATTAGGTTTTATTTAACCTGAGAGGTAACTTCCCCTATTCCCAGTGCTTTCTGAGTAAGAAATTCTGACAAACAGTGTCATGAAGCTAACAAAGTTTTCTAATAATTTTTAAACTAAGGACACTGATCTCTTTTTCCAATAAATTATTTCTAGATAAAGCACAAACTAATGCTAGAGGATAAAAACTGAGAGTCACTAAAAACAGAAATGAAAACAAAATAAATACTAAGACAACTAGATTTCTACACATGAAAGAATTAACTTAGACCCCTATCTCACACCATACACAAAAATTAACTCAAATTTTCCTTTTTTTTTTTTTTAAGGATTTTATTTAATTACTTGTCAGAGAGAGAGAGCGCGCATGCACAAGCGGGTTGAGCAGCAGGCAGAGGGAAGAGCAGGCTCGCAGGGAGCCTTATGTTGGGACTTGATCCCAGAACCCCGGGATCATGACCTGAGCTGAAGGCAGATATTAACCGACTGAGCCACCCAGGAATCCCTTAACTCAAATTTTACATCAAGGGGTAAATCCTTATAACCTTGGATTCAGCAACAGACTTTTTTTTTATATGCCACCAAGAGCATAAGCAACATAAGAAAAAATGGACACTGATCAAAATCAGAACTTTTGTACAAAGGATATTATAAGGAAAGTGAAAAGATAACCCACACAATGGGAAAAAAAATTGCAAGTTGAAAATCTGATATGAGTTTAATATCCAAAATATATAAAAACTCCAAAATTCAACAACAAAATGGCAATCCAATAAAAAAAAAAATGGGCAAAGGACTTGGACAGACATTTCTCTGAATAGGATATACAGATGGCCAAAGAGCCCATGAAAAGATGCTCAACAAATCATTAGGGAACTACAAATCAAAACCACAATGAAGTATTACTTCACACCTACTAGAAAGGCTATAATCAAAAACTACAGAATGTAACAAGTAGTGTTGAGGATATAGAGAAATTGGAACCCTCATACAATGCTGGTAGGAATGTAAAATGGTGCAGACTCTATGGAAACATTTTGATGGATCCTTAAAAAGCTAAATACAGAATTATTATATAAGTAGGAATTCCAGCTCTTAGGTATATACCCAGAAGAACTGAAATTGGGGGCTCAAGACAGATACTCACACAGCAATGTACATTCCAGCATTATTCACAGTAGCCAAAAGGTGGAAACACACAAGTGTCCATCAACAGATAAATGAACAAACACCACACACCGTGGAATATTCAACCAAAAATGAATGAAACTCTGTGCTATATGCTACAAAATGGATGAAACTTGAAAACATTACATGAAGTGGTTTAGTGAATATTTAAAACGGTTAAAATCTAGAGACAAAGTAAAATGGTGGTTGTCTGGAGCTGGTGGGTGGGTAAAAAGTGAAGTTACAGACACAAAGTTTCTGTTTGGACTGATGAAAAGCTTTTGGAAATAGATAGTGGTGATGTCTGCATGACATATTGAATATATCGAATACCACTAAAGTGTACAACTAAAGTTGTAAAAATGGCAAATTTTACATTCTATTTGTTTCACCTTAAAGAAAAACTTAAAAATAAAAAGTAAATTTCCTGTACGTTGAGACATTGCTCTCCTTACAGCTAAAATATAAATCACACTATTGCCATTAAGATTATAAAGTGAGTCTCAAAACCAAAGACAAATACTACATAATGAATGAAAATTACTGGCAAAATTCCTGTATGAAATGACATGCTCAATGCCATGAGATACAAAATATTTAGCAACTTGTTTACATAGCATTTGTGTAAAGACTAAGATAGAATCACAATGAGATGATGTATGAAATCTAATGACCACAGCGTAACCAACAGATAATTTAATGTATGTATCCCCCTCTATAAATGGTGTAGTCTGATTTACCTGCTTCTTTTGTGTATAAACTTTTAACTGTCTCCAATTAACAGTATTTATTGAAGGTGACTTTGTACTGAAGGATAATCTACTGTTATTACCTATTGTAATAAATAAAGCCATGCATTTGAAAAACTCAAAAAAAAAAAAAAGAAATGCCTGCTGGGCTCTTTTTTTTTTTTTTTTTAAGATTTTATTTATTTGACAGAGAAAGACACAGCAAGAGAGGGAACATAAGCAGGGGGAGTGGGAGAGGGAGAAGCAGGCTTCCTGCTGAGCAGGGAGCCTGACTCCAGACTCAACCCCAGGACCCTGGGATCATGACCTGAGCTGAAGGCAGATGCTTAACAGCTGAGCCACCCAGGCATCCCTGGACTTGTATAGCAAGAGCATGCAAGGTAGAAGAGTAACTGCTAACCTGTAGTATGACAGCAGGTATTTACCTTACAAGAAATCTAATAGCACAGAAATGGAAACACACCTGTAAGAGCCACTATGAGAAAATGCTACTTAGTGATTTTTCTACTTAACACTGAAAAATCCATACTACATGAAGAAGACTTTTGGGCTCCAATCAGAAATACCTGATCAGCAGTAACAAGGACAAGAATAAGTGTCCTGATTCAATTTAAGGAACACAAGCTCTGTGTACTACTACCATAAAAAAAAAAAAAATCCAAATACCAATTCACACACCACTTTTTGTTCACATAGAACAGCTGGCAGTCAGCCACATGCCTAATGATCTTGATTTGCTGTAGAAGAGACCTGTATAAATATAAATATGGCCAATTCAAAATTGCAGAGTGTACTTCGTTTTGGAAACAATTTGAAGCAAAAAAGAGCAGCACGCTGAAGAGCCTGCTTTTCCACAATGAAATATATGCATTATCAAAAAGGAAAAATAATTCACCTTTCAAATGAAAGATGAGAACAAAACATTTGTATGACATTGGCAAGGCCAATAAAGTCCATTTTGGTTATTTCAAAAGATTTCTCTTGGTGGCGTACTGCAGTGATATATTCAAAACCTTTCTTGAATCTATTGCTTTAAGGATCAAACTTCATGATTTTGATGGTGGAAAAAAGGTTAACCAGATTTCCTAAGACAGGCCTATGGTGTAGACAATTTGAATGTTGGCCAAACATTTTTAAAAGAACTAAATAGAACTTATTTTAAATATATATATATATATGTATGTATGTATGTATTAAAGTCTTAAAAACAGCCAGAGAAAGAACATGGTTTGAAAGATTACTTCAACACAGAGATCCTGAGAGCTGACTTCTAAATAACAACTTTAAAGGTATCATTTCATCATCTTTCAGTATGCTGAAAACAAACAAATCAATAATAGCCAACCTGGCATTCTTTGCTTAGTAAAAATACCTTTCAAGAATAGAGGCAAACAGGGAGGTAATTCAAGATAGTGACATAAAAAAATCAGGAAGTCCCCTCCCCCAACAGACACAATAAATCTACAGCTACATATAAAACAACTACCTCTGAGAAGAATGTGAAAACTAGCTGGACAGCTACTCAACAAAGGATTAAAAAAAAAAATCACACTGAGACAGGAGAGAAAGAGACACACTCTCGCCAAAAACCCCAACCCCCGTGCAACAGCCCATAGAGGAGAGGGTATCACAAATACAGAAGTCCTCCCTGGGGAGGGATCTTTGCTACATCTCAGGCACCCTAACCCTTGGGACCTGTACCAGAGAGACAGCCCCCAAAACATCTGGCTTTGAAAATCAATGGAGTTTACTTATATCCAGGAGAATCATAGGGGTGTAGTGAATAGCCTCTTAGAGGGCTCACACTCAGGCTCATTTGCCTCAGGACCCAGTGCAAAAGTACCAGTCTAAAAAGAGCATAGACCATACGCAAAGGAGTTTCATTTGCTAATCTTAAAGCATCTACCAGAAGGGCAAAAGCCTACTCCGATTCCCTCCAATTACAAAACACTCTGGAGGGTGCCATTTTTATGTTCTTTCTCTACCTTGCTATTGCCAATGCTGGCAGGAGTTATTTTTGCATTCTCAGTCTAAACTTCTAGAACCTCCTCCCCCTCCACACTGTGCCACAGCCCTGCCAGAAGCAGCAGGCCGGTGCCCTGACCCCTAGTGATGCTCCCACTGCCAGAGGCCCCCAAGCCAGCAGGTGCATGCAACCCACACGGGCTGCCTACTGAGTAGAAGACTCTGGTGGCCAGGATGGATTGTATTTCTGAGCCCCACAGGTCTAAAATAATTGGAGTGACAGTATGAGAGACAATGAAAAACTAAGGCAAGGTTAAATAATCAGAATGATCACCCACACAGGAATACCCCTTCAAGACTGGAAGAGATAGCTGTTTCACGTAACACAAAAACTAATACAAAGTCAGGCAAGAAGAGACAACAGACNGGTACAGCAGAGGAAAGGTACAGACCGCGGGGACGCGCGGGGGGGGGGGGGGGGGGGGGGGGGGGGAGGGGGACTTTAATGAAATGTAGATAAAGGATTTCCCTAATAGAGAGTTCAAAGAAAGTCATAAAGATTCTCACTGAACTCAGGAAAAGAATGGATGAACACAGAACTTAAAAAGACAGAAAATACATGATAGTAGCAAGGAGAAGTCATAGAGCTAAAGAATATAATAATTAAACCGAAAACAAATACACTAAAGGGGTTCAACAACAGAACAGGTAAAGCAGAAGAAAGAATCTGGAAGAAATGGCAGTGGAACTCACCCTAAAAATGCAGAGAAAAAAAAATTTTTTAAAGTGAAGATATCATAGGGCCTTAGGACACCATCAAGCAGAATAGCATTTGCTTATAGGAATCCCAGCAGGAGAAGACAGAGGGGAAAAAAGGCAGAAAGCTTATTTGAAGAAACAATGGCCAAAAACTTCCTTAACCTGAACAAGGAAACAGATTTTCAGATTCAAGATACCCAGAGAAATCCAAACAAGATAAACCCAAAAAAATCCACACCAAAACACAATTAAAATGGCAAAAGTTGAGAGAGTATCTTGAGAGCAACAAGAGAAAAAGTTGTTACATACAAGGAAACTCCTGTAAGACTATTTCTTAGCAGAAGCTTTAGATGTATTATACCATCCACTCTGGCTTGCAAAGAGCTGAAAGCAAAAACTTCCAACTGAGATTAATCTATCTAGTAAGGTTATCACTCAGAATTGCAAGACAGATGAGGTTCCCAGACAAGCAAATGCTAAAAGGGTTCATAACCACCAAACTGTCCCCTACAAGAAAAGCTAAAGGGACTTCTTTAGGCTGAAAAGAAAGGGAACTAACTAGCAATAAGGAAACACGAAAGTAGAAATCTCCCTGCAAAGGTAAATATATAGTAAAGGAAGTAGATTAATCACGTATAAAGCTAGCATGAAGGTTAAAAGAAAAAAGTACTAAATATAACAAAAACCACCATAACTAGAGATATGCAAATTTTTAAAAATGTAAAAATTACATCAAATACATAAAACATGGGGAAGGATGGAAAGTAAAAATGCAGTTTTAGAATTTAGCATTCAAATTTAATTTGCCACCAACTTAAAAGAGACAGTAATATACATGCTTTTATATATGAGTTTCATGGTAACTAAGAGCAAAACTATAGTAAATATGCAAAAGATAATGAAAAAGAAATCTAAACATAACAGTATAGTCATCACACAAGAGAAAAAAAGAGAACAAGAAAGGAACAAAGAGAAACTACAAAATAGCCAAAAACAATCAACAAACTGGGTATAAGGATTACCTGCCAATAATTACTCTAAATGTAAATGGACTAAATTCTCCAATTAAAAGACAGAGTGGTTGACTGAATAAAAAAACAAAACCCATCTATAGGTTGTCTACAGGACATTCACTTCAGAGGTAAGGACTGATGTGTATAGACTAAAAGTGAAGGGGTGGAAAAAAAATGTTTCATGCAAATGGAAACCAGAAGAAAGCTCAGTAGTTACAGTTATATCAGAAAAAAAAAAAAAACAAAAAAGAAACAGATTTTGAAACAAAGTCAGTAATAAAAGATGAAGATGGGACTTACCTAATAATAAAGGAGGTCAATCCAACAAGAAGATACAACATTTGTAAATGTTTATTTATAACACAGAAGCACCTAAATATATGAAGCAAATGTTTACATACATTCTGGAGAAATTGACAGCAATACACAATAGTAGGGGACTTTAAATACTTATATCAATGAATAGATCATTCAGACAGAAAAATCAATTTTTAAAAATCAGCTTTAAATGGCATTCTAGACTAGATGGACTTAACAGGCATATACAGAACATTCTAGCCAAATGAAGAATATACATTCTTATCAAGTGCACATGGAACAATCTCCAGGATAGACCACACAGGAAGCCACAAAACAAATCTCAATAAATTTAAGATCAAAATTTTTCAAGCATCTCTTCCTACCACAATGGAATGAAGTTAAAAATCAATTACAAGAAGGAAGCAGGAGGGCGCCTGGGTGGCTCAGTGGGTTAAAGCCTCTGCCTTCGGCTCAGGTCATGATCTCAGGGTCCTGGGATCGAGGCCCACATCGGGCTCCCTGCTCAGCGGGGAGCCTGCTTCTTCCTCTCTCTCTGCCTGCCTCTCTGCCTACTTGGGATCTGATCTCTGTGTCAAATAAATAAATAAAACCTTAAGAAAAGAAGAAGAAGGGCGCCTGGGTGGCTCAGTGGGTTAAAGCCGCTGCCTTCGGCTCAGGTCATGATCCCAGGGTCCTGGGATCGAGGCCCACATCGGGCTCTCTGCTCAGCAGGGAGCCTGCTTCCTCCTCTCTCCTCTCTCTCTGCCTGCCTCTCTGCCTACTTGTAATCTCTCTCTCTGTGTCAAATGAATAAATAAAATCTTTAAAAAAAATAAAAAATAAAAAATAAAAAAAAAAAAAAAGAAAAGAAGAAGAAGAAGGAAGCAGGAAAAATTCCAAGTACATGCAGATTAAACAACATCTAAATAACCAAGAGATCAACAAAGAAATCAAAAAATTTTTTTCAAGAAAATACCCTAATACAAATTAAAATGGAAATACAACATACCAAAATCTATGGACGCAGCACAAAAGCAGTTATGAGAGGTACATTTATAGAAATACAGGCCTATGTCAAGAAACAAGTAACAATCTAACTTCATACCCAAAGCAACTAGGAAAAAAAAAAAAAAGGCCAAGAGAAGAAGGTAGGAAGTAATAAAAATCAGAGCAAAAATAAATGAAGGAGACTAAAAAGACAATAGAAAAGATCAATGAAACTAAGAGCTGGATCTCTGAGAAAATTGACAAAGACCAGAATGACTAAGAAAAAAGGAGAGCTAAAATAAATAGGTAAAGAAAGAGGAGAAATTACAAGTGATAATGAAGAAATACAAAGGATTTTAAGAGACTACTATAAACAATTATACACTAACCAACTAGACAATCTAAAAGAAATGGATAAGTCCTAGAAACATACAGCCTTCCAATTTTTATCATTTGATCATGAACAAATAGAAAATCTTGACGAATTACTAGTATAGACATTGAATCCATAATCAAAAAAAATCTAAACAAAAGAACAGATGGCTTTCACTAGCGAGTTCTACCAAACATCCAAAGAATTGATACTTTATCATTCTCAAATTCTTCCAAAAAAACAAAAGAGGGAATGCTCCCAAACTCATTTTATGAGGCCAGTGTTACCCTGATATCAAAACCAGAAAAGAGGGGGAAAAAATTATAGGCCAACATCCTGGATGAACACAGATGCAAAAATCTTCAACAACCATTAGCAGACCAAATTCAACAATACATCAAAAGGCCATAAGCCATGATAAAGTGAGATTTACCCCAGGGATGCAAAGATGATTCAACATCCACAAATCAACCACATTAGCAAAATGAAGGATAAAAATCATATAAGAACATCAATAAATGAGGAAGAACATTTGACAAAATTCAACATCATGTATGATAAAAAATAAATCTCAACAAAGTGGGTATAGACAAAATGCACCTCAACATATTAGCCATACATAACAAGCCCACAGCTAGCATCATACTCAACAGGAAAAAGCTTCCCACTTTAAGATCGGGAACAAGGCTATGATGCCCACGCTTACCACTTTTATTCAACACAGTCTTGGAAGTCTTGGCCACAGGAATTAGTCGGGAAAAAGAAATAAATTGGAATCCAAATTGTAAAGTAAGAAGTAAACCATCACTATTTGTGGATAACATAATTTTATACAGAGAAAACCCTAAAGACTTCATGAGAAAGATTATTAGAATAAATGAATTCGGTAAAGTTGCAGGTACAAAACTGATATACAAAATTCTGTTGCATTTCCATACACCAACAACAAACTGTCAGTAAGAGAAATAAAGAAGACAAATCCCATTTAAAATTGCATTAAAAAAATACCCAAAAATAAATTTCACCATGGAGGTGAAGGATCTATACTCTGAAAACTATATGATACTGAGAAGAGACAACACAAATAAATGGAACGATATTCCATGCTCAAGGATGGAAAAATACTGCAAATTAACCAAAGCAATCTATAGACTCCATGCAATTCCTATCAAAATTCCAATGGCATTTTTCACAGAAATAGAATAGCCCCCAAATTTGTAGGGAACCACAAAGATCCTGAAAAGCCAAAGCAAATCTTGAGAAGGAAGAAAAGTTGTGAGACATCACACCCCCCAATTTCAAGCTATAGTATCTAAAAACTAAAGTAATCAAAATGTATGATATTGGCATAAAAACAGACACACAGATCAGTGGGACAGAACAGAGAGCCCAGAAATAAACCCAAGTATATATGGCCAATTATTTTATAACAAAAGAGGCAAGAATATACAATGGGGAAAGGACAGTCTCTTCAATAAATGGTGCTGGGAAAACTAGACAGCTACACACAAAAGAATGAAACTGGACATCTTACCCAGAAATTAACTCAAAATGGACTAAAGACATGAATGAAAGACCTGAAATCATAAAGCTCCTAAAGAAAACATGGGTGGTAAACTCTTTGACATCACTCTTAGAGATTTTTTTTTTTTTTTGGCTCTGATTCCAAAAGCAGCGGCAACAAAAAGCAAAACTAAATAGACGGGACTACGTAAAACTAAAAACTTCCTGCACAGCAAAGAAAACCATCAATAAAAAAGGCAATTTACTGAAAGGGAGAGGAACTTGCAAATTATATCCACTAAGGGTTTAACAGCCAAAATATATTTTAAAAATTCATAAAGCTATCAACAAGAAATAAACAATTCAGTTTAAAAAATGGGCAAAGGATGTGAATAGACATTTTTCCAAAGAAGACATACAGATCACCAATAGGCACACGAAAAGATGCTCAACATCACTCGTCATCGGGGAAATGCAAATCAATCACAATGAGATATCATCTCACACCTGTGAGAATGTCTAGTATCAAAACCACAAGAAATAATAGGTGTTGATGAAGCTGTGGGTAAAGGGGAGCCTTGTGTACCACTGGTGAGGTTGTAAATTGGTGCAGCCACTACAGAAAATAGTCTGGAAAAGAGTAAAAAAATTAAAAATAGAACTCCTATATGATTCAGCAATTCCACTTTGGGGTATTTATCTAAAGAAAAACTAAGAAAGTGCCCTTTGAGAGATGAATGGAAAAAGATTTACACACACATACACATATACACACTGGGATAGTGCTCAGCCATAAAAAATAAAATCTAGCCATTTGCAACTTGTATGAACCTTGAAGGTATTATGCTAAGTGAAAAAAGTCAGAGAAAGACAAGTACCGGATGATTTCAGTTATATCTGAAATCTAAAAAACAAAAGTCGTAGATACAGAGAATATACTGGTGGTTGCCAGAATGGAAAAGGGTGGGGAGGTGGGTGAAGGCAACCAAGAGGTACAAACTTCCAGTTATAAAATGAACTCAGGTACAGTATGGTGACTACAGTCAATAATGATGGGTTGCAAATCTGAAAGTTGTTTGAAGAAAGTAAATCTTAGAAGTTCTCATCACAAGAAAAAAAATGGCATGAAGAGAGATGTTAACTAAACTTACTGTGGTGACTGTTCTGCCATGTATACAAATGTCAAATCATTATGTTGTACACCTGAAACTGGTAGGGCGTATCTCAATTATATTTTAATAAAATGAAAAAAAAGGGAAATAAAAACATGTTCTGATACACTGAAAGACAGTTTGATAGTCATAAACCTTTAATTTAGTAGATTCCAAAGCCTTTTTTTTTTTTTTTTTACTTTAAACAGGTGAAACATATTCCTGTCAGAGAATGCTGAGTTGTGAGATGGAGAGTGGAACAAACAAAATGGTCATGTGAGGAACTCTAAATTAATACTGACAATATAAAGCAAAATAAGGCTGTCTTCAATATTGTGGGTTTCTGGGGTTGTTTTTTGTTTTGTTTTGTTTTTTCCAGAGAGAATTAAGATACAGGACGCAATAGCACTTAAATTGGGAGGGAAGTATACAGGGTAGAAGTGTTCTAAGATCCCCAGATATTTTTTAGGATGACAGTAAAGGTACAGATTAAGGTAGGATTTTATAATAAAGGATTTGTGTCGTAATTTCTAAGGTAGCCACTAAAAGAACTGAAAGAAAATGTATCAACTTCAAAACTGTACGTGGGGAAAACCAAACTGAGAAAGGAAAACCCTAATCAATCCCAAAGAGGACATAATAGAAAAAGAAACTTAGAAAAATCAGGACAAGAACAGACAAAATATGTTAGATTTAAAATTTTAAAAATCAGATATTATAATTAACTGTATTGAAGATATTCTAGTTAAAACCAAAGACTGTCCAACTTGTTACCTCAGAAAGCTCCAACTTAAAGTAATTCATGAAAGCTGTAATACAGCAGGAATACAGAAAAGCTGACAATAAAAGGATACGAAAAGACACACCATGCAAATGTTAACAGAAAAAAATGTTCACTTTAAAATGTATTAAAAAGTATAAAATGTATTAATTCACCAGCAAAACAAATTTATATTTAATAACAAATTTAAATATGTACAACAAAAACTGAACAGAACTGCAAGAAAAAACCAGTCACAAAGGGAAACTTTTTACAATATTCTCTTGGTAACTGAGAATAAACAAACAAAAATCAGTAAAAACACAGAATATTTGAATAACTTAACAAACCTGACCTACAGACACAAATAGAAAACTATACTCAATGCCTGTAGAATATACCTTCTTTTTAGACAGACAGGATACTTAGGGAAATTGATTATATAACTGGCCATAAAGTCTAAAATTTCAAAGGACTAGAATAACGCAAATTAAATTTTCTGACCTCAAAGCATTTAAGGTAGAAATCAGGAAAAAAGATAAATTTAAAAATTCTCATTTGTAAATCCAAGAAAATTCTAAATAACCAATCACAAAATGATTCTAAGGTAATAAAACCAGGAGAAATAGCCTTAAACGTTAACATGAGGAAAAGAAGAAGGCTGAAAATTTATGAATGTTCCTAACTAGAAAAAGAGGGGTGCCTGGGTGGCTCAAATCATGGTCCTGGGTCCTGGGATTGAGCCCTGCATCAGGCTCCCTGCTCCCTCTCCCTCTGCCTGTGTGCACTCTCTCTTTCTCTCAAATAAATTTAAAAATCTTAAATATATATATAAAGAATTTTTTTAAATCAAAAATGAAATAAAAACAATGAAGAAAATTAATAAGGCCAAAAGTTTTATATCTAAAAAGAATAATGAAACTGCCAAAACTCTAGCAATATTAAGGAAAGAGAAGGATAAATATCAACAGAACCAAAAAGAAAAAAAATTAACATAGAAACTGCACACATGAAATATTATAAGCAACTTTTTCAGTAACTTGAAAATTTAGGTGAAAAGGACCAAGTCTTAGAAAAATATAAATCATTAAAACTAACTCAAGAAGAAATAGAAAGCCTGAATATACCTGTAATCTTTAAAATAGTTACCAATATTCTTATCAAAAAGAAAATGTCCACGACGAAGTAACCTAAACACGTAAGTTCCATGAAAGGACAAACTAAATTGCGGTTTTTCATAAAGTTGTCCACAGAGGAGTAACGATTTCTCCCAACTCACTACATAAGGCTAACATGATATTGTGTAAATCTGATGAGAGAATGAGAAAGCAAAATTACAGGCTGAAGTCTCTCATAGAGATATTAAAGTTACAAAATATGAGTCAAATAAATCCAGCAGAGTATATGAAAAGGATAATAAATCATGAACGAATTGGGTTTATTTCTAAAATACAAGTTGATTTAATAGTCAAAATCAATTTTAAAAAAGTCAAAAGCCAATGAAATTTGCTATGTTGAGATTCACAGGAAACAAATCATATGATTATTATAATAAGTAAATAAAAAGCACCTGACAAAGTTCAATGGCCAGTCATTTAAAAAGTCATTTTGCAAACTAAGAATAAAGGGAAACTTTCATAACCGAGTAAAGGGCATAGATGGAAAAAAAAAATCTAGAGCAAATAAGACAAAGAAGAAATGCTGAAAAAATTTCTTTTGAGATCCAGAACTAAAAACAAAGATGTTCACATTCACCACTGCAATTCAACAAAGTAATGAAGGTTCCAGATGGCAGCACAGCAGAGGCAAGCACAGTCTTTATTACATCATGGAGAGACAACTGGGTACCCACATGGGAAAAATTAATATGGAGCCCAACTTCACACCTTACAAACAAACTATTCTAGAGTATCGAAACCAAAATGGAAAAGGGAATAACTTTTTGATCATAAGTTAAGGAAATATTTCATGAATATAGTTCAGAAATTAATAACCTAAAGGAAAATGGTGCTCAACTAGTAACTTCTGCATACAGAATAGGGGAGGACAGCACAAAGAACAAGACGACAAGCCATATAGCAAGAGAAGGGGGTTGTAACCCATAGAACTGCTCCAATTCATATGGTATAAACCCATTTCTAAAGTTCAACAAGCAAAATTAAACTATATCACCTAGGGAGCTTACATAAATCATAAACGATGTTTTATATATGGTGTAAAACAGGAATCTGTTTTTTAATGTTCAGCTCTAAGGAGGTTGAAGAGATTGTGAATGGGAAGAATACAGAGGTTACTTTCAGGATCCTTGATTTCTTAAACCAAATGGTGATCACATGGATATTGGCATTATGAACAGTTTTAAAACTGTCTTATAAAAGTTTTATATGTATTTCTGTGTACATACTTCATATCATAGGATGTTTGAAAAAAAATCACACTTAATGAATTTGTAAAACTAGAAATAACACAGGTACTATGCTTGAAAGGAATGATTCCATAAGAGTAAAAACAGAATGGTACTATCAGAGGAATAAAACCAAAGTCAACTCTCTAGTTGATCAAAGTGGTTTTCCATGAGGTATAGGTAATCAATTCTTTTTTTTTTTTTTAAATATTTTATTTATTTATTTCACAGAGGGAGAGAGATCACAAGGAGGCAGAGAGGCAGGCAGAGGGGGGGGGGGGGGCAGGCTCCCCACTGAGCAGGGAGCCCGATGCGGGCCTCGATCCCAGGACCCTGAGATCATGACCTGAGCCGAAAGCAGAGGCTTTAACCCACTGAGCCACCCAGGCGCCCGTAATCAATTCTGATACTGCTTCACATGTACACTGGAACTGATTACGTAAATGGATGGTGGATGGCGACGATCAGGTTTCTCACTGTTGGTAGTGGGAATTTACAAAGAAGCAAGGGAAAGGAGCTAAAATGATCCATTAGTTAATGAATTAGAGTTGGCAACATTAATAAGAATTTATGTTTAGCCAAGTACAGTAACAGTATAGTTACACACATACACACATAGTATAGTCACAAGTACAGTCACATGCAAAAATGTTTATAATATGTGTATCTATGTGGACTAGTGTACACACATGTATTTCTTTGTTCTGTCAGATGAGAGGACCCAAAAGAAACAACACTCCCGTAGCAATGTCCAAACCATCACCCAGATCCTGGGTTCTAATCCCATTTCCCAGTAAAAGGCACTAGGGCTTCCTGGATAAATGGCTGAGTCCAGGACTGGGGCACTGCAAAATGAGCCCAGGGCACCTTGTAGTGTCAAAAGCAAGGAATTGTTCAAACTAAACAAGCAAGCCCACATTGATGGGAGCCAACCAAAACGGCTCCCAACAGCCAAAAATGGAACATTCTGAACAAAATAAATTTTGTATAACCCAAAGTATCAATATCCATGAGTCCACACTGATATGAATAAATGGCTGAATAAATAAATAGGATAAAAGAGACAGTATTCCAAATATAACATACAGACACTTTAGCTTCTAAAGGCGGGGGAGTGTAACACAGTACCTTAGTGTGGGCTGCACACAGAGACCTCCTTCCAAGCAGTACAGGATGGAAAGAATGGGAAAACATGAACGGGAAACGAGAATGGGAAAAAAGAGAAACTTTACAGTGGAGAAACTGGACAAATACTACTTTACCCTGTTGGCCAACATCGACAGTCGTAGGTCAAGTTGACAGTATGTACCCTTGATATGATAACAATGGCACTTTATATCAAACAAATTCTGAGAGAGAGGAATTCCACAACTCACCTGACTAGGACTCATAAAATGGTCAAGGTCACCAAAGACAAGGAAAGTCTGAGAAACCTTCACGGCCAAGAGGAGCCTAATGAGATTACACACACGCACACGCACACGCACACGCACACGCACACGCACACGCACACACACACACACACTATACAGTATATATGTAAGGAGAAAACTAAGAAAATCTGAATAAAGTCTAGATTATAATTAATAACTGTATCAACATTGATTCGCTTAACTGAAATGAATGTATTAAACTAAGGTAAGATGTTAATAATCAGGGAAAACAGGGTATAAGGAGTACTGGAACTTTGTACTATCTTCATAATCTTCCTGTAAATCTAAAATCGCTCTGAAACATAGGATCCATTAAAATTACTTTTTTAAAAAGCCAAGAGAGAAAGCCCAGAACATATACATAATATTGGTATACAACAGAGGCGATATTACAAATTTATGTTGAAAGGACAGAATACTGAATAAGTGATTTGGGGACTACCGGCTGTTCATGTGGGAAATAAAATTAGATTACGATTTCACTCCACATATAAATCACAGTTGGACTAAAATTCCAAATGTGTAAAAACAAACTATCTTCATTATTAGAAGAAAGTCTTAGAGAACATCTTCGTGACCTTGCAGTAGGTAGGAAAGCATGAGAAAAAAAAAAATTAGCCATAGAGAAGACTGATTTGTCCACATAAAAGTTATCAATTTCAATAAAAGAAATGATACTATTTAAGTGAAAAAAGACAAATAGTTGACCAGAAAAAATGGTGTTCAAAAAAAAGAACGAAAAAAACAGTGTTCAACTTAAATGCCCCATAATAGGGCGCCTGGGTGGCTCAGTGGGTTAAAGCCTCTGCCTTCAGCTCAGGTCATGATCTCAGGGTCCTGGGATCGAGTCCCGCATCGGGCTCCCTGCTCAGTGGGGAGCCTGCTTCCTCCCCTCTCTCTGCCTGCCTCTCTGCCTACTTGTGATCTCTCTCTCTCTCTGTCAAATAAATAAATAAATAAATCTTTAAAAAAAAAAATTTCACAAAGTAAGGTGTGAGTCACGTGGGTACCTGGGATTTGCACCAAGTGAGCCAGCTACGTGTGGAAAAGTCCTTTTCAAATTCTGAGTAGCCTCCGCTATTTTCATGAGCAACCCTTTGACTGCCCCCATGAACTATAAATACTCCATTTTAATCATTCCTCGAGATAGCTGTAAGCAACAATATTTTGCATTCAATTAAACTGAGGCATTTTTGGCACACAGCAAGGCATAAAACTTATTCATTACACAACTGCAGTAAATTTATGATTCAAATAAATTTTATCTATAATTTCCCAAACCACTATGGAAAGTTAAATCATTCATTTTATATAGTAGAACACAATGTGGGACTATATAAAAACTAAAACGAAGCAAAAAAATTTTTTCCAAAGGACCTAGCTTCCAAGTGAATGTCTTGAGAAAAAAAAAAGGTTTTTATGCATTTCAAAATCAAAATTACTTCCTAAGAAAAACTAATGCTTGGTGTAAATTACAGTGGAAAAAAATCATTACAGATGGATAAAGACGAGACAAAACTGGCCAAAAGGTAAGTATGGACATGCTTGAGAGAGCAAAGAAGGGTATTTCCAAATTATACCAAATTATTATAGCCAAATTATTGGCTCAGCTTTGTTAAAATTATGGTACCAGTAACTGCCCACACTGAAGACCGCTATCACAGCTGCTTACAGAATGGCACTGGTTGAAACCAAATTCAGGACGCCCGGTGCAACACACAGAACATTATTTGTAGTCACACACTACGCCACTTCTTTTGAGGGGGTCCTAAAAATGCAAGGCATAGCTCCTCAACCCCCCTCACATTTTGTTCTATATAGTTCCACGAAGGGTCCATTAATTTTTTTTAAAAAAGTGCTGATTCTCAGACCTACAAATACAGAGAACAAACTGATGGTTGCCAGAGGGGAGGCGGCTGGGGGGATGGGCAAAATGGGTGAAGGGGTGTGGGAGATGCAGTCATCTAGTTATGGGATGAGTAAGTCACGGGAGTTTAAAGGCACAGCGTGAGGAATATAGTCAACGATACCATAACAGTGTTGGATGGTGACAGATGGCAGCTATACTTGTGGGGAACACAGCATAACCTACAGAGAAGCTGAATCACTATGTTGTACACCTGATGCTAATGTAACATTGTGTGTTGACTGAACTCAAAAAAAAAAAAAGAAAAAAAGTTTTTTAATTAAAATTTCTCTTAACTGAAAAACAAAAAGTGCTGATTCTGGGGAACCCCAGAATAAGATTTCCAAGGGGCACCAACCTCCCTCACACACCTCCCTGAAACAGGTCAGGAGGAGAGGATTCTACACATGCATACATACATACATGAATTTCTTTCCTTTCTTGGAACCCTTTATTCGAAGTACCACTAAATCTCACCACTGATAATAAAGTGAACTATGTTTTTTTAACTGAAACCCTTAATGACATATATCAACTTCAGAATAGGTTTTTAACCTGTGGGGACAGGAAGAAAGAAAATGCGAGAATGGGATAGAGACTATGTTTCTTTTTTTTTCTTTTTTTTTTTTTTTTAGATTTATTTATTTGACATAGAGAGAGGGAGCACAAGCAGGGGCAGTGGCAGAGGGAGAAGCAGGCTTCCCGCGGAGCAAGGAGCCCGATGCGGGGCTCCATCCCAGAGCCCTGGGATCATGACCTGAGCCAAGGGCAGCTGCTTAACCCACTGAGCCACCCAGGCGCCCTTGTTTCATTTCTTAAAAAAGTGAGAGGTCTGAAGTATGGCAGAAAGCTCATACCTGTTATCAAATCTGAGTGAAGAATAACAGGAATATCACGGTATTTGCCATGCTTTTTTGTATGTTTTAAAACGCTCATTTTTTTTAAAGCAATTTAAACGCATGGTTGTATTCCCAAAGGCAAGACCACACAAGGATACCACGATGAGCCACCTCCCCCTGGAGGAAGCAGGGGACTGTCAAGGTCCTTTGACAACTCTTATCTGGGAAGGAGGCATCGGAGTTGATTCTGCGCCCCTCACTCAGGTCCCAGAAAAACAAGCCTGATCTGTTTGCGCTTATTTAAAGCAGTGCTGTTTTTCACGGTGAACAAGAAAATTTCAGGAAGGATGGAAGGAAACCTGCTCCTCGTGGGTTCACATACCTGCGTCACTCCCAGATCCTGTTGACAAAGCTGGCATGATGCAAGCCACACCAAACACTCTCCACTTAGAAAACCACAGAGAATTCCAGTTCAATGGCCTGCAGCCACACTGTCGACCAAGATTTATATATCGAGCAGGCCGTTTCTAAAAAGAGAAGAAAAACACTTTAAAAATAATAGGGAAGATGACTAATTGCAACATTCTGCAACTAATTCAGAGTTCTTATTCCAACACGCTTACCAGAGAGATCACGATTCTTCCAAATTTTGTCTACATGCTATGTGCACATATGAAGTGTGAGAGTTTTTGATTCGGATGTGAAATTTCTAATTAAAACCACAAAAGCTCCTCCAGCATGTATCAAGGCTTCCTGAAAGATTTTTGCAGTTGGTTGGAGGGCTGCTGAATGCAGATTAAGAACGTAAAGAAGGTTTTTAACGCCGGTGCTATTCTACAATGCTCTGAATCCATAACTGTGATTCCCTGCTCTATCTCTAATGCAGAGCAGAGACTATGTAGATGGCCCACAACTTATAAACACTTGTGATTTGTTAAATAGCTCATCCTAATACGCCAACTGCAAAGTTCTCTAACTGAAACTGCAAGTCACCTGGAGAAACTACTAGAATTGAAGATGTTAGAGTCACAGAAGTGTTAATCTAAACAAGACCTCCTGATCTACGCCAATACACTTGTTCTTTTGCTAAAAAACTAAGCTTTGACGCACTTAGAAAAATACCGATTTTTTTTTTCAAAAGCTGTTTTAACTACGGTTTATCCCGCCATAAGCAGTAAGGCGCTATTGTCTCCAAGCAGAAGAGCAAGGACTCCAGAGTTTGGCCTCATCTCTCAATCTGCTAAATTGTGATCATGGACGATCTCTTTAATCTTACTGCTCCCTCACTTCCGCCTATACAAATGGAGATAACAGCAATTTAGAATTGCTTGCTAATTAAATACGCTAAGGCTTACAACACAGCGTCTGGCATGTGACCAGCAAACAAGAAATGCTGGCTCTTGTGACTGGAGCTGCTTTAATTCAGGCAATGAGATTATAAAATGAAAACATAAAAGAAAGTAGCGAGATTAAAATTTACGTGGGCCTGACACCTAGGAGAAGGCCATGTGGTTTAAATTTGGACCACTGCTGTCTAATAACGGAAAATACACTACATTTACATTTTTTAGAAATCAGAAGACCCACACAATGTGTTTAAGTCCATTTTTAATGCATTTTCCCCCAGTTCTCTATAAAGCAAATTCAGTAATTTAAAAGCATATATTAACAAGAAAAACAGATATTATAAACACTCGAAAACTGGCTCGCTTCAACCCATGAAGCCCTTAAATTGCTGATTCATATTACAGAATAAGGAATAATGAGCTTGCCAAATTTCACTTGAAAAAGTCTAAACTGCAAAATTCTATTAAAACCTTCTAAATTAGCTTTTTAACTATCAAAGCAAATGTTAGCGTGAAAAAAAAAATTCACCAAAGAGACTATCTTAAACCAGACTAACTAATGCAATGTCCTTCACTTTGTTTCATATTACAAAGGCTGATAAAGTTAAGGTATGCAGAGAAGACTTAATTGAAAACATGAGGACAGTTATTTCAAATACCAAATAAACTATAAATCATGAAGCTAAAAATAAGCGAGAAAGACAAAGTTTCATTAATGACCATCTCTGAGGCTGTTTTCCTCAATAATTTTAAGAGGCAACTCTGCTTTGCTTTCATAAATTATTCTAACAATCAGGATTAAAAATCAACTACATAAAAGTATCCCTTAGTGCGAACACAAAAAAAAGTAGGAAACAGACCATATATGATTTAAAGAAGGCACTCGATAAGACTATTGTTTTAATGAGAAAAAAAAGGAGGAAACGGTTGAAATTTGTAAAGCGTACACACACTCATTTCTAGAGCAGTATGTATACACGTGTGGATAGTTATTATATGTGTGTGTTATGCAGATAATTTAAACTCTTTATGCCATAAATCAACTAGATTGCTTAACTATAGAAATATACATAGAATCGTCTATACCATACACACTACCCCCTTCTTCACGCCTTAAACCACACTTTCATAGCCTTACAAATTGTCTTATAAAAGTGCTTCACTTTTATAAACCACAAACACCATATATAAGTGATCTTATATCAAACATTCTATTAGTACTAAGACAACCTTACATCCCCACAGCAAAACATCCTTCTTAGTTGATACTGGTGCTATACACACAAAGCCAGTTATGAAAGGCCTCAGCATTTCTCACTGTGTATTTCATGACAAACACCCAAGGTTAAATTTTTCCAAAGTCATATTACTTAAGAAATATATGCTACACAGTAATTATCTTCTCAGAACATATATACGTATACTAATAAAAAGTAAATGGTCTGATAAAATCCCAACCAGTAAAAAATGCTTACTATTTTGTGGAACGAAGCAGAGTCTCTGGGTTTAACTTTCAAACTGAGCTAAATTTTTGTAGTAATCATGTTATTTTCTTTGGCTAAATTTACTGAAAATACTTTGGAACTTGTCAGAACCCAGCCATAATTATTACTGACTGTTGTATGGAATCGATTTACTACAACACAAAAATACCAGCTGTTACAGTATGTCCTGAGAGGGATTACCGAATATTCTTAAATTGAAGTTCAATCCATCTTTCCATAAAAAAGAGAGACACCCAAATGCCAGGAACCCAACAGCGATATCAAGTGCACCTGAAACATTTACAATACCCAATAGAACTATTACAACTCTCCTTTAAAAAAGGCTTATTTTTGAAATTTCATTATTCCAGTTGTACCTTGCTTCTATATATCACACAGTATCAGGTTCTTCTGGCATCGATCATGTGGAAACAGTGAAATATGTGAAGGTCTACGAGCTTTCAATGTTCAATTTCTACTGGCCTTGGGTAACCCTTAGGGCTCCCGTGGCACTCATGACATCTAATGGTCAACCACAGAAGTGCAAGTGTTTGCCGCAGAAAGTTTTGGGTTTTTTTGTTTTGGGGGGGGGGGTTTGAGTTTTCGGTAAAGCAAAAATGGTCTCATTGCACCCAGAGAAAGTCATCTATAGAAATTTTCATTCATATCCACATACAACTATTAAGAAATATACACTCCTCCTGTGTGCCCCCTCTCCTCTCAATACTTCACTCTAACACCACTTCTGACACCAACCGTGGTGTTCCGCACATCAAGCGATTCTGCAGCACGAGCTGAGTGTCCTATAATTTAATTCAATGCTGGCACTCTCCACCTGGAGATGGCATCAGATCCCACGGGTTAACGGCACGGTCCCACAAGACTGCCCCCCACCCCATGTCCCTCGCAAGTTCAGGCGGTCACTTGTGCTTCTGATCAATTCACTATAAACCAGAGGTTCCCGTGAATCCCTGCTTGGTTTTTATTAATTTGCGAGAGCCACTCAAAGAACTCAGGAAAACATTTACTGACTGGATCGCCGGTTTATCATAAAAAGATACAACTCGGGAACAGCCAGATATACCGGGGCAAGTGTGTGGGAAGGAGCACGGAACTCCCCACGACCCCTCTGTGGGTGCACGATTCTCCCCACTGCTCTCCCTTGACGCATCCTCGCCCTACCCCCCACCCCCGCACCTCTACCCATTCACCAACCCAGAAGCACTCTGAACTGTCTCTTTCAGGTTTTTACGGAGACTTCATTACATAGGCACGACTGATTCAATCCCTGGCCATCGGTGACGGATGCTGCACATTTCCAGAGGAAGGGCTGCAAGTTCCAACGCTCTAACCAAGGTTGGTCCACAGGCAACCAGCCCCAACTCTCAGGAGCTCTACCGAAGGCACCATGTTACCAAAATCCCAGGTGTGGCTGAAAGGAGTACATTACCGGTAACAAGCTTACCTTGATCACTCTTATCACCTAGGGTTTTAGGAGCTCCGTGCCAAAAATGGGAGGCAAAACCAAATACATCTTTCTTATCATAAACCACAACATGACACAGACCCACAAAGTTTAAGCAATTGAACAAGAAATCAATGCCGGACCTAGTTTCCAAACACATTTCCTCTCAATCTGGCAGACCATGTGAGAACATGAAAACATTTTTAAGATTTTATTTATGTATTTATTCTACAGAGAGAGAGAAAATGTGAGCAGAGGAAGGGGCAGGGGGACGAGAAGAGAATCTCAAGCAGACTCCACGCTGAGCAGAGCCCAAGTGGGGTTCAAGTTCATGACCCTGAGATCATGACCTGAGCTGAAATCAAGAGTCAAACGTTTAACGGACTGAGCCACCCAGGCGCCCCAAACATGAAAACTTGTAATTAACTCATCATAATTATTTAATAATCCTATTATTCAGGAGACAGTAACTATACCCAGTAATCCAACTGCAGGCTGTATTACTTTACCAGTTACAAGTATTCTAAGCTATGCTTTCAAAGTCGGACAGAGCAATAAAATAACACAAAGAGTAAACTTTTTCTAAAAAAAAAAAAATGTATGATCCCAGGGTCCTAGGATCGAGTCCCACATCAGGCTTCTTGCTCAGTGGGGAGCCTGCTTCTCTCTCTGCCTGTTACTTTCCCTCCTTGTGCTCTCTGACAAATAAAAATCTTTAGGAAAAAACTTAGATTTTAAGTTTAAAAGCTCGATTTGAAAGGTTTATTAGTTATATATTATCCAATGCAGGCACCAAACTGGTATCTGTTAACATTACTGAAAACTTCATAAATTATAACTGTAAGACAAAAAAGGAGGCAACACAGAGCTAAGTGGCATAAATCCACTTATCTAAAATGGTATTTATACCATTTACACCAGAAGTTCTGAGTGTGGTCTGTAGACCCCAAGTGGTCTCCAAGACCCTCTCAGAGGGGTTCACGAAGTCAAATTATTTTCATAAAAATACCAAGATGCCATTCGCCTTTTGTACTGTGTCGACATCTGCACTGAAGATAGAAAGTAATGGTGAATTAAAATTATTCATCCTGTACCCTTCAGTGCCAAACACATTAAAAAAGACGACAACGATGACGGGAGAGGAGGAGAAAGAGAAAAACCATTCATTCTAGAATGTTCTTAATCGAGTAAAAAGCTCTTAAACCAAATTCCTAAATAATTGCCTCTTCTGCATCCATCTTTTTAGTATTCAGGGTGATGAAATGAGAAGTACACAGAAAGCGTTGTTGCCGTAAATGAAGTCATGTCTGTCTCAAAGAAAAACACCTGTGTGATGGTTTCTGTAAACCAAACCAGTTGCTTTATTCGTGGAAAACTATTTTTACTTAAAAGAACAACTGAAAGACAAGTTATTCACCGTAATCAGGCTTGAGTATTTGGTAAACATTTTCTTGAAAATGAATAAAGTGAATCTAGGACTTTGAAAAAAACTGACAGTATGCGTTGCTAATGATAAAACAGAAGCTTTTGAGAAAAAATATAATTTTATAAAACTCGGGTCCACTAGAGGCTGCCTTGGCCTCACTGTGCGAGTGAGAAATTGCATTTCTCTGAGAAATGCAAACACACTAGAACCCAGCCCCCATTTTGCATAGTTCCAGTAGCTTCCCAATACACAAAGGCTCTCCTGAGATCAGTGGCAATATTAACCAATGTGATTTTTTAAATAGTGTCTACATGTGGATTGTAAACCAGTATTTTTGAAAATATCAATACATGATATTAGAAAATCATGCACAAACAAAAGATCCATTCAAAGTGCAAGACAGAGCAATGGTTTCACAGTTTCAATATAAGTTTACTGATACACTTTCAGATTCCACACTGCAACTCCCTTTAATAAACCATGCAACAGGTTTTGGTGTTGTATCGAAGAATCTCCACAATTCACTGAACGGGCTATCAAAACACTCATCCCTCTTCCATCTGCAGACCTGTGTGATTTTCTTCATATCCTTCAGCCCAAACACATAGCAACAAATTGAAAGTATGCAAAGATATGGAAATGGCAGTCTATTAATCCAAGCACCAGAGAAATTCCCAATTTACTAAAGCTTTTGTTTTGGGAAACAAGTTATTTTTCATAGAAATGTTATTTGGGGGCACCCAGGTGGCTCAGTGAGTTACATGTCTGACTGGATTTTGGCTCAGGTCAGGATCACAAGGCCCGACCTTGGGCTCTGTGCTGGCCTGGAGCCTGCTTAACGCTCTCTCCCCTTCTGCTTGTCCCTTCCCCTCATCTCTCTCTCAATCCACCTCTCTTTTTTAAAAAAAATGTTATTTCTGTTTAGTATTGTTATTTTATTTTTAAGTCATCTCTACACCCAACGTGGGGCTGGAACTCAAAACCCTGAGATCAAGAATCACACGCTTGGGGCACCTGGGTGGCTCAGCTGGTTAAGCATCTGCCTTAGACTCAGTTTAGGATCTCAGGGTCCTGGGATCAAGCCCCGCATGGGGCTCCCTGCTCAGAGGGAAGCCTGCTTCTCCCTCTCCAACTCCCCCTGCTTATGTTCCCTCTCTGTCTCTCTGTGTCCAATAAAGTCAGTCTTTAAAAAAAAAAAAAAAGTCACACACTCTACTGACTGAGCCAGCCAGGCACCCCTAATATCGTTATTTTTAAATAAATTGAAATCACCTTTTTCATTACTCAGTTTTAATTTCCAATATGGTAAACATCAGCATAATACATACAAATAAAATTCTCTGGAGTCCTTAATAATTTTTTAAGAGTGTAAAATGTCCAGAGACCCTGAAAGTGGAAACTACTCTTCTACGCCAGGGATAAGCACACATTTCCTGCAAAAGGCAGACAGTAAATATTTTAGCTTTTGTGGTCCCTATGGTCTCTGTCTCAACACAGGCAATACATATGTGAGTTTGCTTATGATTCTGTTCCTATAATATTTTATTTGCAGAGACGGAGAGCAGAATTTGCTGAGCACTATTCTAGACCGTGACACCCTACCTGCTAGTCCCTTCAAAATCCAAAAGTAGCATGCTTTCCAGTAACATTTTCACTGATTATTTTTTAAATATTCAAAGGAAATGAGTTTTTAAAAACAACTTCTACTGTTTAATGCAGAAATGTATGCAAAACAACAGAAACAGGTTTTTAAACTATGCAGTTCCTAATCATACACAAAAAGCACATTTGAATTTTGTCTCTTCCAAGAATCTTAAAATCTGTCAGTACACCAAGAAAATTAAAACTAACTTAAAACTGGCAACATGGTAGCTGCTATAGCGTAAGCAAATATGCTTTATACAACCAAACACAGAAAATCCTGGCTCTCAAGGAAAAGGGGAAAATTATGAAAGATTAAAAACACTCCACATTTCACCAACTCAAGAGGGTTCAATTATTGCATAACACAAAACTCCTATTATCTCCTTTCTACAAATGGAAAGGAAAATACCAAAGCAAGAGAAAAAACAGAATCCCATTGAAGGAATCCTGTAAAACTCTGAAGACTTAAAAGAGGAGAAATGCTGTTTTATATCCCCCAGGTGAAGACACCTGAGCTTTAAAGCCATTAGGGAAGTTTGCAAGGAGGCCTGGTGCACTTGCCCAAAAGGGACATTAACCACACAGATCAGGGTCGCCCCTGGTCAGGGTTCTGGGCGAGAAGGCACACACTGTCACACTAGCTCACTTAGGTTCCCCCGTCTGGAAGCACTGGTGTAATGAATGAACTGACACTCACAAGCGAAGACCTCATTCCAGACTACGCAAACCATCTACAGCAAGTCAGTGCATCAAGACCCCAGGGTTTTCTCCCAGACTCCCCTCAAGTAAAACAAGTGGCATTTCTAGTGCTGGGCGCTCCCCCACCTCTCACAGCGGGACACTTCTTTTCTGATGATGACCTTTTTTCATCGTATTTATGTTCTACCACCCACACCAAAAAGTCTTGGATAGTCTTCAAGATTATACCATTAACCAACAATGACACCTTTTTTCTTTTTTTTTTTCCTCCCCCCCCCCCTGTATTTTGGCACTCTCCTCTCATTATTGGGGGCAGGAGAGAATGGTAACTTCATATTTTCCTTGACCAAGACTCAACTCCAGATCCATCCCAGCATTCCATCAGCATTCTTTTAAGTCCTCTGTATTGGAAAAAACCAATCTTGCAATCATCTTTGATAATTAAGATACATCAATATAATTTTCTGTTTTCCTTGGGCTTTCACTCCCCCACACACCAGATTTCCCTAAGGATGGAACCCATATCATCATGTGTCCTTAAAAAGTACGTAATGAACCTCATTCAGAAGTCCTTCTTTGTGTGACCAGTTCAAACGCTCCAAGGGCTCCCTTTCCCTTCAAGGTCAGAATAACCTCATTAGTTTACCTATGGGGGGAGAAAGCATGGCCTAACGAGGAGAGCACAGATTCTGAAATGAGACAGACCAGCTCTACGGTACCGACTCCCTGGTCTTGGCCAGGCTATTTAATGAAATGAGATTAAATGCAATGACATAAGTAAAACACCTAACCTATAGCAGCCAATCAACAGATGACAGCTTTATTAACACTCTTTGACCTCATTTTCATCACTCTACTTCTCATTTCCTCTAATCTAGCAAACTTTTCGAGGTTCTATAATGAAAAGAATATAGGCTTTGGTGAGAGACCAGTCTCCTGATTCTACCACATACCACACTCTCAACTTACAAGGCATGAGGCCTTGGGAAACCAATAAAATACCAATTTAAGTTATATATATGTGTGTACCTATATGTGATGTATAAACATAAATACAATATATAAATACACATATATTTATATATACATATTTATATAAGAATATATACATAAATGTAAATATATATTTATACAATAAACATAAATACACATATATATGTATATATATAAATGTTAGTAAAAAATAACATTAATTGAGGGCATACAATTTCCTGGACATTAGGTTAAAAACTCAACATGTGTATTTGTGTGTATATATAATATTTATTTACATTTATGTACATATAACATACATTTATAGACTTATATAGATTTATATATTTATATCTATATATTTATATATAAATATAATTTATATTTGTTAGTGACAAATATAAATGTAATTTATATTTGTTAGTTTATATTCGTTAGTAAATATTTCCCGGACATTAGGTTAAAAACAACATGCATGGTTTCATTTAATTCTTACAATAATTCTATAACATAAGCACTGTGATACTATTACAGACAAGGAAACTGAATTTTAAGCAACTTAAGCCCACAGCTTGAAAGCATTCTAATGCCAACATGTATGGATCTGATGCCCATTCTGCCAATCACACTACCCAATGTTGCCCCTCAACTCTCTTATTTAACCCTTCCCATTCAGTCTTAGCTGTCAAATGGAAATACTGTATGACTCACTTATCTTTGGTGGTGGCTAAATGAAATCTATCTAAACCACTGGAAACACACCAGATGCTCAAAGATTACCTCCCCCCTTCCCACAACCTTTCCTTTAATATCCTTGTTTATGCTATTTATTTATAAATAAGAAAACTGCCCACTTCATGTCCACATCTTCTAGCTTGCTCTTCAGTCCCCTGGTATCTTGCCTTCTATGACTGGCTACCCAAAACCTTAGGCAGGTTCAGAAAACAATATTCCCAGCCTTCAGTCCATTGGTTATGAACACTTAGGACTACACAACATCTACAAAGACCATAGCCTATTTATAGCCATAGATATTTCCAGAAAACTACTGCCACCTCTTGCAAGGTAGCTAAGGATATTTATTCCTCTATGTTCTGTAAACAATGGACTATGTTAGAAGCTCAAGAACATGATTCAGACACTACTGAATCTTTCTTATTAACAAAATGTCACCATAGCACTGACTAGAATTTATAGTAATTTCAAAATTTCATGAAAAGCCTAAAAATAAACCAGCCAACAAAACAAGCCTTATTAAAATTATATATCACTTCCTATTCAAATTAACACACACAGGGGGTCCTGCGTGGCTGAGTCACTTATGCTTCTGCCTTTGGCTCAGGTCCTGATCCCAGGGTTCTGGGATCCAGCCCCCCACCAGGCTCCCTGCTCAGTGGAGAGCCTGCTTCTCCCTTTCCTTCTGCCCCTCCCCTGCTCGTGCTCTCTCTCTCAAATAAATAAAACCTTTAAAAAAATTTAACACACCCAAAAATAGAATAAGCTTCTGTTTATTAAAGAACTACATTTAACATCAAATTATAAGTTACCAAAAATAAGCCCTTTAGCAATAAAGCCTCTAATAGTAACATAGCTGTGATTATTTGTACAGGCATGATAGGTAACACAGGTAAAATATCCTAACAGTGACTGTAGTTAAAAACCAAATGTGTACAGGGACTGACATCAGCAAAATGGTGGAACAGAAAAAAACCCAGACCCTGTTTCCTTAGGAGAAACTTAACAATATAAAGACCTAATTGTCTCAGACAAACCCAGAAGCCACTTAAGCGGCCTTTATCACCTAGGTGAGTAAAAGCCAAAAAGAGCCACACTGAAGCAGACAGAGTTTGTTACATTTCCCTACCTTAATCCCCTTCTCTCATGCAATGAAGCACAGTCAAAAAAACAAAAATGAAAAACAAAACAAACAAACAAAAAAAAAAAACCCACCAATACCCAGTTTCTCCCTATGGGAGGGAAAGAGAAAAGAGGATCATACATTCAATGATTTGGCATGCTAAAGGGATGCCCAATGGACTAGGTTTCTCTCTTGCCTGGCTATAAATGTTCACAGGAAAGCAGCATCATTTGGATGCCAGGCTGGAGGCTGCTCAGAAGAAAGCAAAGCAAGGGGGCACAAGATAACGTCAGGATTGCACTGTCACAGGCAGATGTCAAAGACAGGAAAGAGATTAAGGCAGCCTAAGGAGAAAACAAAAGTAAGCCTCAGAAACCACACACACAAGCCCAGAAAATAGGAATTTTCAGAGTTTGAGAGGTTCACAGGCTTTTTAGTCAGGCTGATGAGTGAAGGTCTTACACTATGTGAAACTAGTCAATTAAGACTAGAAGAGATCACTGTCTTTTCAAACAGGCATTTGAAACCCTCCACAAAAGATCAAAAGGCCCACAAAGAAACAGGTAAAGATGGTTCAATAAAAGGAGCAAAATAAAGCACCACAACCAACCCTTAAAGAAATGGAGATCTAGGGCGCCTGGGTGGCTCAGTGGGTTAAGGCCCCTGCCTTCGGCTCAGGTCATGATCTCAGGGTGCTGGGATCGAGGCCCGCGTCAGGCTCTCTGCTCAGCAGGCAGCCTGCTTCCTCCTCTCTCTCTGCCTACTTGTACTCTCTCTGTCATATAAATAAATAAAATCTTTAAAAAAAAAAAAATGGAGATCTATGAATTACCTGACAATTTAAAATAATCATTCTAAAGATGCTCAATGAGCTAAAAGACAACACAAATAGATACCTAATGAAATCAGGGAGACAACACATGAACAAAATAAGAATATCAACACAAAGATAGAAACTTTAATAAAAGTTAAACAAACTTGAATTGAAGAATAAACTTAAACATTCACTAAACAGATTCAGCTTCAGACTTGATCAAGCAAAAAAAAAATCAGCAAATTAGAAAATAACATGTGAAATTACTGAGTCAGAGGAATTAAAAAAAAGAAAATGAAGGAAAGTAAAAAGCCTATGGGCCATATAGGACACCACAAAAAGACTCTATATGCATTACGGGAGAACCAGAAGGAGAAGTAGGAAAGAAACAGAGTGCCTATTTAAAGAAACAATGGCTGAAAAAATTTCCAAATTTGAGGAAAAAATGGACATATAAATTCGAGAAGCTGAATGAACTCCAATGAAGATAAATGCAAAGAGACCCACACTGAGACACATTATAATTCAACGGTCAAAATTCACAGAGAAAAACAATCTTGAAAGCAGCAAGAGAAAAGGGACTCATCATGTAAAAAGGAACATCTATTGACTAAAAACCGATGTCTCTGTGGAAACTTTGCCAGTCAGAAGGCAGTGATATGGTATATTCAACATGCTGAAAGAAAAGAACTGTCAACCAAGAATACTATATCCATAAAGTTATCCTTTAAAGATGAAGGAGAAACAGACTTTCCCAGCCAGATAAACAAGAGTCAATCATCAGATCTGCCCTCCAAAAAATGCTAACTAAAGGGAGGCCTTTAAGCTAAAATAACCACACAAAACCATATGAAAATATAAAGCTCTCTGGTAAAGGCAAATATTTGGGCAAATATAGAATCCTATGGTATTGTAATGTTGTAAATCACTTAATTCTTTTATAGAATTTAAAAGGCAAAAGCATTAAAGCATAAATCTATGTTAACAGACACATGATATAAAAAGGTACAATTTGTGACAGTAACAAAATGGGGACATGGGGGGCAGAGAGGTAAAGGAGTAGAGCTTTTGTATGCAATTAGAGTTATCAGTTTAAAATAGATTGTTAAAGCCTGCACATGTTTTATGTAATCCCCATGGAAACCACACACACACACACACACACACACACACAATCTATAGATAATACAAAAAAAACAATGTAATGGGAATCAAAGCATGTGACAAAAAAAAAAACAAACACCTCATTAAAACACTAAGAAAAGGCAGTAATAAAGGAAAAGAGGAACAAAAAAAGTTACAAGACAGAAAAGAAAATGGTAATAAAAAATCTTCCTTTATCAGTAATTACTTTAAGTGTAAATGGATTAAACTCCCTAATCAAAAGACAGAGTAGTTGAATGGATTAAAGGGGAAACACACACACGCACACGCACACAAGACCAACCATATGCTGTCTACTAGAGATTCACCTTAGATCTAAAGATACACATAGGCTGAAAATGAAAGGATGGAAAAAAGATTCCATGCAAATGCTAACCAAAAGAGAGCAGGGTGGCCATATTAATAGACAAAGTCAAAAACTAACAAAACAGGACCTTATATGATGACAAAAGGGTCCACTCACCAAGAGGTTTGACAGTTGGAAGTATGTATACACCTGACATCAGAACTCCTAAATATATGAAGCAAACACTGACAGAATTGAAGGGTGAAACAGACATCAACACAGTAATATTAGAAGACTTCAATGTCGGGCGCCTGGGTGGCTCAGTGGGTTAAAGCCTCTGCCTTCGGCTCAGGTCATGGGATCGAGGCCTGCATCGGGCTCTCTGCTCAGCGGGGAGCCTGCTTCCTCCTCTCTCTCTGCCTGCCTCTCTGCCTACTTGTAATCTCTCTCTGTCAAATAAATTAAAAAAATCTTAAAAAAAAAAAAAAGACTTCAATGTCATTACAATAGAAATAGAAAGAACAACCAGACAGAAAACCAATGAGGAAACAAAGGACTTGAACAATACTATAGCCCAAATGCACCAGTCACAGACAGAACATCCTATTCAACAACAAAATACATTTTTTTCAAGCACACATGGAACATTTTCCAGGACAGACCACATGTTAGACCACAAAACAAGTCTTAACAAATTTAAGAAGTCTGAATTCATACCAACTATCTTTTCTGACCTCAATGGAATGAAACCAGAAATCAAAAACAGAAGGAAAAATAAAAATCCACAAATATGTGGAAATTAAGCAACACACACACTTAAACAACCAGTGGGCCAAAGAATAAATCACAAAAGAAATTAGAAGATACCTTCAGACAAATAAAAATGAAAATACAACATATTAAATCTTACGGGATGATGAGATGTACTGAAGGCAATGCTAAGAGTGAAGTTTATAGCTGAAAACACATTAAAAAAAGAATCTAAAATCAAAAACGTAACTTTATAACTCAAGCAACTAGAAAAAGAACAGTGTTAGCAAAGAAAGGCAATTATTAGAGCAGAGATATGAGAACAGAAAAAAATTAATGAAACAAGTCTTTTTCAAAAGATCAACAAAATTAACACTTAGCTAAGAATAAATGACTTAAATAACTAAAATCAGAAATGAAAAAAGAGACATTATAACTGATGTCACAGAAACGAAAAGAATCCTAACAGACTATTAACAACTATATACCAACAAATATGAAAACCTAGAATGGATAAATTCCTAGAAACATACAACCTACAAAGTGAACATAAATTTAAAATGTGAATAGACCAATATCTAATAAAGAGATTGAAACAGTAATCAAAAACCTCCCAGCATGGGATGCCTGGGTGGATCAGCTGGCTAAGCAGCTGCCTTGGGCTCAGGTCATGATCCCAGGGTCCTGGGATCAAGTCCCAGGTTGGGCTCCTTGCTCAGCAGGGAGCCTGCTTCCTTCTCTGCCTCTGCCTGCTTGTGCTCTGACAAATAAATAAAATCTTTAAAAACAAACAAACAAAAAAACCTCGCAGCAAATTAAAACCCAGGGCCAGATGACTTCACTAGAGAATTCTACTAAACATTTAAAGAATTAACACCAAAACTCCTCAAGTTCTTCCCTCAAACTGAAGACCAAGGAATACTTCTCCAAGCTCATTCTGAGGCCAGCATTACTCTGATAGCAAAGTCAAACAAAACACTACAAGAAAACTGGAGGCCAAAATCCCTGATGAACAGCAATTTTAAAGTCCTTAAAAAAAATACTAGCAAACCAAATTGAACAGCACAGCCAAAGGTTTACACACCATTACAAAGTTGGATTTAACCTAGGGATGCAAGGATGGTTCAACATACGAAAATGTGATATACCATGTCAAATGAAGGAAGGACAAAACCACATGACATCATCTCAATTCATGCAGAAAAACCATTTGACTAAAATACCTCCCACAATTAAAACAATAAATTAGAAACATAAGGAAACTACCTCAATATCATAAAGGCCATATATAAAAAGTTCACAGCTAACATCATACTCAATGCTAAAAGACTGAAAGCTTTTCCTCTAAGATGAACAAAGCACTGACGGCGTACTCTCACTACTTCTATTCAGCATAATACTAGAAGGCATAATTGCTTTGCAATTTGGCAAGAAAAAAGGCAACCAGATTAGGAAGGAAGAAGGAAAATTATCTCTATTCACAGATGACACTACATGATCTTATATGCAGAAAACCCAAAAGATTCCACACACACACACACACACACACACATTATTAGAATGATTAAACGACTTTCAGCCAATTTGCAGGATACAAAATCAACACAAAAAATCAACTGAGTTTTCAAACACAGACCACAAACAACCCTAAAAGGACATTAAGAAAACAATCATACTGACAGTAGCATAAAGGATGAGATACTTAGGAATAAACTCAACCAAGAAGGTCAAAGACCTATAGATTGAAAAAATGCAAAAACACTGCTGAAAGAAATTAAAGAAGATGCAAGTAAGTGGAAAGATATCTGTGTTCATAGACTGGAGGACTTAAAATTACTAAGATGTCCATAGCACCCAAAGCAATCTACAGATTCATTATAATCCTTATCAAAAATCCTAAAGATTTTTTTTTGGCAGAAATAGAAAAACTGCCCTATAATTCATGTGGAATCTCAAAGAACTCTGAAAACCCAAAACAATATCAAAAAAGAAGAAAAAAGTTCCAGGCCTCACAATTCCTGATTTCAAAACATATTACAAAGCTACAGTAATCAAAACAATGTGGTACTGGCATAAAGACAGACATACAGACCAATGAAACAGAAATCAGAATCCAGGAAAAGACATTCTCAGACATATAGTCGAATGATCTTCAACCAAAGTGCCAGGACTACTCAATAGGGAAAGGGCAATCTCTTCAACAAGTGGTGTTGGCAAACTGAATATTCGCATGCAAAAGAATTATGTTGGATCCTTACCATATGCCATATACAGAAATTAACATGAAATAAGACCTAAACATAAGACCTAAAATGGTAAAACTCTTAAAAACAAGGGAAAAGCTTCATGACACTGAATTTGGTAACAATTTCTTGGATATAACACAAAAGCACAGGCACCAAAAGTAAACATCAACGGGACAACATAAAATCTTTTAAAAAAATAATTTCTGAGGAACAAAGTAAACAATCAACAGAGTGAAAAGACAACCTATAGAAGAAAATACATGTATATCACATAGCTGATAAAAGGTTAACATCCAGAATATATAAAAAGCTCCTACAATGCAACAAAAAATACATGAGCAAAGAACAGACATTTCTCCAACAAGTACATGAGAAGATATCCAACATCATTAATCATTCAAGTCTGAACAAAATTACAAAGAGGTATCACCTCACACCCATTTACTATCCAAAACAAAAACACAGAAAAGAACTGTTGGCAATAATGTAGAGAAATTGGAACCCTGTGCCCTGTTGGTGGGAATTTACAATGGTGCAGCCACTATGGAAAACCCAGTATGAAAGTTCCTCAAAAAATTAAAAATGGGATTACCACGTAACCCAGCACAATTCCACTTTGGCTTATCCACCCAAAAGAACTGAAGTAGGATCTCAAAGAGGTATTTGCAAATCCATGTTCATTGCAGCATTACTAACAATAGCGAAGAGGTTAAAGCAAATCAAATGCCCATTAAGAGATGAATAAACAAAATGTGGTGTATACACACACACACACACACCCTGGGATATTATTCACCTTAAAAAAGAAGGAAATCTTGTCGCATGCTACAATGTGAGTGAAACCTGACAACATTATAGTAAGTGAAATAAGCCAGTAGGGAAAAGAAAACTACCATGTGATTGCACTTATGTAAGGTATCGAAAGTAGCCAAAGTCATAGAAATATAAAGTACAACAGTGGTTGCCAGGGGCGAGGGGTAAAAAGAAATGGGGGTTGTTTGATGAGTATAGAGTTTCAGGTTTGCCATATAAAAAAACATTCTGGAGATCTGTTACACGACAATGTAAACATACTTACTACTACTGAACCATACACTTAAAAATGGTCAGTACAGTAAATTTTATGCTCTTTACAGTTAAAAAAAAATGAGTGTAAGACTTGAAGACATTATAAGGAAGAAATGAAATTACTACAAATTAATAGTAGCCAAATCAGTTGCCCAATAATAGTTGCCCAATTATCAGAGATAGGAAAGCTTAATTCTAGCAAGAAGCAAACTAATTTAAGCAATATTTGCAAATACAAGCCAGGCTTCATTGTAAAGTACACATAGCAGTCTTGGAACTTAAGGTTGAAACACAGAATACTGTTGTAATTAGGGGCACCTGGGGGGCTCAGTTGGCTAAGCACCTGCCTTAAACTCAGGTCATGATCTCAGAGTCCTGGGATCGAGCCCCGTATCAGGCTCCCTGCTGAGTGGGGAGCCTGCTTCTCTCTCTGCTCCTTACACCGCTCCTGCTTGCTTGCTCTCAATCTCTCCACCTCTCAAATCAATACTTTTTTTAAAATCATTCTTGTAATTAAACTCACACACACTTTGTCAGAGAGCAGGTACTAATACCAGGGAATTAGACTATAAATCCGTGATACAATAAATGGTTTCAACCACTGCTACCATTTATGAACGACAACCCAATTGCTATACCAAAGTAGATAATGTAGTAAACTTCATGACACTCATTTATTTTGGACAGTTTTCTAATTGTGGTTAGAAAGTGCTGATACCCCACAATATTCCAGTGACTTCTCTCCTTCTAGGCACATGGGTCCTACCTGGACCAATAAAAAGAAAGCATCAGGTTTGTCACTCCCAGGAAGACACATTTAAGAGCCACTAAGAGAATCTTACATGTCCTCTTTCCTGAGCTGTCCAATATTCCAGAAAACGGTGTCTCCATCAGCTAGTCTTGACAGGACAACGTGGAGCTGCGTGCCCCCCAAGGTGTAATGGGCAGACAGCATGAACCAGAAATGAACATCTATAGTTGGAGTTGTTTGCTGCTAACCCATTCTGACATACTGGCCATTTGCAAAAATCAACAGTATAATTTTTAAATAATATAAATCATTTAGTCTAAGAATTTACATTGTTATTTACCAGGTACTAATTAATATCGTGTGGTTCAACCCAGTAGTTCCTAAAAACAGTGTCTCCTAAAAACATCTGCAATGAATCAGGGTATTTTATAAACATGATTTTACGTGTTTATTCACTTAATAGAAATCATGCAAATTGTCTATTTTTGTCAGTTTCTCAGGCCCTAAAACAGGGCTTTAAAAAATAAGCTTTCCAAAAGTTAATTCTTTTTTTTTTTTTAAGATTTTATTTATTTGAGAGAGAGAGATGATGAGAAAGAGAGAGGAGGAGAGAGCAGGAGGGAGAGAGAGAAGCAGACTCCCCGCTGAGCAGGGAACCTGATACTGGGCTCGATCTCAGGACCCTGGGATCATGACCTGAGCCAAAGACAGACGCTTAACCAACTGAGCCACCCAGACGCCCGCAAAAATCAATTCTTATTTGTAAAATATTACTTAGAAATATCAAAGTAAATTTATTTCCTAATGAGGGACAGCACTAAAGAGGTAAACTAAATGTCATATACAGTGGTTGTTAATGTACATTGACATACATATTTTTTTAAAGCTATCACAGACAGTGATAAAAGAAGATACGCAATTCAAAAGCACTGGTCATGTATAATACAAACAACTTTATATTAAATTAGGTTTTCGTCCACAGGGGTCTATCCTTACACTCTTAAAAGAAATCCTCACTTTTTTGCATAGGAGTTCATTTTCCTAACATACTCATCTACTGTAATGGTTTCCAAAACTGAAAACAAAAGGGAATAAGTCCCTTAAAGAACAATTCAAAACCCTATTCTTATATGGAAAAATAGTAAACACTGTATGAACTGAAAGGGAATCTGTTCTGTGTTGGCCCTTCATATATTACATAGGAGAGAATCTCAGCCTTGGAGTCTATTATACCCAGGGGTAGCTTTAAGAGTATTTCATTGTTCATATACCTTGAAATGCCCACTTCCTCAACTGAGTCAGTATTTAAACTCCATTAATATTAGTTCCTGGAATCTACTGACCATACTTTGTAAACCCTTAATCTGCATATCACAGCTCCGAAATGGATTATTTTCATCTCCAGTGAAACAAATGAATGGAAAAGGGACAAAGTTACCATGTCCAAAGTTTCATGAGAAGATAGAACAAAAATCAAGTTGCCAAAAAAAGTAACACGCCAGTCATGGTTCAAAACCACGGGAAACGTTTACACAGGAGAACATTTCACAGAACTCTGCAACGCCTTTGAGTGGATTCATAGACACACTGTCTTACACTCACACACTCTGGAAAGATACATACAATGTGATAGGGAGAAACTTAACGGTTCATTTAGGTCAAGAAATTTTAGGATTAGAAAAATCTGACTGAAAAAACAGTATTTGCAGAGACAGGGAAAAAAGTTACCATATGGAGGCCAGCTGTCCGTCACTTCCTAGTCACACATTCTTGAGAGGAGACAGGCCACACAAGACAAGGCGAAAAGACACACTCTGTGCACATCGACACCACTCAAACGGTTCAAGTTTCGCAGGTCTTTCCCCAAATGGCATCTTAGTGGAGTCCCTGGGCCTCCGTTTCTGAAGTCTCCACACAGACCCCCACCCCACTTAATGTTTCTTAGTACTTATCACAATCTGTGATGTGTATTTCATGCGTCTTGTATGTTGTTCAAACTTTCCGAATCGAAGACAAGCCACGAGAGGGCAGGGACTTGAACTGTGCTGCTCACTGCTGTGTTCCTACTCGTTAGGGATGAACGAGTGAACGCTGAAATCTCTACCCATTTTAGCTATGATCATATCATACAAGATATTTTATGCCTTATCCCAGTTCCTGCTTGTCCTGCCCGAAGGAGGAAGACTTGCTGATCCCATCGATCGTAATGTAAAACACTTAATAGGCCAAAGGTAGAAGAGGCAACTTCCCTAACTGAAGACACTAAAAGGCTGCCTTTTATGTCCCGTGCCCTTTGGCGTTTCCAGCCTCCTGCTCTCCCCACCACCACTGATCCTGCTGCGGGTCAGCCTGCCTCACACACGCATCCACTGATCTGGGCCTTCACACAGTTCAAGGGCCTTAGCAGGCCAGCTCCTCTATAATCACCCTTTTTCCCCTTCCATCGGGAAGCCTGGCATGGACCACTGCCACAGCCAAGAACAAGGCCCGCTGTCTACTACTGTATTTGAAAACGTTTTCCGATTTAAAAGTTTTCTAAGTTTTTTTAACGTCTATTTAAAAAGTAATAGCACTTACCGTACATCCATCTCCCAAAAAGAGACGAGGAAAAAAATATGTAACCACAAATCGGTCATTGTTAAACCAAGCCTTTGTCCTGCGTAGCTTCTCTTACTGGATAAAACAGAATCCATTACCTTTACTCCCAAATGCTAAACTGTTCTGATTTTATCTCCCTGAACATCTCTCCCCTGATGTCCTCATTTTGGAGAGAGGTTTGCTTAAGTATTTAGGGATGCAGAGTATGGAACCTGTGGCGTATCTAAAATCCTTCAGTAGACAGATTGGGGGGGCAGAAGGAGAGGGAGAGAGGAGCACGAGAGGCACAGTGTCACCAATTGTTGGCTCTAAGGTGGGCAGAGGGGTATTCACTGTACTGTTCTATTTTTCTGTACGTTTGAAATTTTTGTGATTGAAAGCTTTTAAAAAAAGAAAAAGCAAAAAGTCCAGGTCTCCAGTCTCTCCTATCTCAGAGCTGGGTGTCTCCTTCGGACCCTGCTCAGCCCACTCAGCAAGTGCACTGATCCTGGAATTGGTCTGTCCCCCTTCAACAGCTCCTGCACGCGGCCTCCAGCATCATTTTTCTACGGAACTAAATGATGGCATTACTGTTCTAAGCAGAACTATCGGAGGATTCAACAGTGCTTTCATGATAGTTTAAACTCCCTAAAACGAGACCATGCCCTCTGTCCCTAATAGTTTCTTTCATTGCCAAAATCACCCCAACACTCTCTCAAAGTCCCTACAAAACCAAGTGCAGATCCCTGAACGTCCCATGTTATTTCATGCCCCGTGGAACTTGCTCACTCTAGTTCCTCTACTTGCTTCAAAATATGGGTTTAATCGTACATAGCTGCATGTTTATTATCCCACTGCCTGCTGCTGAGCAATGTGAACACAAAGGACCATGCCGTGAGGGACAAGAAAGTCTAAATTGCACATTTATTCGTTCTCTTAGTCAAACTTGCATTTACTATCCAGCAATTCCTTTTAACATCAGCAGAGGGTGCCATAATTTCACTTTTAACAAGTAAATTACCGTCCTAACAAAAGTAACCTTCACAATTTCAGAGGTGGTGTTAAAGCTCTAAAAAATCTATCAAAATTTATCAAAGTCCTGTGATTTGCAGGGTACTACCAGGCTACAGAAGGGTTTACCAACCTATAAACATAGTTTATAAGTAAAATTAATTCCACTTCTAAAATCCTGAGTCTGTGCATCTAGATTTTCTTCTGTGGTTTTTACCCATGACCTTCAGGGACTCAAACTGTGGCATGTCTTACTTGGAGTACTCTGAAGCAGGCATCCTATAAGAACTGTAGGCACTGTCAGAGCTCATCCTCATATGGAAGGGTGGAGGTCGGGGTGGAAAAAGAATAGAACCCCCAGGGTACCTAGGAATTTTATTAGGCTTTCTAAAGATGTTACAAGTCAATTATTACTTAAAGCTGGGTCAAACTCCAGGAAGCTAGCTTCAGTTCTCATAAATGCTGTCTCGCCATTACGGTCCTCCATTTTCCAATGTGCTACCATCGTTTTCTTCAATGGGCAATAGGTAAAAATGCAAGAAATCAGGTCTCTATGCCAACGCATTAAGAGGCAACCAGATAGGATTGTTTTCCAAGTTGGCAAAATCATCTCTTACCAGTGAAAACTCAATAAACACTTGGGACTCTCTGAAATCTGAAAAGGCAGAGAGAATTAAAAAGTACATAATCGGGCGCCTGGGTGGCTCAGTGGGTTAAAGCCTCTGCCTTCGGCTCAGGTCATGATCTCAGGGTCCTGGGATTGAGGCCCACATCGGGCTCTCTGTTCTGCGGGGAGCCTGCTTCCTCCTCTCTCTCTGCCTGCCTCTGCCTACTTGTGATCTCTGTCAAATAAATAAATAAAATCTTAAAAAAAAAAAAGTACATAATCTGGGGCGCCTGGGTGGCTCACTTGGTTAAGCTTCTGCCTTCAGCTCTGGTCATTATCTCAGGGTTCTGGGATCGAGCCCCAAATTGGGCTCTCTGCTCAGCAGGGAGCCTGCTTCCTCCTCTCCCTGCCTCTCTGCCTACTTGTGATCTCTGTCAAATAAATAAATAAAATCTTAAAAAATAAATAAAAAATAAAAAGTGCGTAATCTGTTAAGAAAAGCTTCCAAGTCTGACATACCTGTCCGGCAGAAACCCCCACTCACCTGACTCTGCTAAGTGTATCTAGTTTCCTAAAAAGAGTGTCTTCTCATTTGCAGCTCTTTAAAGTTTACTTTATTTTTAGTAAATCCTCATCATCTGACAAGAGGAAATGTACTAAAATGCCCAGGGGAGCTGCCAACTAAAAAGGGACTGGGAGAGTAAGATTTTATAGTTTAAAGGTTGCTGGAGAAGCTCACGTGGCTAGCCAGATCAACGTAAAAAAGAAAAAGGACCTATAAAAGACCTATAAAAGACTACCTTCTCTACAGCCTAAGAAATTGGGCCAGACCAGAGGAATGGATCAATCAGAAAGAGGAAAAATAATAAATCTGTGCTATCATTATCTCAACATCAAGGAAACCTGTAAATATCATGTAGAAAACAGGTCGGCTAATTACTTCCCCTTATCACTAGATAGCCTTCTATTAAGATTTACAATGAAAAATGCTTCTCCCTAATTTCTACGACAGTTACACAAAGTGAACCAAGCAATTGTATTCACTTGATGGCTCCAGAGAGCATTTCCTAATTATTAAAAAGATACTTTTACTAGGTCTTCTCCTTTGTGAGTTATCTTCAGTTGCATTCTGATCTCTTTGGATTAAGGAAATACGACAATGTCTCAAAAAGACTTTTTACAGGCACCTGGGTGGCTCAGTGGGTTAAAGCCTCTGCCTTCGGCTCAGGTCATGATCTCAGGGTCCTGGAATCGAGGCCCGCATCGGACTCTCTGCTCGGCAGGGAGCCTGCTTCCTCCTTTCTCCTCTCTCTCTGCCTGCCTCTCTGCCTACTTGTGATCTCTCTGTGTGTCAAATAAATAAAATCTTTAAAAAAAAAAAAAAAAAGACTTTTTACTCTCCCCTAAACCACCTGAGAACATTTCTAAAACTGTTAATTTCACCAACTAGCCAAGATTTCAAGGAGAAAAATCATTGCTGTCCAAATTCTGAAAATCTTGCTAAGCATGCCTTGCGGTTCAAGCGCTGTTTCTCTGCCCTAATCCTTGAAAGAGTACATTGCTATGGAGAAGAAAGACTAAAGGATCTGATAAAAGGCTAGCACTTGGAAAGCAGTGACATTATTGTCACAAATGTTTAGGTGGGGGAGGGATTACCGAAACCCATTGTACTTCTGGTCCTAAGAACTCATTTTGCAAGGCCAATACAACTAACTAAATCAGTACTGCATCACCCTGAGTTAATAATTTGATCTTACCCTTTTTAATATCAAGGATTCCAAGATTCACTACACCTTAAGTAGTAAACAGAGAGACTAGAGATGATTACTTAAAACCTAATAGACAGAATGATCCTGAGTAGCAATAATAAGTATTATACAGATGGTCATAAAAGAGATTTACCTCAAAATGAAAACTTGGGCAGATTATATGGAGCTGAGTAATTCTGCTACCTGTACTCTAAGTAGGTCTCCCAACCACAAGCATAGGAATGGCTGAGGGAAAAAACAAGGTAAGACTTGCTATCTTACTCATCTCTGCTAAGTGCTGGCTATAAATCAAGGCAGCCTGCCCAAACACACAAAACAATTTAATGATGATCTAAGAGAGCTGTTGAATTTATGCAATCAGGAAACCTGTACAAAATTAAGGGATAAACTACTGAGGCCTCACATGTGATTGCTATGTTCTATGGCTCTGAAAATGATTAAAGAACGGGGGGGGGGGGGCTTCCAGCAGGAATCTGCAATCAAAACTACACACCAATTTGTTGTAAAATCACAACTAGAAATTATTGAAATTTCAGCATTCCCCCCCCCCTTTTATTCCCTAAGTTTTCATTCTCCTCCTAATACAGTACAAAGGTACTTTGGATAGGAATGCAGGATAGGAAAAAGGATAGGAATATATTTTTCCTTAAGTCTACAAATTTATTTTTTTATTTTTTTAAAGATTTTATTTATTTATTTGACAGAGAGAGAGACATTACAAGTAGGCAGAGAGGCAGGGAGACAGGGAGAGGAGGAAGCAGGCTCCCTGCTGAACAGAGAGCCCAATGCGGGCCTCGATCCCAGGACCCTGAGATCATGACCTGAGCCGAAAGCAGAGGCTTTAACCCACTGAGCCACCCAGGCGCCCTACAAATTTATTATTGAAATACTTTTTCTGATGCGCCTGGGTGGCTCAGTGAGTTAAAGCTTCTGCCTTCGGCTCAGGTCATGATCTCAAGGTCCTGGGATCAAGCCCCGGGTGGGCTACCTGCTCAGCAGGGAACCTGCTTCCTCCTCTCTCCCTGCCTGCCTCTCTGCCTACTTGTGATCTGTCAAATAAATAAAATCTTTAAAAAAATACTTTTTCCTAGCCAATTCTACAAATTAACAAAATTCTAATCACAGAGCTCAATGGATCAGAGCATCTTAATCCAGAAAAATAAAGGACTAGTCTATTTGTGGGTTAAGTAACTAGGACTATTTCTAGTAGTCATTAGCAGAAGCCCTTGGAGGATGAGAGGGGAGGGGTGAGATAGTAAATATCACATTCAAATTCAGGTATTTTAGTTCTTTTAACACAAGTGAAGTATCACTCTATATAAACGATTCTTTGGACTTCATGGAAGACCCTGGAAATGCTAGTCTCCGTGGAGACATGCATGGTTGATTTTCTTGCTCTGACAATCAGAAGCATGCCTACCTCAGGTCAGCTCAGGACACAAGGACTGTGAAGAGGGAGATTCTGGAATTCAGGACAACCAGGGAGAGCATGTCTAGACAGGGAAGACGGGAGTGCAGCGGTGGCTCATGTGACAGGAAGAGGAGATGAAGGACCAAAGAGGAATCAAGGGCACATAGAGCCACCCAGCAATTCCTCCCAGGTGACAGACTCTGCAGGTGCTGCAGCTAAACTATTAGGATTACGGTCTTCCCGACGATTTCTGCCACTCCAAACACCTGAAAGTCTCCCACGTGTTTAGTTATCTTTAGAAGAAAAGCCTATTGGGACACCTGGGTGGCTCAGTGGGTTAAGCGTCCAACTGTTGGTTTCAGCTCAGGTCGTGATCTCAGGGTTGTGAGATGAAGCCCCAAGTCGGGCTCCGCACTGAGCATGGAGTCTGCTCCCTCTCCCTCGGCCCCTCCCGCTCGTGCTCGCTCTCAAATAAATAAATCTTTACCAGAAAAATAAATAAAAGCAAAGCCTATTAATTCCAAGGATTCTGATAACAAGCATATACACCAGAGAAATATTCTTCAGCCCAGATTCTACTCCTAGGAATTTTCACTATAGACATCAATTTACATGTGTTTGAAAATACAGAAGTACAAGAAAACTTAAGAATCATCACTGATGACAAAAAAAAAGTAATAACTTAAAATGTTCAATCAGGCAATGGTTTAAAAAAATATGAATGAAAAGTGGAAAGAGGGAGGAGGGTTGGGATATAAAATGGAGTTAAATTCTTAAGACTGTTTTTTCTGTATTTTTTAAAATTCATCCATACTTGGGGCGCCTGGGTATTTGAAACTCAAATACCAAACAACGGCCCACAATTCCAACATGGGTCTCAAAGCCTATTTAAAGGATCATTTGTAGGGGCGCCTGGGTGGCTCAGTCGGTTAAGCGTCTGCCTTCGGCTCAGGTCATGATCCCAGGGTCCTGGGATCGAGCCCCGAATCGGGCTCCCTGCGCAACAGGAAGCCTGCTTCTCCCTCTCTCACTCCCCCTGCTTGTGTTTCCTCTCTCGCTGTTTCTCTCTGTCAAATAAATAAGTAAAGCCTTTAAAAAAAATCATTTGTACTTAATACATTTATATAAGTATCTAGGTGTCTTTCCCCTCCATTAAACTATAAACTCCTTAAGAACAAAGATAAATATAAATTATCTTCCACAATGCCAAGCACAGTGATGTTCATTAAATGTATACTGAGTACATATAACTAAACAAAACACATCTGACCTAAGGCTACACGGGCACTTGGCTAAAGTCATGACGAAGTTCTCTGAGCTAGGTCAGCCTGACCAATGAAAAGGATAAAGATAGTTTTCAGAAACCGTATACATTTCAAAAACTTCCATAATCCCTTAGAAGATTCCAGGTTTCCTAGATCGAATTTATCTCTCACCAAGACTCCCCACAGTAAATTAAAAACCAAATGACTCCTCTGGAGAGTCAATGTACACAGTGTCAAAAAGCAGCCAATACAGATCAGTTATTCAGGTCAGGGCACAGAGATTGTAAATAATATTATTTATCTGGTGCCTGGCAAGGAAAATCAAGGCTTGGGGGATACAAATCAATTATATTTCCCTTATATTCTACAATTATGATCAGGAAACCAGAATATAAAGTATTAGGGAAGACAGTAATACAGAATTTGTAAAAAAAAAAAAAAAAAAAAAAAAAAAAAAAAACCTCCCAAAAGAAACTTTCTCAGATTTTTTTCATGAGAAGTATAAGCTTGTTTCTATGACTGTAACATTTTTACATGGGGCTTTACACATAAAGTGACTATATACTGATCAAGACAGAGGACGTCCTCAAATTTCTCATGGACCCCCATCAATAATAAACTTTGTTCAGACAATGTCATAAAACATTTTAAATCATTTTCCCCATCATTCAAAAATTGTGAGAGGATCTCATATTTCTGATTTTTTTCATTGATAAATGCATTTCGTGACAACACATACAGACTTCAAATTGAATCCAGCTTTTCACATCAGGTTGTTTAAAGTAACATTTTCCAAAGGCAAACCATGGAGACCATAAAACTCCGTGGTTTTCAAAGGTGAAGGAGGAGGAAGAGATATATCACCAGGAAACAGGACTTCAGAGCAGTGAAACTATTCCCTGTAATACTAAAATAATGGATACATGTCATTATATATTTGTCCAAACCCAGAATGTGCAACACCAAGACTGCACCTAATATAAACTGGGGACTCTGGGGGAAAACCAGTGTAGGCTCATCAACTGTGACAAATACAACATTCTGGAGGAATATGCTGGAAACAGAGGAGGCTATGCATGTGGGGGTCAGAGTTAAAGGCAACCTTTGTGACTTCCACTCAATTTTGCTAGAAACCTAAAACTGCTCTGAAAGTATTTTTTCAAATTTTATAAAATATTTTTTTCTTTAAACAGACATAAATGCTTTATTTGTAAATCACTTTTTGTAGTATCTACTGAACATCAGTACAGTGAGCACTTGTAATCCAATTTTTCCTAAGTTTAATAAGTTGAATTATCAAAAACCATAATACATAATCTCCAATTCCTGCAATTTTCTATTAAGTTCCTTAAGATGTTCCATCCTGTATTTTTACTGAAGCCATTTTTTTTTTTAAAGATTTTATTTATTTGACATAGAGATAGATCACAAGTAGGCAGAGAGGCAGGCAGAGAGACGGGGGGAAGCAGGCCCTCCGTTGACCAGAGAGCCCTATGTGGGCCTTGATCCCAGGACCCTGAGATCATGACCTGAGCAGAAGGCAGAGGCTTAACCCACTGAGCCACCCAGGTGCCCCTGAAGCCATCTTTCAACACAGCCACCTTCCCACAAATCTATGAAGTGAGAATCGTTCACAAAAAAAAAAAAAAAATTCTTACATGCAAATTCTTGATAAAACCTTTCTTGTGGTCTACTAACACTGAAGGTGTGAAACAGCAGAGATTGTTACATTGATCTCATACTCATTAAGAATTTTTTAAGATTCAGTGTTATGTTGGTGGTGGTTTGCAAATAATATTCTTCCAAGTGTCTTCAAGGATTCTGTAGAATGCTTTAAGTAAATCTTTATCAGCATCTGCTGATTTATCTTGAAATGAAACTCTGATTTAATAACCTTCTGGAGAAATTGTCTCTGTGTAATCTTGTCATCAACAGGGCTACAAACAATATTAGTCAGAAGTAAAACGTTTTAAATTTTCTTTTCTTCACCAGGTTCTAACACAGTGTTCAAAATTTCCTGGCAGGCTGGCAAATGAAGCCATTTGAATTCTATAATGTATATGGGCTTTAGAAATGAATAGTGTGGCCTTGTAACTAGCTGGCCACATGAATCATTCTAAGAGTTATACCTGAATTCACGAAGGAATTTTGCTTATTTTGCCCTACCAGACCTTTAAAAAATTACAAATCTATGTAGCATAAGGTGGACACTGTGTTTAAAGGCACCAGAGTAGGGCGCCTGGGTGGCTCAGTGGGTTAAAGCCTCTGTCTTCGGCTCAGGTCATGATCTCAGGGTCCTGGGATCGAGGCCCGCATCGGGCTCTCTGCTCAGTGGGGAGCCTGCTTCCTCCCCTCTCTCTGCCTGCCTCTCTGCCTACTTGTGATCTGATCTCTCTGTCAAATAAATAAATAAAATCTTTAAAAAAAAATAAAAACAAACAAACAAATAAATAAATAAAGGCACCAGAGTAGTCTACTTGGTACCTCTGGTTCACGTAATCACATTCCATGCAAATGAGGTTTTCAGGTTAAGAAAGAATTGTCAAGGTGCTCAAGTTCAAATGTGAAATCATCTTTTATTACCTAATTAATGCCAAACTCTTAATTTTAGGCCTCTTAAGTTTATCTTGTTGATTTATTGCTTTCAGGCTTTAACTGAAAAGCTTTTCATTTTGATGGAAGGGTAAGGATCTCAAACTTGAATCATTTAAAATATGCAGAATTTAAAGGGACTTTGGTATTTACAGTTTCAGAATATCATTTTTTTCAACATTTTTAGGTTACTTTTTTTTTAGGTAACTTTCATTTTAAGAATGTTTAAAATAATAAGTAAAATAGGAAAAGATAAAACATCATTTTCATTTAACTTAATTAAAATTCTGGAAAAGCAGTACATTATAAAATTACATTCTTTGTACTCAAAACTTTGGGAAAATCACTTTTACAAGGCTTTGAGATTCATGGTCCCTTAAAATTTTATTAGGTCCCTTAATAAAATGAAATTCAATTACTTGTTTTTAGAAATAAACACTTTTATTTCTTTTCTTTAAAAAAAAGTCCTAAAATCTCATCGAAATCAGATTTTGGCTAAGGGTTAACTTCATAAGTCAAGCACAGTAACTATAGCAGTTATGGAAATTAACACAATTTATGTGCCACTTAACATCACCTAATACCAGAGGAAAAACAAGGAGAAAAACAACTAGAAAAGCTGGATGAGGCTTTTTTTTTTAATGTCTGAAAGCTAAAAAAAAAAAAAAAATCTTCCAAAGTGGGACTTGAATGACCAAGATCTGGAGGAAAAGGGAAATACCAGGAGATGCCCCAATATTCCACACTGCCTTTCCCTGAGCACATTCCCGATTCGTAAGCAGCAGAGATACGGGGCTGAGAAGATAAGACATCTGTCAGAAAGCAGAGGCATTAGAGAGACAGCCTCTGTCGGACAGGGCTGGGAAGACAAAAAAACTGGAGTTCAGGACGAGTAAGGCAGCTAGGACTTGCAGGGTCAAGATTCCAGAGAGAAGAGAAGCCCAAAAAAGTGAGTCCGGCAATCCGAGCTACTTTTTGGCTCATGTGTTCACCGATGTGTAAGCAAACAGAAGCCTGGGGCGGGGGGGAAGTTGAACAGAATGCAGCTGCTAAGGGAGTGAAGCTGAGCAGAGATACAGTCTGTCTCCCCAGACCAGAAAGATAAAAATTGGAGTTTGGGGCCTAACAAGGGAGACAGGCACAGCTAAGTCCCACCAACTTTCAGTTAGGACCCCTAAAGGTGTGTACCCAGTTGAGACTTTGAAACAACTCCACCTGTGGGGTCAGGGAAAGTTGGAAATACACGAGGCCTTACAGAGGTGTAGTAGTCTCCAATTGACTCAACCTCTGATTGGATTAAGATGACTGCCTCTAGGGGCGCCTGGGTGGCTCAGTGGGTTAAGCCCCTGCCTTCAGCTCAGGTCATGATCTCAGGGTCCTGAGATCAAGCCCCGCATTGGGCTATCTGCTCAGCAGGGAGCCTGCTTCCCCCTCTCCCTCTGCCTGTCTTTCTGCCTACTTGTGATCTCTTTCTCTGTGTCAAATAAATAAATAAGATCTTTTAAAAATATGAAGTGACTACAGCATTAAAAAAAAAAAAAAAAGAGGGCGCCTGAGTGGCTCAGTGGGTTAAAGCCTCTGCTTTCGGCTCAGGTCATGATCTCAGGGTCCTGGGATCAAAGCCCGCATCGGGCTCCCTGCTTAGCGGGGAGCCTGCTTCCCTCTCTCTGCCTGCCTCTCTGCCTCCTTGTGATCTCTCTCCCTCTGTGAAATAAATAAATAAAATCTTTAAAAAAAAAAAAAGATGACTGCCTCTAGTCTAACTGCCTATCAGAAACTAAACTAGCATCAGAGCTGCTTCCATTTTCCAAAATGACCAATATTCAACCAAGAATTACTAGACTCGGAGCGCCTGGGTCAGGTAGGCAACTCTTGATTTCAGCTCAGGTCATGGTCTCAGGGTTGTGAGACAGGGCTCCCTGCTCAGTGAAGAGTCTGCTTCTCCCCTCTCCCTCTGCCCCTCCCCCTATACTTATACACACATGCACACTTGTGGACACATGTGCATGCTCACTCCCAAAACTAAGTAAATCTTTTTTTTAAATTAGACTTTTCAAGAAACAAGGTGTTCCTTCCACACTATCAATCTCATGCTGCCTTTCCCTGCAAAGCCAAGCTGTTAACACCGAGATGAGAGAAAGGTAAAACCAACCCCAAAACTGTCTTCCAGCTATTGGTCTGCAAGTTTGCCTATACTTACAATGATCTGATAAGCTCCACAGAAGACAGAAGAGTGGAACAAGAGGCTGTGATAACATAAGTTATCACTACATGAAGCAGCTACTAGAGGGAAATAAGAGCAAGCCCATGAAATGTCATACCAGGACTTCTACTCAGGCTGGAAGGCTGGGGCTCCTCACCTGTGACATCCCACCCTCTTCCCTGGTTTCCTTCTACTTTCTGAAATCTATCAGCTAAAAGTGAAACAGAAACAGTGATGTGTCATCAATTTGCATCAGCAGTTCCCAAACCACAGCCTTTCATACCTCCACCTTCACAATTTTTACATTACATAAAAAAACTCCTCCTAACATTTTTCTTAAGTCAAGTTTTGTTTTGTTTAGTTTTTAAACTTAAATGTGTACTTTGGACCCCTGAGAAAGAATTTAAATGATTTTTGCAAGTACCCCTGCCAAAAAAATTACCCCGGAAGATTATTTTTTAATTAGCCTAGTTTCTTATCAAAGCAAATTAATTTTATGCCAATTCAAACCACAAAGCCAAATGCATCCCCAATTCAATTATCTTTAATCTTTCAACTAAGAAAAATTGTCCTTATCTACTTTCTCTCACTACTTCCCTGTCCAGAACTGAGCATTTTAGCAGTCAGAATAACATATGCTCATGAGCACAGCAGATCTTACACAGAGGTGAGAAACAGCTGTGAACACTTCCCTAACAGTGAGAGCAGTGACACTGGACCATGATTTGCAGAAGGTTCTCCAAGTCACTCGCTGGGGGCCCTCCCCATCAGCACGGTGGCTTGCACTCTACTGGGCAGTGGTCTTTACACTAGAACAAGTCGAAGACCAGATCCAGAAGAACCACTGTATGTACTTCCACAAGAACTCAAGTCAGGCAAATCACTGTCCCTCCCGTGATGTCCCAGAAATGGTCATGCTTGTTATACAAGTAACGAGACAGGGCCCAAAATGACGTTGTTCACGCTAAGCCCCAACGTCAGCAAACTAAAACTTACTATGTCTGGCTCTCCCAGAAAGGCCAGGCCTAGGTCAACCAGTCAGCACATATGACCTGACCTGGCTTCCTTGAAAGCAGGAGAGCAACCCTGCCTTAGCCAATCAGCAAATGTCTCCTGGACCTTCCTTGCTCCTGCTCACCTTGGTCTGTGAAACCACTCGCCTTGTACAGCTCTTCAGAGCTCCCTTCTCTCTGCCTAATTCACACGTCACTGAATAAAGCCAATAAGAACCTTAAAATGTACTCAGTTGAATTTTGTTCTTTAAATTTAGGACCACCCGGGAAAAGCCACAGTACCCGTTCATGGTCAATGGCACTTCCATCCCTCTTACCTCTGTGTCTGCTTCTCCTAAGCAGCAGCAGCTCCTGCCTGGGGGATGCTTGAACGTCAGAAACACTGCAGTGGCAATGATGGGGGACAGCTTCCAACTTGTTGAGGGACAGTGTCTGGTCAGGTGATACACGGATCAATACGCTACTCCACCCTGAGAGAGAGGCTATCAGTCTTCCGATCTCTCCATTTGTCATTTTTGACTGAACTAGGAAACCAGGGTGAAACGAACAGTCCAGCTCAAAAGTCAGCAGCATGCATGGAGCCACGTGTTCCCGTCGCAGGGCCCAACCGGGTGCCCTAAAAATGGTCATCTGTCTTTTGGGTTACTCGTCCGGTTTCATAAATAATACTCTCCTTTCAGGAGCCACAGGCATTTTGAATCACATGAGAACTGTGGGCCCTTCTGTCCTCAGGAACATTCACGCGATACACAAAAAGCCACATCTAGTGTAGGCAGGGCATGGAGCCAGAAGACTCGGAAGTCTGTTTGCGTACAATTACAAGATTTTTATAAATTATAAAAATTTTAAAACATTTTCAAGGAAATTCAAATGTGCCACATGGAAAGGCTATCACCAGCAGGTAGCAGCAGCTCTAGGATTTCAGACCTTAGGGATGGGATGGGATGGGGCAGGGGAGGAGAGTCACAAGATAGGTACAAGGTGTTGGTATCGTTCTCCAAGTAAATAGCAAGAAAATGGCAAAATATGGGGGGGCGAGGGGAGTAGAATGGTTATGAAGGAGAAAAAGGCCCAAAAGTGCCCATCTTGGTTCACCACCATCTGCTGGATCCTAAGAACACTACTGAGCCACCTATTTCCATCAGTGTTTATTGGGCTGAAAACTTAGATTGATTGGCTCATGAGACACACAGAAGATAGAGAAGATCTTGAAATCAACCCCGAAGGGATGCCTGGGTGGCTCAGTCGGTTAAGTGTCTGTCTTCAGCTCAAGTCATGATCCCAGAGTCCTAGGATGGAGTCCTGCATCAGGCTCCTTGCTCAGCGGGGAGCCTGCTTCCCCCTCTGCCTGCCACTCTGCCTGCTTGTGCTCTCTCTGACAAAAATAAAATCTTAAAAACCAAAAACAAAAACCCTCAACCCCGAAGTTCTCCCCTTAGGACTTGGCTGTGACATAAGACCTAGGCAGCCGGGGAAGGGGGAGACAGGGGACGCTGGAGCTGGGCCCTGAGCTGCAGGCAAAAGAGGATGGGAGGGGAAGAGTTATGACAAGTCTGGCCCAGCTCAGAAAGCTACAGCGGAAGGAGTAACAAAGGTTTCTCGCTGACCAACTCGGGCTCGCCTGAACGCTTTCTCAACTAGGCCTGACTTCTGGACTTCGTTCCTCTCTGCATTGGCCAATTTTAACAAGATTCTCTATAAAGCAGTCTAACCGGAAACCCCCCCACCCCCCGCCTATCCCCCAATACCTGACTGGGCTCATCCTCCACCAAGCCCCAGGGGAGGTCTGATTGTGGTGGCCTGCCTTCAGAAGCAAGAATCCTGTTTGGTCAGTTGAGCCAGACTCTTCCCTGTCACCCCTGATGGCTCCTCCTTCAATAAGCTCCCCATCCAGGGACCTCCATTCGGCTCCCTGGCTATAAACTGCCACGGACTCAGGCTGCATTTCCTCTCCCACCGCAAGACCCCACTGCAGTGGTCAGATAATCACGATGGCCTTCCCTTGAATAAAGCCTGCCTTACTTTCAACAAGTTTAGGAATAATTGTTCCTTTAACAGTCTGAATAATTTTTTAGAGGAGCAAGTAAAACATCCAACCAATGTGGGAAGCTCGGGCATGTCTCAGGCAATGGTAGTAGGTTTTCAAGAGAGGATTTATGTGACAACGACGGACAAAAGCAGAAAAATGTTCATGCTTAACTCAGAAGCCTGACCTCTAGCCTGCATCGTCCGATAAGGATCAAATATGCGCTGGTTGCTACATTTTCAAAGGGTCTCATGACTGCCTGTGTATCTCACCGATTGTTAATATTGAACTGAATGATAAGCACCAGCGAAATCTTGCCAAAGTAGTTTTACCAGCAGAAAGAAAACATTTATGATCTAATACTCTCTGTATGTCTCCTCCCCCTCGGGCACCAAGCATATAACCACCAGCGTCCTACAGCAAAAGCACAGTTCTTTCTGCTCACGGGTCCTGTCCCCGTGCTACTTAAATAAACTTCCTAAGTCGCACCATACAACTTCGTAAGAATTATGTCTTGCCCTTTGAGCTCTAGGACCCCATGACAATATTGTGATTGATAGTAAATACTATTTGGTCTTCTCCCTAATTCCTAGCACAGAGCTCTGAAAACCCTTGGGATTTCCAAAGTGAGGAAGAATAATAAAAGGTCTCTTTTGTTATTCATAACAGTCCACACCCCTTTCAAACACACCTGAGTTTATGTTAATGAGGTGACTTCCGGAGAACCCCTAAGTATGGAGAGGAGCCAATTAAGTGATTTGGGTTGGTACTCTTAGTCCCAACCCCTGACCTCCTAGGAGGAGGAGGAGGACGGAGGGGCTGGAGACTGAGTCCATTCACCAAGGGCCAATGACAACCACAGGACAGGGTTTGGAGCTNGGGTGGGGGGGGGGGGGGGGGGGTGCGGTGTGCAGGGAGAGGGTAGGGAAGCTCCATGTCCCTTTCCCCACAACCCTGACCCATGCATCCCTTCCACCTGGCTGTTCCGAGTTATAGCTTTTGTAATAAACTGGTGATCTAGTATGTAAACTTTTCCTGAGTCTGGTGAACTACTCCAGCAAATTAATGGAACCTGAAGAGGGAGTGGTAGGAACCTCTGATTTACGACTGGTGGGTCAGAAGCAAGGGTGACAACCTGAACTCCATCTGAAGGCAGGGAAGGGGGGGGCGGTCCTGTGGGACTGACCCGGGGCTGTGTCCAGTAGTGTCAGAACGGAGCTAGTGTCAGAACCCCAGCTGGTGTCACAGAATTGCTTGGTGTGTGAGCCCTGGACCCAATCCCAGATGCAGGGCTTCAATCCCCAGAAAAGGCAGCTCCAGAGAAGATAGGGCTGCAGAGACCAAAGAACCCCATCCTAGGGAGGACTGGGACAGAGAGCAGCGCCTGGGACAGGAGCACCACCGGATGCTGGCCTGGTTGGCAGAGAAGTAAGTACAGTGAGGAAGCCTAGCGCTCCCTCGAGCCCTGGGACCAGGCCTGATGGCACAGGAGGCTTTTAAACTCCACCTGTCCGCTGCCCGCGGTGATCGCGGGCTCAGAGCGCAGGTAAGAACACCAGCCCTGGTCTGGGAGGCTCTTCTAAACAGAATGGAATTTCAGCAAAGACAAGTACCGAGAGTCTGGCTACAGAGCCCAGCATGGATCTCTGCCGTCCCCGACAGCTTGAGCTAGCATATGGAAGTGGGAAGCAGAAGACACGTTAGGGAAACTGTTTATTACAGTTGGGATAAAATATAAGGTAAATGTTGGAATGAAAGTGGGAGATAAGATTAGAAAAGAATGGTCTCGAACACCAGCCGGAGGAGTTTACGCAGAGAAGCGGGGAGCAGGAAGGAAAGGGCAGGTTCTGAACCGTGTCTGAGAGATTAATTTACTGGAACAAGGGTAGACATGCCGTTGATATTAATAAAAAAAAAAAAAACACCGTTTGGAAGATACCGTGTCTCGAAGGTTTACTGGGGGTCGTGGGTGAGAAGGCGGATCCACAGCGGCAGGCGCCGTAGGAAATGTCAGGGCCACGCACTGGGAGGGGGTGCTGAGTACACACAGCCCATCGGGAAGTTATGTATGACAAGAGGACGGATCATTCCAGAAGTTCCCAACAGAGGTACTGGGTTTTTACTGTCATTTTTAAAGACCGGTACACCTGAGCCAACAGACTGAAGATACAAAGAGGAAACCTGCATAAATGACACACAGGTAGTTCTTAAAGGGACAGAATTTGCAGCCCAGCTCACATCAAAATGCCTTTATACATAAAAAAAGTAAAATAAATTCCACTCTGAATCTTTTTCTTATGGAAAGTTTCTCAGTGTAAAACCCTTATAAATTTCGCAATGTGTTAATGTATCCGTTCCACTGTTCAGTGACCAAGAAATACATGAGCACTTCTTTAACTTTATCGAGTCAAATCATAAATTTTAACACAAACTGTGTTTTAATGAAATGTGATGAGTGTAGTGGGAAGGAAAAGAATCGGTTTTAGAACTTTTCAGACCTACGTTTCATTGTATTTTTAACAAATCAATACAACCACGTCACTGCTCGAGAGCTTCCAAGCTTAAGTACTTCCATGCTAAGTGATTTACAAGACCGTTCTGAGCTCCATAATGGCCTTCTGAATCTAAAGGTTCAACAAATTGCCCAAGTGAATAAAGAGGCAAGGCAGTCGGGGCGTCTGGGTGGCTCAGTCGATTAAGCCATCTCCCTCTTGGTTTTGGCTCAGGTCACCATCTCAGGGTCAGGAGATCGAGCCCCGACTTGGACGCCCAGCTCAGTGAGGAGTCTGCTCAAAGATTCTCTCCCTCTGCCCCTTCCCCCACTCACATGCACTCTAATGTATATAAATCTTAAAAAGAAAAAAAAAAATCAAAAATTTAGAAATTTAAAAAAGAGGCAAGGCTGGATCTGAACCGGGGTCTGACAGAAAATCCCTTCACCATCCGCAAACTGCCAATCTCTGTGTCCTCCCGTGACTCCCTACACTTTAAGTCCTCCTCATACCTTCCTCATAGTTTTGCTGTGAAGGTAGTATGTGGATAGGTTAGCACATAGAAGGTCCTCAATAAAAGTTGGTTTCCTCTGTTTCCTTTCATAAATATTTTCTTAAAAACTTTGATCTTTCTACTACACAACATTGCCTCTTCTCCATCCTTGAGACCCCCTAAGTCTACCTCTAGCCACAATGAAGATACTGTAACTGTTGGCTTGTACGCTTCTCACCAGTCAATAGGCCAGGCCTTTGCCCGTTATCAGATTTGGGTCCCCAGTTTCCAGAGTGACTGGCACGTATTAAGTGCTCAACAAATGGTTCTCAGTTTCAGTTAATTCTAGTCAACATGCAATTCAAATGTTCTATCTGCTTAGGTTACCTTATATTTTAGACCGAAGGCAACCCAGGTATTTAATCTCACAGGAGATCTGTTCTGCCACATGCATTAGTTCAGAAGCCAGCGAACTACAGCAAGTTGGCTGCCCAATTCTCTAAATAAAGTTTTGTTGGAACATACACAGCCACATTTATTCATCTGCATTCTGTCTATGGTCACTTTTGTGTTAAAAGGGCAGAACTGAGTAGCTGCAACAGAGACCTAACAGCTCACAAATTTTAATATATTTGCCATATGGCCCTTTACACAAAACTTCGCCAATCTCTCTATTAGCTGGATCCACTGATGAGTCAAATTTGAGAATATTTACTATGAGCCAGCCACTGCCTTCTGGTACTCTCTGGTATATCATGGTGAACAAAATAGATATGCCTGTTGCCTTCACAGAACTGCCAAAGCAAAAAAGACAAAACACACAAGGACTCAAATAAATGAATAACCAATAAACTACTAACTGCCATAAACACAGTAAAGGAAAAGTGGGTTGGTTAATATAATTTGAAAGAAGAATGAGTATGGGAGGGGAACATATCTTACATTGGGTAAATGGGTATGAAAAAGAAAACCACAGGCCCAAAATGACATCAGTTAGGCCAAGACCCTAAAATGGGGCTTAATTCCCAATTTAATGGCAGCTTCAACCTCCCTGAGAAATGCAGACTTAGCTGGTCAGTCAAGAATTTCCAGGGCACCTGGGTGGCTCAGTCGGTTAAGTGTCTGCCAAAGTAGGCTCGGGTCATGATCCCAGGGTCCTGGGATGCAGCCCCACGTCAGGCTCCCAGCTCAGTAGGGAATCTGCTTCTCCCTCTCCCTCTCTTCCTCCCCAGCCCTCTCTCCTTCTCTCTCAAACAAATAAATAAAATCTTAGAAATAAAAGAAAAAAGAAATTTTCCCATTAGGCCAATGGCCATACAGGCCCTCTCCATGCCACAAAGGAAGATGAGGTTATCTGCATGGTAAGACCGCTGCCCCTCCCCCTAATGGAAAACTACCTTGCCTGGAACCATCCTTTTCCTTTGCTAATAACTTTCTTCCCCACTTACAAAAACCTTTCATTTTATACAAATCCTCAGAGCTCCCCTCTATTTGCTAGAAGGGAAACTACCTGATTCTTGACTCATTTAACAAAGCCAATTAGATCCTCAAATTTACTTGAATTTTGTTGTTGTTGTTGTTGTTTTTTAACAGGGGGAAGTTTCTCTAAGAAGGTGAAATTAAACAGACCTGAATTAGGGGAGTGGGCAAGGGACAGTCAGGTGAGAGATGAGTGCATTCTAGCTGAAGGTCCATCGTGAGCTTAGGTTCTGAGGAAGACCAGGGTACTGCAAGGACAGTGTGCCTGGAACATAATGAGCCAGAGAGAAAATCTGATAAAATCTGAAAGGAAATGGAGGCAGGTGTTAGATTATATTGCACCCTGTGAACCATTTTATCATCTCTATTTCTATTGTCCGTATTTTAAAGTGTCTAAAAACCACTTACATAATAAAAACAGTTGGGAAAAACTATCAGGGGTTAATATTAGGGGCTAATATTTCAGATTCACACAACTATTCTCCCTTATTACTAATAATAGGGAGCAAATCCACCTCTGATTACACCTAGCTTTTGCTCAAGAGTGAGGGCTTTCTTTTACTGTAACTATCAGGACTTCCTCACACATTTTTTTTAATCAATATATAATGTATTATTTGTTTCAGGGGACTTCCTCATACATTTTGATCACCTTTATCAGCTCATAGTTACGATTCATAAAAAGCATTAAAGCTCTCAAAAAAATGTCAACTATTGCAATGGCAATTTTTTTCTAATTCCAGACTGATAGGTCTTAAATAGGAACATCAAAAGCGTTCCCTAAAAACAAACCATATTATAACTAATCTACATAATAAAAACACAAAAGCAATGCTTCCATTCAGGTAATATTTAAATATGGAAGGGCAATATAACATAAGAAACTGGTGTATTAAGATGAGATTGAGGGGCACCTGGGGGGCTCGGTGGGTAAGCCTCTACCTTAGGCTCAGGTCGTGATCTCAGGGTCCTGGGATAGAGCCCCCGTGTCCCACACTGGGCTCCCTCTGCTCAGCGGGGAACCTGCTTCTCTCCCTCTCCCACTGCTGCTCCCCCCTGCTGGTGTTCTGTCAAATAAATAAATAAAATCTCAAAAAAAAAAGATGAGATTGAATTTTGTTACAAATTAACCTAGAAGCTTATGATTTAGTCTTACCAGAATCAAGATTTCCTCAGTAACAAAAAATATTACTAACAAAAAATTGTTCTGAGCACCTTACCCACATAAACTCATTTGAGCTCCATAACAACACTATCCAATAGGAAATAGAGGGTGAATTTCCCAGGGTTTTAACCACTGGGCACCATACCTCCAATAATGATGCCACTCACACCCCAGCGCTTTCCGGAGAGGTGAGATTCCGACTACTTTCCTGGATCCATTCTTGGAAGCTGGGTATTGTCCCCACAAGCTTAATTTGTGCCACAAGAAAACAAAGACGACTGAGAATGACGCTACTATAGGAAAAAAATGCAAACACACTCTGATCTTTATTTCCACAACTATTCTGGACTTTACAATGAGAGCCCCGACAGCCACAACCACTTACTGGACATCTCTTACTCGCTCCATCAGTCGCATTACCTTAAGAACCTCATATGATGTTTGTGACAAGCTATTTTTAGTCCTGATTCACAAAACAGAAAATGAGATTAAGAGGTTCAGCATCTTTATCCCAAAGCTCCTCTCCAGCTTCTACCACACTGTCGACAGGTCAAGGCAGTTCCCCTGAGCTGCTGAGTCCACGAAATCGGGGATTATATAAATACGACTTCATTTGTATAAAACCTGCTTCATCTGACTGATTTAGGAGCTCTGTCAGAGGGAAGAGAACCTTCCCTGTTGTTCTAATTCCATTTCCCTACCATTTATAATGGAGAAGGGGAACCAATCCCTTCCCAAGAAAGTTCCGTGACAACAGAACTTCGCAGGGCTTGTTTAATGCCATGTGTCCTCAATGCCCAAAAAGGGGCTAGACCTCAGTAAATGCTCAATAAATTGTGGTCAACTTTAACTGAATTTCATGAGTCTGACTTACGTGAGACCAACTTGGGCCTAAGTCCCCCTCTTCTTTAGATACCAAAGAACCAGGGTTCCTTTTTTTTTTTTTTTTAAAGATTTTATTTATTTGACAGAGAGGGAGAGATTACGAGTAGGCAGAGAGGCAGGCAGAGAAAGAGCAGGAAGCAGGCTCCCCACTGAGCAGGGAGCCCGATGCGGGCCTCGATCCCAGGACCCCGAGATCATGACCTGAGCCGAAGGCAGAGGCTTTAGCCCACTGAGCCACCCAGGCGCCCAAGAACCAGGTTCCTAAGCAAAGAAATGAATCTGATATCATTCATAACAAAATCACCATCAACATAAAATCATGAATTATCCACAGAATTTGGTCTACAGGGGCGCCTGGGTGCTCAGTGGATTAAAGCCTCTGCCTTCAGCTCAGGTCATGATCTCAGGGTCCTGGGATCAAGGCCCGCATCAGGCTCTCTGCTCAGTAGGGAGCCTGCTTCTTCCTCTTCTCTCTGCCTGCCTCTCTGCCTACTTGTGATCTGTGTCAAATAAATAAATAAAATCTTTAAAAAAAAAAAAAAAAGAAAAAGTTGGTCTACATAGTTTGAATATTTTAAACATAAAACTAGTACATGGTGCTTCAACTTGCAAAAGAAAAAAAAATCAGATCCTTTTATTTCAAACTCTGATTCAGAGTGCATAAGATTGAAATATTCACAAAGGATGGAACACCGGCAGAAAGGAAGGAGACAGGAGTTGGACTTTGGGAATCTGGATTCTAGGGCTGGTTCTGGGGTTCTCCTAGTATCAGCAACATGGTCACAGCCAGCCCTATGATCCCCCAGGCCTGGTTTTCCCATATGAAGGCTAATGAGAGGAATGTGATCTCCAAGATCCCTAACAGCTTCTCCATTCAGTGACTCAAGGCTGGGAGACGCCTCTAGACCTTGAGACGACCAGCGAAGAGGGTGACAAGCTTCAAGGATAAAGCGGTGTCTGCACTAGTCCTTGAGGGATGTGAAGACTTCAACATGCATAAGGATGAAGTTTAAGGCACATCTCAGCTAACAGAATCACTGACTATACTTTCATTTAGCAAAAAGTCCGGGATTTTTCTCTAATGCTATGTATCACACACATACATACATACATACATACATATGGCTATGATCACAATACACAGGTAACCCAGCAGTCCAGCCTTTACATCATGTTTAAAAACCATTCTTTTAATTTTAAAAAAGAAAAGGGTAGCAACCTGCATTCTCTTTCCTGGGTTGAGGGGAGTTGGTGAGATGCGGGGGTGGGGGGGGGTCTGTTTATAGGGCCCTGTTTCTCTTAAATGTTCAGCAGGAAATGAAAGTATGAAAGTATTTGTTGTAAAATATGTATAAAAATACCAAATGACCACAAGTTAGAAACATCTCTGAGGAATCTACTGAATTGGAATTTATCAGAGAACACCAGCTGTACCGTTTGTGCTACTGGTTTATAGAGTTATAAAGTTTGCGAGCTGTCTGGAAGACCACAGTCCTTTGAAATAAGTGCATGTTACTTTTCCTCTCAGTAACATTAAAGGACACTGAGGATCTCCTTGTGCGACTGTCCCAAACTATCAGTTTTTTGGATGTTTTAGTACAACAGTAAGCTAAACAGCCGGCGGGGTCAGTAGAACTAGACTCGGGGACTAAAGGCAGAATCATTTTACCTTGTCATGAACTGCAACTGGTATGTCTTAATTTTTGAGAGAATTATATTAATCAAAATATTTCACAAAATGGATCACAGAGCTAAATGTAAAATGCAAACCTACAAAACTCCTAGAAAATAACACAAAGGAAAATCTAGATGACCTTGGGCATGGTGATCTCTTTTTAGATACAATCACGTGGCAAAATTAATGTATAAAATAATTGATAAGCTGGAGTTCATTAAAATTGAAAAGCCTGTTTTGCAAAAGACAGTGTCAACATAATAAGACAAGCCACAAACTAGAGAAAATATTTACAAAAGACACAGCTGATAAAGATCTGTTAGACAAAGTATACAAAAAACTTTTTTTTTGTAAGATTTTAAGTTATCTCTACGCCCAGTGTGCAGCTTGAATTTGAAACCCAAAGATCAAAAGTCTCATGCTCCACTGACTGAGCCAGCCAGGTGCCCCCCAAAAAACTCTTAGACAACCAATTAAAACATGGGCCAAAGACTTTAACACCTGACCAAAGAAGATATACAAATGGAAAAAAAAAAAAAAAAAAGCCATGAACAGAGATGCCCCACATCATAGTCATTAGGGAAATGCAATTAAATAACAGTGAGATATCACAACCCGCTCATATGAATTGCCCAAATCTGGAACTTAACACCATCCAATCCTGGTGAGAACATGGAGCAGGAGAAATTCTCACTTACTGCTGGTCAGAATGCAAACCAGAATAGCCACTTTGGAAGACAGTTGGCAGCTTCTTACAAAACTCAACACACTATTATCACACCAGCCACCAATCACACCCATTGGTCATCTCCCCAAGGGAGCTGAAAACTTACGTCCACACAAACACCTGCACAAGGATCTCTGTATCGGCTTTATGAACGCCAAAACCTTAAAGCAATCAAGACGTCCTTCAGTAGGTAAATGGATTAATGGACTGTGGTACATCTATACAATGGAATATTATTCAGCACTAAAAAGAAATGAGCTATCAAGCTATGCAAATACATAGAGGACACTTTTAACTTTTACTTATTTATTTGAGAGTGAAAGCACAAGGGGGAGGGACAGAAGGAGAGAGAGAATCTCAAGCAGACTCCGCAATGAGCACGCAGACCCCAATGCAGCGCTGGATCCCACGGCACGGAGATCGTGACCTGAGCTGAAACCAAGAGTCAGATGAGGAGCCAACTGCAACACCCAGGAATCCCCACGTGGAGGAAACTCAAATGCATATTACTAAGGGGAGGAAACCAATCCGAGCAGGCTAGATACTGCATAATGCCAACTACAGGCCATTCTAAAAGAGGCAAAACTGTGACAATAGTAAAAAGATTACTGATTGCAGGGTTTGGGAGTGAAGGGAAAGTAGGCGGAGCACAAAGGACTTCTAGAGCAGTGAGAATACTCTGTATGAGGCCATATTGATGTATACACGTCATCACACATTTGTCCAAATCCACAGAAAGCGCAACACCAAGACTGAACCATAACGTAAACCGTGGACTTTGGGGGATTATGACGGGTCACTGCTGGTTCATCAACTCTTACCAACATCCCCCGCCAGACTAGTACATTGTTAACAGGGAAGGCTCTGGTTGCGTGGGGCTTAGGGAGTATCTGGGACACTCTATACCTTCCCCTCGATTTTGCGGTAAACCTGAAACTGCTCTAAAAAAATAAAGTCTTACAAATGTTTTAAATTGCATGTGCCTAATTCAAAGAGACAACAAAAAAAGCTCACATGTAGGCTTTCTAAGCAAAAAAGATTTAATCGAGATTTGAACTATGCCTTTCCTCTTTGCACATGTTCTGTCTTTCTGGAAGGAGCAGAGGAACTGGAGGAATATTTAAGAACAGATGACAGGGGCGCCTGGGTGGCTCAGTGGGTTAAAGCCGCTGCCTTTGGCTCAGGTCATGATCCCAGGGTCCTGGGATCGAGGCCCACATCGGGCTCTCTGCTCGGCAGGAAGCCTGCTTCCTCCTCTCTCTCTGCCTGCCTCTCTGCCTACTTGTGATCTGATCTCTCTCTCTGTGTCAAATAAATAAAATCTTTAAAAAAAAAAAAAAAAAAGAACAGATGACAGTCATAGACCATGGAGCCCAACTGCTTTCACTGAGAAGGAAAAATATTAGGTGATGGGGCCAGGGGATCTCTAACACCTCTGGGGGATGTCCTGAGCTGGTCACGGGAACACCTGCTACTATCACACCAACTATCAATTCAGTAAAAAGTTTGTTGGCATGTCAATAAAACATGATATAAGGATGCTGTTCCTCTGCTAATCTGGCTTGATCCAGGAATATATTTAAAACTAATATAATGTATGCTCTACATAGCCTTTAAGCACTCCTCGCTAAATACTGCTTCTTTCAAACAAGACTTTGATAAATATTGAATGGCAGGAAGCTTGTTTGTCCTCCCTTAGGACCATGTCTGGAGAGCAGCTAGACAAATACAAATCCACTTGCCTTAACAGGAAGTCTAGGAGCAGAGCTAAGATTCTTCCATAAAGCTGAGGGGCATTACAAGAATGCAGACTTGAATAAAAAGCCAGCTCACTGCCGCTTTGGGGAAACTGAAATCAGCAAGGTTGAGATTCTCCTCTGAAAATTAGGTAGACTAATGGATGATCAAAATGCCCATGTTCTAGGACATATAGCTTGACCTTGAGTATCTAAGTCAGGAAAACACCCAAGATAGAAATAACCAGACATCTTTAGTCAACCTAAAATGCACCTCTAGATTTACACCGTAGATCAGTGCCACTGCCTCTTACACAAACCAAGAAAAATTATTTGTAAAATATACTCCAAAATGTGCTATTCGCACAGATGTAGCTATGTGTGAACCTTCATCAATATATACACATATATGGGCCCTTTTCTGCAAGTATTCTAATTTTAAAAGTTTTATTTATAGCTATATGTATAGCAAATGTGTGTGTATACTCAAACACATATGTATATAAATATAATAAACTGAGATGTTAGGTATCGATACTCAAATAATGAAAAGAAGTGATGTATTTTGTAATTGTCATTTATAACCATTGAAAGGCTGAAAATAACTTCTAGAAAATAAGTTAGTTCCAGGAGCAACTGCTGATACATAATCCTTAGATACAGGAAAATTCCTCCCTCAACTTGATTTGATATTTTCATTAACTGAGTTTTCATAAAGATCTGCTTGGACTTTAATTTTATATGCACTCTTAAAAATACTTAAGTTTTAGGTTTGTTGTGGTTTTTTTTTTTTTTTTTACAGAGATAGGGAGAGAGAAAATCTTTTTTTTAAGATTTTTTTTTTAATTTATTTATTTGACAGAGAGATTACAAGTAGGCAGAGAGGCAGGCAGAGAGAAGAGGAAGCAGGCTCCCCGCCGAGCAGGGAGCCCGATGCGGGCCTTAATCCCAGGACCCTGAGATCATGACCTGAGCCAAAGGCAGGGGCTTTAGCTTTAACCCACTGAGCCACCCAGGTGCCCCGGTTTTTGGTTTTTTTAGGAGAGAATGGGAAGGAAAAAGGACATACAGATGCTAATGCCTGGGAAATCTTGGAGTCCTTTCCTGTTTTAAATGTAATATACTACTTCTTAATTCTTATCCATCTATTACTATTTCCTATGAAAAATGTTTTTATAGTCAACCAAATGGAACAACCAAAATGTCATTTTATATGATTAACAAAATTATGCCTTATCATTCAGAACTGAAGGACAAGTTTCCCAGATAAGCAAAAATTAAAGGAGTTCCTCACCACTAAACCAACCTTACCAAAAATGTTAAAGGGCCTTCTTTAAGTGGAAAAGAAGAGGCTGCAACTAGAAATAAGAAAATTAAGGGGAAAAAGAAATCTCCCTGATAGAGGCAAATATATAGTAAAGACAGTGGATGAGTCTCTTAAAAAGCTACTATGAAGGTTAAATGAGAAAAATAGTAAAATCAACTGTAACTCCACTACATGATTAAGGGATACAAAAAAAGATAAAATATGATGTCAAGAACCTAAAATGTGTATAGAGGGAATAAAAATGTAGGACTTTTAGAATGCATTCAAACTTTAGCAACTATAGGCTTAAAACAGACTGCTAGATATAGATATATATATAAAGAGAGATAGACATAGATATCTATATCTATATCTATATATGAAACTCATGGTAACCACAAACCAAAAACCTATAAAAGTTACACAAAAACTAAAGAGAAAAGAACCCAAAACAACACTAAGGAAAACCAGCAAACCACAAGGGACGAAATCAAAAGACAGAAGAACTACAAAAACAACCAGAAAACAATTAACAGAATGGCAGCAAGTGCATACCTCTCAATAATCACCTGAAATGGGAATCCTCCAATCATAAGACAGAGAGAGACCTAATAGATAAAGAATATAAGACCCATCTGCATGCTGCCTAAAAGAGACTTGCTTCAGACCTAAAGACACACACAGACTGAAAGTGAAAGGATGGAAAAAGATATTCCATGCAAATGAACAGAAAGAGCAGGAGTAGCAATACTCTTATCAAACAAAATAGACCTTCAAACAAAGATTGTAAACAAAGGGCAAAGCAGGGCATTACGGAATGATAGAGAGTTCAACCCAAGAAGAGGATACAACATTTGTGAATATGCGTGCACCCACCATAGGAGCACTTACTCTATCTATATAAAGGCACTATGAATAGACATAAAGGGAGAAATCAACAGCAATACAGTAACTACAGACAACTTTAAGACTCCACTCATGTCAATGAATAGATCATCCAGACAGAATACGAACAAGGAAACACTGGCCTTAAAAGACATGTTAGACCAGATGGACTTAACAGATATTTACAGAACATCCCGTCCAAAAGCAGAATACACAGTCCTCTCGAGTGCTCATGGAACATTCTCCAAGACAGAACACATGTTAGGTAACAAATAAGTTTCAATAGATTAAAGAGACTGAAATTATATCAAGCATCTTTTCTGACCACAATGGCATGAAACCAGAAACCAATTACAAATAGAAAACTGGAAAAAAAAAAAAAAAAACCACACACATGGAAACTAAACAGCATGGTGCTAAACAACCAAAGGGTCAACTAAGAAATCAAAGGAGAAATCAAAAAATACCTGGAGACAAGTGAAAATGAAAATACAGCAGACCAAAGTCTATGGACACAGCAAAAGCAGTTGTGAGAAGGAAGTTTATGGCAATACAGGGCTCCCTAAGAAACAAGATCTATCTCAAATAAACAATCTAAGTTCATACCCAAAGAACTAGGAGGAAAAAAAAAAAAAGAATAAACCCCATAGTTAGAAGAATAAAGACCACAGTGGAAATAATGAAATAGTTTAACAGATTAGAAAATATAAATGAAACTAAAAGCTGGTGTTCTGAAAAGGTAAAAATTGATAAACCTGTCACCAGAATCACCAAGAATAAGAGACATGGTCCCAATATAATAAATGAAAGAGAAGAAATTACAACTAACAAATACATAAGATCATAACAGATCACTACAACTATAGGCCAGCAAATTGTAAAAACCAGAAGAAGTGGATAAATTCCTAGAAACACATAGCCTTAGACTGAATCAGCCTTAGACTGAATCATGAAAACAGGAAATATAAATAGACTGATTACGAGTAATAAAATTGAACCTTCAATGTAAAAAAAAAAAAAAAAAGTCCAGGACCAGATAAATTCTACCAAACAATGAAGAGTTAGTACCTATCTTCCTCAAATTATTCCCANGGAAATATAAATAGACTGATTACGAGTAATAAAATTGAACCTTCAATGTAAAAAAAAAAAAAGTCCAGGACCAGATGAATTCTACCAAACAATGAAGAGTTAGTACCTATCTTCCTCAAATTATTCCCAAAAGAAGTAAACAGGAAGGAACACTTCCAAATTCCTTTCATAAGCCAGCAGAACCTTGATACCAAAATTGGAAAAGACAACACAAAAGAAAATTATAGGCCAATATCCTTAATGAACATAGATGCAAAAATCCAGGGCGCCTGGATGGCTCAGTTAAGTGGCTGCCTTTGGCTTGGGTCATGATCTCAGGGTCCTGGGATTGAGCCCCACACAGGACTCCCTGCACAGCGGAGATTCTGCTTCTCCCTCTGCCTCTGTCTGTCCCTCTGCCTATCTGTGCTCTCTATCTCTCTGTCAAATTAATAAAATCTTTTTTAAAAAATCCTGGTTGTCTTATATAAAAAAAAAAGATGCAAAAATCCTCAGTAAAATATTAGCAAACTAAATGATAAAATGTGATGTAATCCAGAGATGCAAAGATGGTTCAACATCCAAAATCAATGTGATACACCACATTAACAAAATGAAGGATAAAAATCATATGATCGTCTCAATAGATATAGAAAAAGCATTTGACAAAATTCAACATCTATTTCTGATAACAGCTCTCAAGGAAGCAGGTATAGAGGGAACATATCTCAACATAATCAAGGCCATATGACACCCACAGTTATCATCATACTCAATGGTGAAAGCTGAAAGCTTTTTCTCTAATATTAGGAACAAGACCAAGATGCCCAGTCTCACCACTTTTATTCAAACATAGTAGGAAATCCTAGCCACATCAATTAGGTAAGAAAAAGAAATAAGAGGCATCCAAATTGGTGAAGAAGAGTAAAACCATCATTCACAGGTTAACACACTATATAGAGAGAAAATCCTACAGATTCCAAAGAAACTATTAAAACTAGGAAATGAATTAAGTCACAGAATACAAAAATTAACATACAAAAATTGGCTGCATTTTTATACACTAATAACCTATCAGAAAGAGAAATTAAGAAAACAATCCCATTTATAATTACATCAAGAGTAAAATACCTAGGAATAAGATAGAAGTGAAATACCTATACTCTGAAAACTGTAAGAGTGATGACAGAAACTGAAGACACAGATAAATGAAAAGATATAACATGCTCATGCATTGAAAGAATACCATTAAGATGTCAGTACAACATACTTGAAACTAGCCAAAGTTGGAAGTATCTCACCCCGTGATTTCAAACTATAAAACAAAGCTATACTGATCAAAACAGTATGGTACTAAAACAAAAAATATACTCATAGATCAGTTGAAAAGAACAGAGACCCCAAAAATAAACCCAGGCATATATGGTCAATTAATCCATAATAAAGGAGGCAAGAACATACGAAGGGGAAAGAAGAGTCTCTTCAATAGATGGAGCTGGAAAAACTGGGCAGCCACATGCAAAAGAATGAAACAGGACCACTATCTTACACCATGCACAGAAATTAACTCAAAATGGATTAAAAGACTTAAATATAAGACCTGAAACCATAAAACTCCTAGAAAGAAATAGGCAGTAAGCTCTTCTATATTGGTCTTAGGGACTTTTTTTTTTTTGGATCGGTCTCCCCAGGCAAGAACCAAAAAAAGCTAAAATAAATGAGATTACACCAAACAAAAAATCTTTTGCACAGCAAAGGAAACCATCAACAAAATGAAAAGGCAACCTACTGAATGGGAGAAGATAGTTGCAAATCACACAGGCAAAATATATAAAAAACTTACAAAACTCAATAGAAAAAAAAATCTGATTAAAAAATGGGCAGAGGACATTTTCCCAAAGAAGACCTACAGACGGTCAACAGGCACATGAAAAGATGCTCAACATTACGAATCATAAGCAAAATGTAAATCAGAACTACAATGAGATATTACCTCACAATAGGTTGGTTATTATCAAAACTAAAAATAACAAGTTTTGGTGAGATGCGGGGAGAAGGGAACACTCAATCTGTTAGTGGCAATGTTCACTGGTGCAGTCACTATGGAAAAGAGTATGGAGATTCCTTGAAAAATTAAAAGTAGAACTACCCTATGATCCAGCGATTCTACTTCTGGGTATTTATCTAAAGAAAACAACACCAGTTCAAAGAGATATATGCACCTCTATGTTCAATGCGGCACTATTTACAACGGCCAAGATACGGAAGCAACCTAAGTCCATCAACAGATGACTAAAGACAATGTATATAGATATACAGATAGAGCCATAGACACACACACACACACACACACACACACACACACACACAATGGAATATCACTCAGCAATTAAAAAAAGNAGACACACACACACACACACACACACACACACACACACACACACAATGGAATATTACTCAGCAATTAAAAAAAGAGATCTCGTCATTTGTGACAGCATGGATGGACCTAGAGGGTGTTATGCTAAGTGAAATCAGTCAGAGAAAGACAAATCTGTATGATTTCTAAGAAACAAATGAACAAACGAAACAAACAAGTTGACTCAAAGGGGCGGCTGGGTGGCTCAGGCAGTTCAGCGGCTGCCTTCAGCTCAGGTCACGACTCCAGGGTCCTGGGATGGAGCCCCACGCCGGGCTCTCTGCACAGCAGGGAGCCTGCTTCTCCCTCTCCCTCCGTCTGCCGCTCTGCCTGCTTGTGCTCTTTCTCTGTCAAATCAATAAATAAAATCTTAAACTAACAAAAAACAAACAACAACAACAACAACAACAAAGCTAAGTTAACCGGGAAGTCTTTTCTGTGTCCTCTGGTACAATCACAAACGAATTCTATCTACAAAAACAAAAACAAACAAAACAAAATTCACAGTTGAAGAAAGATTGAAAGTATTCACATTAGTGTATTTTGTCACATTTCTTAGGCAACCTCTTGATAAAGTTATAAGGTAACTGGAAACATACATAAGCAATTACTCAGTAGGACTTTTTCAACAGAAGAGTAATAATAAGTTCAATGAAATACGAAATTCTTACCCGCTCTCACATTCCAGTTCACTGGAACTACCGTAGTACTTAAGGGACAAATATTCAGAGACTATGAAAGCAAAGAATTTAAAAAGTCTTCTTAAGACAAATGGCATCAAGAGCACAATCAAAAAATGCAAAGACATAAAAGAAGTTTCTCTCCATCAGAACACAGTTATTCTTTGCATTAACAATTGGAAGTTCTGCATTTGTTAGACCTCACGGATTTTTATTCTCATCCCTGTATAAATTATCAAAGCTATATATATCTCAGAATGGTGATTAGACAGTACATTTATAGTCACTAAGGCTCCCTAAGGAGTTTATTTTTAACACGAAATATTCTTCAACANTGTATAAATTATCAAAGCTATATATATCTCAGAATGGTGATTAGACAGTACATTTATAGTCATTAAGGCTCCCTAAGGAGTTTATTTTTAACACGAAATATTCTTCATCAAAAAAAGTGTTTCACGCATTTGACACCACTGAAACAAAGGATATATAAAATCTCATAAAATGTAACGATTTTCTAATGACCTAATAAACTAGAAGAGTCTGGCTCTCAGAACCACGAAAACCAATAAAACAGATTTATAGATCATAGACATCCAATGTTTACACAATGTCTACACCCAGAGACTGAAGCGTGACACGCCTCTTATCACACGCCACGTAGGAGGCTGCCTGGAAAACCTGCTTCCTACTTCCTGCTACTGAAACATGAAGGAAACTAAACATTGGTGATAATCAGCTAGCTTTTTCACCATCCCCTCCTAAGTTTCCCATGTGCCTTCAAATTCAACATCATAACTAACCCATAACTACAGCTACCCTCAATCTTTATCTTTTAACTATATTTCATTCTTTCATTCAATTTCTAGGTCCTTTGATAGAAGGTTCCCAAGGGAGAAGCTGGATGCTATGGCTCTTTGCATCAGCTCAGTGCCCAACATAATGCCTTTCAATACCAGGTATTCCGTAAATCTTGATAAAACAGCTAAAATCTTTATTTAAAAAAATTTAGGTCCAGACCTAAGAAGCATTGTTGAACCTGAAAATGTTGCCACACAAATTCATCTGCATCTGTAAGCTGACATCTCTAGTTCCCTATCCTTACCCCAGTCAAATCAAATGACCAAGAGCCCTCTTTCCTGAACGTGCAGGCATCTCGAACTCTATGTATTTAAAAACAAACCTCTCTTTCTGCTACCTCCTCCCAACTGGATCTTCTGCCTGCACATCCTCTCTCAGTGAATGTCAGGACCAACCATCCAGATCTGATTACACAAAAGGTTTATATTGTTAAAAGGTTAAACCTGAATACTTAGAGCAGCACAATATGAAAACTAATGAAATCTGGGTAAAAAGGATTAAGGCTTGATAGGATTAAGAATAACCACCCTGGCGCACCTGGTGGCTCGGTTAAGCGACCAACTCTGGGTTTCCACTTGGGTTGTGATTTGAGGGGCCTGTGTTGGGCTCCCTGCTCAGCAGGGAGAGTCAGAGTGTCTCTCTCTCTCTCTCTCTCTCTCTCTCTCTCTCTCTGCCACACCCCCCTGCTTGAGCACACATGGACACGCTCTAAAATAAAGACACCGTTGAAAAAAAAAAAAAGAATACCAGCCCTAATATCTAACTGCACCAGCTACCATACTTTATTCTCTGATTTAAAGCCTACTACAGCCCTGTAACCTAAATACTATGACTGCCTTGGTTTACCTACGAGGAAACTAAGTCTCAGATACATTCATAATCTTATACAAGGTCCTACAGTTGGTAAGTGGTAGAAGCGGCTTTGAACAAAAATAGCAACTTCCAAGGTCATAAAAATCCACGGGGAAGAAGTCCTCTTCAAAAATAAAGTAATGAAAGTAAGGTTCTAAAATCAGACGCCAGGGTACCGGGTAAACCAAAGGCTGCACATTCAGCAAAGTGGGGACCAGAGTAACTTAGGTCAAGGGTGAGAGCATCACAGGGCTAGAGCAAGGGCAGGGAGACCGGAGTAAAAGATTAGTGTGGTACAGAATGGTAAGGGTAAAAACCTAAGCGCTCAGCATGAAACACTAATGACACGCTGGGAATCAAATGATCCCCAGCCACTAATCTTAGCTATACCAACGCCAGTGGTGCCATAAACAGGAACTGGGCATATGAAAAAGTGGAACCTGTTTTTCCACTTCAGATCTTTGAATGAGGTCAAGAGGAGACATCCAAGTGAAAACATCCAGAAGACAGTACCGTTGAGAAGATCAAAGCTTGGTTAGTACAGGGCTGGACTTAATTAGCAATATAAGTATTAATTTCACATGTATGTATATTTCTTAACCCAAAGGGGACACTGTTTTAGTATAGAGAACTAGCAACTGCTACCCCCCCCAAAAAGGGGGGTAAAAACTTGCTAACCTAACACTTCCCCACTCAATGAGAGGTTCCCCAAGGGGCCCTAGCAACAGCTTTTCTGCATATATTCATTCGTTCCAGCCAAAAACTCTCTGCCACCTACTCACGTACCTTGCAAACTATTCCACACCCACTGCAACATCTTTGCAGCATCTTTTTGGAACACAAAATATTGAGACTGTCTGCTAAAATGCATATGGAAATTTTAGCCAAAAATTAGGCCTTCAACTTATTAATGGTGTAAATGCTTAAAATGCTAATCAACTTAAGGCTTACAAACAAGAAATTGTATTAAATGTCAGGGAACCAAGGAGAGATTTACCTAAGCAGCCAAATCCATAAAGAAGACCTCTGCAGACAACACAAAAAAAATGAAAAATGAAAATGTCATCTGGTAAATAAAAACTGAAAATACACTAAAGGAAAAAAAAAATGTCATCTGGTCTCTGTATCTGTAGAACTAGATACCATCAAAACAGGGCTTTTTTAAAAGCAAATAACAGAATGAAACAGGCAGTATATGATTTTTTAATGATCACTTACCATCCCATAGGCCCTTCGAATTACAGGAAAATCCATATGTAAAGACATATTTAGAAAAAGATGGAAGGAATCTGTTACAATTCCAAAAAAGGGGGGGGGGTAGAAGGATACATACAAATTCGTATTAGCAACTGCTTGTGGGGAGGAAGGGAAAACAGAAGTAGGAAGGGGAACAATATATACTTCAATTTTATCTATAATGTTTCATTTCTTTCAATTAAAAAGAAAATCTAGGGCGCCTGGGTGGCTCAGTGGGTTAAAGCCTCTGCCTTTGGCTCAGGGCATGATCTCAGGGTCCTGGGATTGAGCCCTGCATCAGGCTCCCTGCTCCACAGGGAGCCTGATTCCTCCTCTCTCTGCCTGCCTCTCTGCCTACTTGTGATCTCTCTCTCTGTGTCAAATAAATAAATAAAATCTTTAAAAAAAATTTTTTTTTTAAATAAAAATCTGAAACAAGTATGCCAAAATGTTAACATCTGTTAATCAGGATGAAGGTCATTTGGCATTTCCCATATTTTCTTTGCTAGTCAGTATTTAAATTTTACCCAAATTGTTTTTAAAAAGGGGGGGGTTCAATTCTCTCACCCAATTAAGATATCACACAGAACATAGCTGACATATCTTGCCTGAGTAACCCCAGGGTGAACAGGGTCAATGAAGTTCACTTCTTCGCCAAGCAGCCAACTTCTATTTTGGACTCCTAACATATTTCTTGAAATAGAAATGGCCTAACTAGCAACTCTAAGCTCTGGTTCGATCTCCCCAAATTAACCTATGGAGTGGGGCTTACCCACTGGCAAGTTCTCAGCGGCAGAAACCAGAGAGGGGACCAGCTTCAGTGGAAGCAGAAAGTTAGATGCAAGAAGAGAAAGAATTCTGAATAAATCCAATGTCTCCCCTTACACCTCAGTCATGATCCCCATTCCCTCCTCCAACTCCTTCCTCAAGAGCCAGCCACCTGCAGGGCTTTCTGTGGCACAGCGACTCTTTCTTGTGAACCACTGATCGAGTCTTTTGGGTTAGCTGTTTACGCACTATGGAAACGCACAGCATGCTCTTTAAGAAATCCATGCAGGGGCACCTGGAGGGCTCCGTTGGCGAAGTGCCCAACTCTTGATTTCAGCTCCGGTCACAATCCTGAGGTTGTGAGATCGAGCTCTGTGTTGGGCTCCACAGTCAGCATGGAGTCAGCCTGAGATTCTCTCTCTCCCTCTGCCCCTCCATCCCACATGCCCCCACACGTGCACACTCTCTCCCTCTTTCTCTAAAATAAATAAATCTGAAACACACGCGCACACACACACACACACAAAGAAATGCATATATTCACTCAACGATCATCCTACCACACGGGCACCAGGCATTTAAGAGTAAGGGCAGAATCCCTACCCTCAAAGACACCTCTAGTGAATTCTTCCTCCTCTCAATTTCTTAGTCTTAAAAATGCTCCCGCCATCAAGTCCAAGAAAACTCAAGTCTCACCTTGACTAAATGGTCACTTAGAATTAGAATGACTGTTGTGAGCCCAGGTGAGGAGGACATGCAAAGTGGGACGAGGAGACCTGCACTGGCCAAACCCATCTGCAGAGTTGGGCTTCCACGTGGTACCCAAAGCAAGAGGCAGGCCTGACCCCAGCTGCTCCCGGCCCAGTGGAGATTAAAGACAAAGAGGGCAACACAGGCTCATATAGCCTGTATCCCACTTTTCTTTTTACTTTTCTTTTTTTTTTTTAAACCAACAAGAGATCCAGTTCAACAACTGCCAGACCCTTTAAAGTAAAAGGACAAAAAATAAAACGGTCACATTCCTGGGCACCCTTCTATACATGCTAGTTTTAAGAGCGATGTTGCAGGTTACATATCAGGGAGGAAAATCCCGTCTAACAGGGTACAAGCCTAAAGGAGGCCATTTCTAGTACTCCTGGCTCTAGATTAATCATAGCAACAGAACAGTGGAATCCTTAGAATCTAGACGTCCAAAGGCAGTCTAGGACCCACCAAGAGGAGGGTGTGACAACAGAGGCCCTGCTCATCACAGGCCACATGGAGGTAACAGGAACCTCTGATGACAGGAGCAAACCAGGACCATGAGAGACAAACAGACCTGTGCCTGTGAAGCAATCTGGGATGTCAATCCCAGAGAAAACATGTAATTCTCGGAACACATTCCTATGTCCTACTAGAGTAGAAGGTATGTAAAAATGAGTAATCAAAAATAACCACACATGGGGCCCAAATATAATAGGCTTTGAATTTTGACTCAAGGTGGCACAGCCAAAGAATCAAAAGCAAGACACTTGGGAAACCTGGGTGGGTGGCTCAGTCGGTTAAGCATCTGCCTTTGGCTCAGGTCATGATCCCAGAGTCCCTGGATTGAGCCCTACATTAGGCTCCCAGCTCAGCGGGGAGCCTGCTTCTCCCTCTCCCTGCCACTCCCCCTGCTTGTGTTCACTCACTCTCTCTCCCTGTCTGTCAAATAAATACATAAAATCTTAAAAAAAAAAAAAAGCAAGACACTTCTGTGCAGAGAATGAAATGGGATCAGGAATGTCAGTTAAGTGGTGATTACTTCAGTTTACACAAAAGGCAATGAATATCTGAGCTAAGGTGACAACAGTGGTAATACAGACAGAGGAATGACACTATAAAATACTGATAAGGAAGAAGACAGCATCTGGTTATGGACTAGCTGGTAGAGATAGGAAAGGGGGGAAAAGTCAGCATTTTAATGTCTTTAACAATATGATGGATTAAGAATAGACAGCAATTACCATGTACTACTTCTTGATTTGTGCCAGATCCTACACGAAGGCCTTTGTGTGTCTTATGTGATTTAATTCTCACTACCACCATATGAGGTAGGTACTATTACTCACCTGTTTCAGATAAGAAAATTGAGGCTTAGAGAGATGAAATAACTTCCCTGAATTCATAAGACTAGCAATGAGCAGAGTTGGAATGTGAATCCAAAAAGATTTAGAAAACTATTCAGCTTAAAAGAGAAGGAAAGCGGGCACCTGGGTGGCTCAGTCAGTTAAGCGGCTGCCTTCGGCTAAGGTCATGATTCCAGGGTCCTGGGATCGAGGCCCACATCGGGCTCCCTGCTCAGCAAGGAGCCTGCTTCTCCCTCTGCCTGCTGCTCCCCGACTTGTGTGCTCGCTCTCTCTGTCAAATAAATAAATAAAATCTTGGAAAAAAAAAAAGAGAGAGAGAGAGAGAGAGAGAGAAGGAAAGCTTCCCAAGCAATATACTCAGTGATGAAAAGGAGAGAGCTCATCTGCTAAGGTCAGGAACGGGGATGCCCACTCTCACCACTTCATTCAACGTAGTGCTTGAAGTCCTTGCCTCCGCCATGAGACAAGAACAGGAAAAGACATCCAAATCAGAAAGGAAGAAGTAAAACCATCACTATTTGCAGATGACAGGTACAAAAAATATAATATATATATAAATAAAACCCTAAAGATTCCGCCAAAAACTGCTTAAAACAATAAATGAATTCAGTAAAGCTGCAGGGTATAAATTTAATACACAAAAATCTATTGTTTTCCTGTACACGAATGAAGTATCAGAAAAAGAAAACAATGCCATTTACAACAGCATCAAAAAGAATAAAATACCTACACATAAATTTAATGAAGGAGGCAAAAGACCTGTACACTGAAAACTCTAACACTGATAAAAGAAACTAAAAAATACAGAAAAAAAAAAAAGAAACTAAAGATGACACAAAGATATTCCATGCTCATGGATTGGAAGAGTATTGTTGTATATGCCCATACTACTCAAAGCAATGTATAGATTGGAATTTTGATAGGGATTGCATAAAATGGAATTTCACAAAACTAGAACAATTAAAACAAACAATCCTAAAATTTGTAGGGAACAACAAAAGGCTCTAAACAGCCCAGGCAATCCTGAGAAAAAAGAACAAAAGCTGGAGGCATTAGGCTCCCTGATTTCAAAGTATATTACAAAACTATAGTAATCAACATAGTATAACGTTGGCATAAAAACAGTAGATCAATGGAACAGAAGAAACACCTCAGAAGTAAACCCAAGCATATATGGCCAGTTAATTTATGACAAAATAGCCAAGAATATACAATGGGGAAAGGACAGTCTCTTCAATGAATAGTGCTGGGAAAACTGGTCACATGCAACCTCAGGGGAGACAGATCAGCATAAGAAACTCAACTTTCCAGCCCTCAACTGCAATGGAAAGAGATACAACTGAATCATTAACTTAAGGGAGTGGAGACCCAGCAATTATATTTTTTAAAACCTCCTCTGGTGATATATACCCATGGTTAAACCATATGTTAAACAAAATTCAACTGAGTCCATTTTATTTATTTATTTATTTATTTAAGATTTTTATTTGACAGAGACAGACACAGTGAGAGAGGAACACAAGCAGGGGGAGTGGGAGAGGGAGAAGCAGGCTTCCCGCTGAGCAGGGAGCCTGATGCAGGGCTCGATCCCAGGACCCTGAGATCACGATCTGAGCCGAAGGCAGATAGATGTCTAACTGAGCCTGAGCCACTCAGGTGCCCCAACGGAGTCCGTTTCAAAGTCTTATTGGCTTTACTCGATGATTCATGAATTGGGCAGTCACTCATCCAACAAATAGAAAGGAGATCTGACATGGAATGATATAGAATGAAAGACTTTTGCATAAAGGGAGCGGGATCGGGAAGTTATACTAGCAAACAAGTGGATTAGTTGTGGGTGGTAGGGGGGAGGGGAGCTGAGGTGGGGGT